>CM060961.1:145230537-145665537 GCA_030765045.1 Tenodera sinensis | reverse complement strand
GCAGTTGAACATCTGACTGCAGTGGACTGCTACATTATTCATCCCGTCTTTCTAAAACAAAACCGCCGTCTACAAAAGCAGCATTGAGTGTGAAATTACAAAAATGTCTTTCTACCATAGTATTCACACGTTGTATATTCCATAAACTGCAACTGAATATTGAAAAAGTACTTTAAACCAGACATCCTTTGTCATTTCAGCGACAAAAGGACGAACATATGAAGTTCTAAAAGATGAAAACACAAATGCAACGATGCAAAAAAGCGTTTTCTATGCTACGGCTAATGCACGGCTAATGCAGTGACAAAAACAAAATAGATGTAAAGTGCCAGATGATTTGAGTAGCTAAAAGCGAAAGAACTTAACTTTTGCAGGAGAATTTGGTTTTCAACATGCACACCAAGTTATAAATTGAAGCACAGAAAATGGGTTTACGCATAAATGAGGAAAGACAACGTACATGCAGGTGATCTAGTATAGAATCAAAAATCTGTGTTCTAATTTAGAATTACAACATGGAAAAGGTATCACAATTTAGATACCTGAGTAGTGTAGCGAATTCTAGTAACAGCTTGAAATACAGCGTAGACTGAGCCCAGCTGACAGATGTTACTTTGGCCTACTGAAATATTTTAGATCATATAACAACCACCCACCCACCCACCCGCCCACCCACACCCACCCACCCACCCACCCCACACACATACACACACATACACACACACACACACAAACACGAACACCACACACCAACTCCACATAGATTTAAATTTATACGAGATTTTAAAATACAGTACTCTATTTTGGAAAGCAGGGAATACTGATTAAAACTAGAATGAAAATGAGAAAAATATTCTGCGCGAGTTCTTCAATCAATATCGTTAGAGATGATATGTTATAATATCGACTTGGTAAGTTATAGGGTCATTTCCCTACATGAAGGCGAGGGCAGAGCTGTTGAATGCTAGAGCATGAATTGGACAAGTAAAAGTTGCAGAGTGGTGGCAGTAGCATTGCTTTGCTGGAGACTCATATAACTACATATTCAATTCAGAGTGCGTTGTCGTTTGTTCATCGAGTACTTACTCCATGAGTCGGTTTCATGCTTGAAAGCCACTACAGATTATTTGTGGTTGTTACTGTCAGAAACCTGAATTAGAAGGACGTATTCTTTCTTATGAATTCGTTATACTACTGAATTAATTTATTAAGCTACAGTAATTATTGAAAATTGCTACATGGAATGTACGAAGGCCAGGTAGTAAGAATTGGAATTGGAAGTCATTTTATTTAAAAGGAAAATAGAAATAGTAGCAATAACAGAAACAAGGAATTAGATAAATATATAATGATCTACAGTGGAGTCGAACAAAACTTAGAACTAAATATGGAGTAGCGATTTTACTACAGCAAAAATGGAAAAGCGGGATAGAGCATTATAAATACATAAATGAGAGATTAATAACTGTAATAATTAAAATTAAAAGAGGACACTCAATTGCAATGGGCGTTTACGCTACAGAGAACGGGAAGAAGAAACCACAGAGTACAATGAAATATTACAAAAGGAAAGCGAACAAATAAAACTGGCCATTTATTTATATGTGGGGACTTTAATACAAGAGTTGGTAATACTCCTATCCATGGAGTGATTGGAAAATTTGGAGAACACATATGAATACATCGGAAAAGAAACAAGAAGGTTACGAATCGTTTTTTCCCAGAAAACCAGATACATATAAATATACATGGAGAGCCAGAAATAGTAGATCTATTATTGATTATTTCCTGATAAATACTTGTGGAAAATGTGATATAAATTCAGATCACCAGCTAATTGTAGTCCAATTTAATCTTTTTGAGAAATAGAATATGATGAAATCAAAAAGAAAACAGGAAGAGGTGCACAAAGTCTATCTCCTAAAAGAAGATAGTGTGAGATTAGTATACCAAAATGCAATACTTACCCTCAAAAGACACAAAAGATAATTTGAATGACAAATGGGAAGATATTAAAACATGTATTGACAAATCAGCCTCTGAAGTCTTAGGAAAAAAGAACAAATTCAGAAAAACACAAGGTAATACAACATGGAACCATGAAATAAAGGAAGTAATTGAAGAAAAATAGAAAGTCTGATGATTCTTATGAAAGATCAAAGTAAAACGAAATAAAGCTAAAACAATAATAAGAGAAGCACATCAAAAGTCATGGGCCAGATTTATAAGTGGTATTGAAAACATGTTCACGGAAGATATGTTTTTACTTATAAAATGTCGAAACATATTAATCAAATAGAAAACGGTACATGAAAAATAAATGCAATTAATAAATTAATTTGCATTCAATATTATAAAACACTATGTATGAGGAAAGAAACTGAGAAAATGCAAGGAATGAATCAGGAATAGGCTCCTTAACAATGGAGAGTTACAAACAGTTTAGAAGGAAACTAAGAACAGAAAACAACATGACCTGTTGACCTTAACATGGAACTATTAAAATATGAAACTACCTTTTTACACATAGGACTATTAAATTTAATAAACCAATGTTTTAAAAGCAAAAAGATTCCACAAAACTGAAAAACCGCAGAAATTATATCAATATTTAAAAAATCTGATGTATTGCACTCACATGACTTTCTCTGCTCTTGTACTATTCTTACAAATTCTTATTCCTATATGTTCTTCGTGTTAGTTAAGATAAACATTTGTACAAATTATCTTATTGCTAATTTCCTTTTAGGTGCAAGAGGGAATACAGTAGGCTTTGTGCAATAGTCAAATGTTTTAAAGCTTTGAGATTCTGTTGTCTTTGCACACTTAACATATAAAAAAATGAACAGCGATGACCCATTTCACGAAAGTTCTAAGTCACACACATAACAAGGAATATCTCCGAAATGGTTCACCCTACAAGAAAATTTGTTGAGGCATAAATTGTGTATTTTAGCAAGATCTACATTGTTTGTATAGTATGATTGGGTCTATCTAACGGTTTGCCAGCTATGCAAAAGTCGTCCAGAGTAAATACGACTACAGGGGCTATAGCCAGAAAATTCAAGATATACATTTCATTTGAAATAAAAATATCTCAAACATATGGCATTTTAGTCAAAATCGTTACAGCCATTTTCAAGAAAATCAAAATGTTCGAAAAATCTTCTATGTAAAGGGTAGTTTAGGGTGGGGCTATTTTCTTCAAAATCTTCGTGTCACATCCCTGAAAGACATTAAACTTAAATACCAACTTTGATTTTTAACCGACTTTTCGTTTTTGAGTTATGCTGTCCACAGACTGACACACAGACCGACACACACACACACACGCGGACCTTTTTCTAAAAATGCTTTTTTGTTTTATTCAGGGGGCCTCAAAACATATATTTCCGGTGAAATCTCGACATCGAATTTTTGGGTGGAATACAGTACTTCCCCTACTTACCAGTAGAGAAAGTAAAAAGAACGTCACGTCTGTAAGAATTACAGAAGATTAACTCCGTTTAATGTGATGTACAAAATATATGCTACAATAAACAAAAGATTAAGATATATTTCAGAAGCAATATTACAAGAAGAACAAATTGACCTTCGTAGGGGAAGATCTAGCATAGATAATATATTCATAGTGCAGAAGATATTCGAGAAAAGAAGAGAATATAACTTACCAACTGATACAGCCTTTATAGAATTTCGAAAACCCTTTGATAATGTAAATAGAGAAAAGCCGTGGAATATAATGGAAGAATATGGCTACTCCACACAACAAATTAAAGTAGTGAAAGGCCTATATGAAAATTAAAATATAAATGTATACACAAGTGAAGAAAAAATGCAAGCCATAGCATAAATGAAGGATTTACAACGTGCTATATATGGATTAAGCTTAATATGGAATAACTATAATTTTAATATTTATAAAACAAAACATAACGACTTCTTGGGGTAAGCAACAAATAAGATGTAAAATTATTTTAGATGATCAGCCTTTAGAACAAGTCTCAAGTTCCAGATACTTTAGTGGAGAAATAGGCTCATAGAAAGAAAATATAAATCTAAAACTATAGAGATTTGAAGCTATATGCGGAACGTTACACAATTCTCAAGTAATAAAACAAATCAGATACAAGAATTCAGTTTTATAAAACATGACAAAGCCAGTGCTTTTATATGACAGTGAAGTCTGGATTGTAACAAAGAAGTAAGATACCAGGGTCTGAAATCAAATTCTTGAGAAGAACTAAAGGATGTACAAAATTAGATCACATAAATAATGATGCAATAAGAACATACTGAAAACGAAATCTATAAAAAAAATAAAACACAATAGAAATAATTGGCTGTTATATGTGGAAACGTCCGAAAATAGCTTTAAATTATAAACGAGCTGGAAGAAGAGACGTGGGCAGAAGAGATGGGGAGAGCTGCTGCGAAAAACGTAACAGACAATGTGTCTAATTCACGGAGTGACGAAGAAGATGATGACTAAAGTATTTTATAACCAGGTTTCCTGCTACTGAAGTTCAATCTCAAACCCCATTTCTCACTTGTCCACTCTTTGTCCACTGTCATTTTAAATACACAATTAATCCTATCTCAAGTTAACAATCACTTAGATCACTTTTAAAAATATGCTACTTTTTCTAGCTAATACCGCTGAAAATTGAAAACTCCATAGTACAGATCAACTTAAGTTTGTATTATGCCAAATGACAAGTCCAGCTACTTTCTCTGTTACTTTATTTCCACTAAACTGAATCAAAATTCACAACTCGTGACCTTGCAACTCACAACTGTGCTGTTCTATCGTAATCTTGACACAAAACACTCCTCAGTTGTTCACAATTCTACTCAGTCATTGACTTACTCTGATATAATATATCCACTAAAACTGATCCAATGCTATCCGTCCGATTCACCTACATAGCCGAGAATTAGCTGGCGGTGATTTCTCTCAAAATCTACGTTTTTCTAAGCTTCTCGTAAAAGACTGGAATTCGAGGCTTCTCGAAGTGTCTGGAATCGGCTTTTGTTCTTGCTGCTCGTTGCCTAGCAAGGTATTGGTGTGAAGTACCTGAGCCCGGGCCTTCTTGAAAGTGCTCCCGCCACCACAGTATGAAGGCTTTTATAACATTTGCAACATTTTACCCCGCTCCAGCGACCAGTAAATTATAACACTAAAATTATATACTAGGACAGGCAACCAAAATGCAATAATTGCACTTTTATTCCTAATTATTCCCAAATAAGACTGTCAATACTATTTATTGAGTATTACATATAAATGTAAAGGAGGTGTGCAACAATTATTATTTACAGTTGTGAAGAAATGCCTATGAGGCAGTTAGATATAAATTACTCCAGCGTAGCTATAATAATCCAGATTTCAGAAATGCGTATAGCAAAGAAAAAATAATAGCTCCCAGAAAGAAGAGAAATTCAACACAACTGTTCAATGCGAAACGAAGCGAAAAACATATTGTTTGCAGTTCTCTTTTTCCAGCTAATTTAATAAAAGTTGCCTCGGGTCGCAGGTGAACTACATTTCTATATGTTTGCGAATCATCGTAGGTATGGTTAGCCATGTTCATTTCATGATATACACAACTAAAAAAAATCACTCATAAAATCTGAAGTGTAACACTCCGCGAATTTCTCTGCCGACATCAATTCAATGGTACATATATCTCGCATATTCTATTATTAATATTAGAAATTATGTTTTTCTGTAGTTCATAGTAACTAAAATTGTTTGTCCTGAAATGTTGCAAGAATGGCCAACACAGACTTTAATGTACGCAAACTGCAATACAGCACTTAAACATTTATATCATAAATTGACTTTTGGAGTAATGAACCCATCAGGGCGAAATATGAAGAAATAGCGTGCTATAAAACATATTTCAAAGATGCCGTATTGCATATCAAGCAAGCAAAGCTAAGAGACACAACTTAACATATTCCTGAAATGCAAAGTTTAGTATCTGTTTCCTATAGTAAATTTCTCTCTCCTATGATTTCTTAGTTACATGAAAACAATCAACTTAAATGAACATTTCACAGCCTATTTAGAACAAAATTAAACCATGTAAGTATTTATTTGCCTAAACTGCCATACACATCACCAGGATTAGCAACTAAGTGTTAAACCTATGATGAAAAGAAATCAGATTGAACCTCTGCTGGCTTTACTTAGGACGCCATAGATAACAAATCACACCCATCCCTCGTACAATCTGTGTAAAACCGCTCACGAAACCATGTTTTACCTGCCGTCAGTGAACCTGGACTCAAATAAGTTTTGGTTCCCGGTCTCACATAAATGAGTCATTTCCCTTTTTGTGTAATTGCTGGCTGTTCGGGTAATATCAAAACTCCCGTAAGTTCCAGCCTCCTTTCCTGGATTTCGGAAATGTCCATTAAACGCTAGTTTTTTCCACAACTCGCCGCCAAACTACAGACCCTATAGTGACCGGCCGTAATAAAAGATTTAAGAATGCTGTGACCCTTTTGTTACTAGACATTTTTCCGGGTGGGACACCCTTTTATTGTTTCTTATTCTATCCCATCTACCCACGTATGGGAAAGCTAGGGCCATCAAGACGTCAGAAAGTGGGAAAGTTTTATTTCGTACGGAGGCTAAAGAGGACCTGGAGAAACCTCATCCCAAGCTTCAGAAAACGGTCATTGTGGAAAGACACCAAAAGTGGAGACCGCGGCTAATTATTGTGTGCGACGTTCCTAGATGGATCACTCCAGAAACATTTCAGGATATGACGCGCGAGCAGAATTTCCCTATTGTGATCAGGAGTGCTTCCGAAAACATTTTGAGCTAAAATTCCTCACCGGTCCCAGAGAGAATTCGATGCTCCATCATGTCGTTGAGATTGCCACAGAAATGCGGAAAGCGACTCTTCTGAACTTTGGGTTGTACATAATCAATATGGTGGTACTGCGCTGCCACCGTTGTAAGGATTTAGGGCACGTCCTTAAAAAATGTCCCACGGACAAATGGGTCTGTCGCCATCGTGGTGAAGAAGACCATCTACGAAATAACTGCCTGAAAAAGAGGCAACCGGAGACTGTGTTGCCTGTACTACTCGTAACAAACACTCTTGTGGTAATCAAAACGGAAGAAATTGTGCCACCTACAAAGTATTACTGGATCGCCTCATTATGTAACCGGATTATGGCCAATAGCATCAACAATCACAGAAAAGAGGATAAGTTAAAGATGTTGCAGATAAACGCTGCCAACAGTCGGTTAGTAATGCAAGAATTGCGTCGACTTGCAGAAGAAAAGCACATTGACATTCTGAGTATTCAGGAACCCTACGTTTCCCATGGCATTGTTTTTATATGCCGGTATCATCCAGAACTATTATAACAGGTGCGGCATCTATGTTGCCAATAGTAATCTTCAATCGGGACATATGCGTCATTAAGCTGGAACAATTTAATTACACCCATATGGTATGCGTAGAGCTAATATGCTAGAATCTTTATATCGGGGTAGTGAATGCTTACTTTCACCCAAGAAAGGATATTGTGCCCCATTTACAGAAAATAGAGATAGTTCATCAACATCTTGTACTACTACCTACTATCTATACAATCTATACAATGCCAAATCGCCCTATGGTATAGCCATTGTTGGGATGAACGAGGCAGTAACCCGGAGGAAAACCTAATGGCTCTGGGACTACGAGTTGTCAATCAACCCCACAATCCACCAACTTACGTAGAGAGGATATGGGTGACAGTGAATATAGATGTCACACTTATTAACCGTCAGCAGAGAACTTTATACGGAACTGGTACGTGGCTGACTAGCATACCACGAGTGTCTACAATGCAATATTCTTTCAAATATGTAAGGCACAAAATAAACATTGTACGTAAGGTATACTGAGGTACAATTACAAGAAGGCTAACTGAAGTAGGTTGAGAGCTACATTCACTGCACATTGTAATGGGGTCATGACGTTGGGCGCCATTTGTAACGGGGTTGGGTACCGGATTTAGGTAGGCATGAGAGGGATATTTCTCAGGCGCGAGGTTAGATGACAAACACGACACAGACGTTTACTAATTTTATTCTTCACCACTTCATTGCCTCGAAGTGCCGACCTGAGGGAGTTTCTGGTGTTTCGTTCTAAGATTGCTATTTGCTTTACTTTACGCTAATCACTGTCGCCTTTCGCACCTCGACGTTTTTTTGGCGCGAAGCTATACTTATTTAGCGATACAAGGTTCGCCCTCGTAGCAACATCGCAACTCAGACCATCAGTCAGCTCCGTTCTCTCCCAAGTTTCCTATTTATATCTCACCCCCCGCACTTTCTCTCTAGTCCCGTTATGGAGGAGGGGTGTACTTTCCCCAGCTGTGTCCTTGGACTTTAGGCAAACATGTCCCTCGGTGCGAGATGACAGAAGAGGGTTTTGTCCTCTGGTCTTCAGAAATGTGCTCAGGTCAACATACTTTCGAGAGGCAGCTTCTTTTCACAGTTTATAATACAAATCATCCTTATACCTAAAAGTCTTATATTTATATATGTACATTCTTAATCTAAAATTACAAATATATATACCTAGAAGTTCCCGTCTCAACATGAATGGGTCACTGAAGGCGTATTCAAACAGCGACATTGAAAGAGCAATTAGGAGTAGTATGGTTTCTGCTATCGCTATCATCACTGTCAGCTCGCATTAGCAGAATACCCCCTGGAATGATAGTCTGCAAAGGTTCCGACGCAAAGTTTGGCATGCCAGGAAACGATACAGAAAGCATGAACTCCACAAAAGCGTGACTCGTGGCTTCTAATCTACAGGCACATAAAAGAGGATTATGCGGGACAATTATGACGAACAAGGACTAGTTATTGGAAGAAGTTCACAGAGGATTGCGTGCAACGGGATCCATGGGATGTACTGTATAAGATTGTGCGAGAGAAGTTTGGAGGTGGTACCGCCTGCACGCTTCTCCGGCGCAAGTACAGACAATTGGATTGAAACCATGGACCTTCTGCTGGGCACATTGGTTCCCCAAGATGATGAACAGGAAGATAGCCTGACGCAAAGACAGGCGAGGCTACAGATGACACGGGAATATGCACAGGGGGAACCTGTAATCCCTTCACAGAGAATGAGATACTCGCTTCTATTGATAAACTTAAGAACAGAAAAATCCCTGGCCCCGACAGGATCGGAAATGAAGTTCTAAAAACCCTTAGTAACTCCCATAATGCCTTATTTGTGCAATCTTTATAATGAGTGCCTAAGGCGGGGCAAAATGAGCTGGAGGCGAATCCCGTAATTCTGAAGAAGACCCTAAGAAGGACTCTTGACAACCCGGTTCATAGAGACCTATTGTGCTCCGGAATGGTATAAGCAAGTTACTGGAGAAGCTCATCCTTAACGGGCTCCAGATAGTTAGAGAAACAGCAGGCACCACAACTACCCAATTTGGTTTCCGAATAGGGATATTGTATGAGGATGCTGTAAATCACGCAATCAGTATACTGGAGAAAGCCGACATTAAATATCTGCTAGGTCTCTTTATTGATTTAGAGGAAGCGTTAACAACTTATGGTGATTCTTCCTGTTTGCTGAACTTCGCAATATGAACTGCCCTGCGAACCTACATATGCTCCTTCGTGACTACTGTCATAATAGAAACGTAATTTTACATGACCTTCAGATGTCAAGACCAATAACTAAAGCATGTCCACAGGGTTCAGTATGCGGGCCTATACTGTGGAATATTGTGCTCGAACAGATCGTACAGCGACTAAAAACACAGCAGCAGTCAGTGGGCACACTGCATATGCTGATGACATTGCCATCATTATTACTGGTAATTCCAGAATGCTATTGGAACGCCGTGCTGCAGATGCCCTGGATATTGTTCACCGGGAACGCACGGAGCGCAAGTTGACGGTCTCCCCGGCAAAGACTAAGTATGTACTTCTAAGAGGCAAGCTAAAAAGTGATCCAGCTATATCCCGTAATGGGATAAAAATACAAAGATGTAATCAGACATCTGGGAGCGTAAACTTGGAAGAAGGCCTGTTGTTTAGTCAACACATAATGGAAACAGTGGGGAAAGCATTTGCCCTCATGGGTAAACTTATTCCCTAGCACGCAACTTTGGGACAATCCCTTATACAGTTATTCATCTGTACAATAACGTCATCTTGAGCTCAGTGAGGACTCATAGGGCAAGTGCCTGGGCACACAGGCTGTACTTAGCCACTGCGAAACGAGAAGTCGCCGTCTTCAAATAAAGGTACTCATTTGTTTAACTGGGGCTTTTTCAACTACTCTAACAGATGCCCTGTTGGGTACCTTGGGTATTCTACCACTCGACCTGGAAATTAAAAGCCTAGCTGCCGGTTACTTGCTCCCCACCAGCACACGGTGCGAGCTGCGCCAATTGCAGTACGTCCATTGGAGGACGAACTACATTTTAGAGAGCATCGCATAAGTGAGTGGCAATACGAATGGGAAGCGAGCAGCACGGGTAGAAGAACTTATGATATTTTCCCGAATATTGACGAAAGACTTCGTATGAGGTACTTTAAGCCCTCAAAAGGATTAATTCATTACGTCACGGCCCATGGACCCTATGGCACATACCTCATGTGCTTTGGACAAAGGGACAATTACAACTGTTGCTGTGATGCAGTGGATACGCCCAAGAGCCAAGAGCAAAAACAGGTCGCTCGGGTTTACCCGGGTGGGATGTATACCCACGGTACCTATCCGTTTAATACGGATTTACCCGTAAGGTATTTTAGGTGAAGTCTTTTCACAAGACTTTTTGTCAGTGTCAGATAATGGTGATGATTGGTATCTCTCTTTTGCTATCGACTTGGGATGTGAGTGCGATCAAAATGTCTATCCATCCTAGTGCAACCAGTGCCCAGTTCTACACACTTAGCTGGCCAGCTTGTGTAATCAGCAAGTCGAGCAGTGTCAGGTAGCTAGAAACCGATAATGCAGTGGAATGTTTGGTGGAATGAGGAAGCAGCGGTGCTAATTAATCCAAGACATCCATGAGTAAACGAAAGCTTTTGCGCCTCCTGGGATGATGGTGATTATATTGACCCAGGGTATTTACCAGCTGGTTTGGGTGTGGCGTAAGTTTATTATACATTGAGCGAGCTCTTTCACGCACAACATCCACAATGTATGGAATGCCAGAATGAGTGTGGAGGTTATGAGATGGGAATCTACGATCGGTATCGCAGATCATCCTAAGCACCCTGTTCTGTACGACCTGCAATCTACAGATGGTGGTTTGAGCCACCGATCCCCACGCCCCGCATCCATACAGGATCAGGGGAGGGATAATCGCACGATACAAGCGTAGTTTCAGATGTGTGGACATTGTGGATCTTAGGATGGGATACAGCTTTCTTAGAGCTCCGTGGCCCTGAACAGCTTTAGCTGTAACATGTTTAGTGGAGGTAAGTCCTCGGTCAACTTGTATTCCGAGGTACTTAACGGTGTTGACCCAAGGGATTCTCCTGCAACCTAGTCTCAGGTCCCTATCCGGCCTGCAGGTTTGGACTTTGCCTAACAGTAAAGCTGAGCTTTTCTGTGGACTGATAGCCATTCTCCACTTTTCACTCCATCTATCGATGGCGTCGAGGTGTCTTTGTAATGGAGGGAAGCAGTAACGTAGATTTTTGTTTCGGGGCAGTATGAGGACATCATCGCCATACTGGCACGTAACAGTGCTGGGTTCTACGGGGAAGTCAGACATGTAGGCAGCAAAGAGCAGTGACGACAGAACACTGCCTTCCGGGACTCCAGCCTCTCTGTGTCTCATTGTGGATAACCTACCCTCCACTCGGACCCGGAAGGTGCGGTCGCGGAGGAAACTGGCTATGAGGGACAGGTAAGGGGAAGGGAGGTCTGCACCTCTGAGTTTGTACAGTAGGCCCTGGTGCCATGTTGTTGCAAGGGCCCTATCCAGGTCCAGGAGCACTGCAACTGTTTCGAAGTTTTCCTGGAAACCCAGGGCAATCTTCTCAACAAGACGCAGGAGCTGTAGGGTTGTGGAATGACCTCGACGGAAACCAAACTGATTATCCGGGAAGAGTTGTCTTTCCTCTAAGAGAGGAGTTGGGTGGGACAGAAGTAATCTTTCGAATATATTGTAGGGGAATTCAATAGGCTTAAGAATAGTCAAATCCTTTTAAGAACTAGTAGTTTGTTATGACTTTGAAGCTCCGTTCTCTTTGCTTCACCAGGAGAGAAAAGAAAAGGAAATAGCATTAGAACTTTTCATTGAGAAGAGGGCAAATATTTCAAGATTTCGTCTATCTCTTACGATATACCAGTAATGTATAAATCATTCAAAATGAAAATTCTTTCAGAAGGTATTCCCAGAAAGTTCAAGATATAAATTATAAGTTATAAGAGTTAAAGTTATAAGAAGTGTGAAGCCAATATCCCCGTGGTACAACAGCCCCTCCCGGTCAAGGTTTACCGCTCGACCACCCGACCTCTGCACCCCCTACCTCTACATACCACAAGCGCCATGAGTAGGGTGCAGTACTGGGTGCGGGACGTGGTTAGCGCCCTAGTCCCTCCCGACCGGTTATGCGGCCCTCTTGACTACTTTTCAATCAAATAGCTCCTCAGTTGGCCCCTCAGGGACCTAACGAGGCTGAGTACACTCCGTGCCAGACCTCCCAGCGGGGGAAAAAATCCCCACGCCAGTACCGGGGATGGAACCCGGTAGAGACAGGAGTTAACTATTTTCTAGAATCATTTTGTCTTTTCTCCATAATTTATATATCTTTGCAGAAGAGCCCGGCGCAATTCGCGCTAAAACAGTAGGCAACAAAATGGGCACCACAAGTTCAAAATAGGGATTTGAATAACTACTATTAATATCTATAGGTATTGAAGCAGGCAGAATCGTTATACTTATTTACTATAAGTACAATAATATATTTACACACACATGCGCGCGCACACACACGCACACACACACGCGCGCGCGCACACACATGCACACACACACATATATGCTTATTGTACTTTTTCATTGCCCTTAACAACGGACTTTGACATATCAGAACACTAGAAATACCAAATAGCCACATGCCACATTAAATTTACTGAATATCATTTTTTGCCTAATGAAGTGTAGCCTACAAACATCATTTCTTTATATTTATGCGCTCTAGTTACCTTGCATTTTTATGGTAAAGCGTGCTATCAGCTTTTAAAGTAATTTCTCTTTTGACTACGTTTCATCGCCCACGCTACGCTCTAATTATTATCGACTCTGTTATGTCTTATTGTTGAACAGTCTATTGTTCTGTTTACAATGAAATACCTCTGGTCCTTTTAGGACACTAGGTGCTGTGTTTCCGCCCATGTGGAAAACAGAAAACAATACAGCCATCGTAGAAATGAAACAAGCGACGACTTCATATTTATAATGATCGATTTTCAAGTCGCAAACCAATTAATGTCTAGTTTTCTATTTAGAAATACTTTATTGTAAAAGCAGTCACTATTCCATTACGTATTACAGAAAGCAATGCAAATGCTACGATGGTAAGATAATGCCTCTTTTACAAGCTTCGCAGGCATGTTATCAGTGGCTTATTGGCGCTGAGCATGGCGTATTAAGTGCAATACAAGGTTAATTTCAAAATAATAAATAACTTTCAACAACAAAGGTAATGGGATTACGATAGTACAACACTTTGATAAAAGTACTCTTTACAAAAATGACATAACGGACAGACCCTAAGGCTATTATAAAGGCACACACTATGAAAATACGCAATATGCAATTGTAAAATGGGTTTATTACTCCAGTAAGAATGAAACGCTTATACTGTGATGCCGGGTGCGGCACAAAACAAAATTGCCAACATTGGCAAAGGCGAGCCGAAGCATCGCAAGCATACTAGGATAAAAATGTTCTAGAAGCTTTCCTAAGCCACACGCATGTTCCGGCAGAGGCCCTCGCCTCGGAAAATATTCAGGAGCTGCCACTGCGGGACAGTGTACATAGTGTCAAAAGTGTAAATAGCGCAGTGCGCGAGCTGGGACGCATATTTGTGGTGTGCCCAGTGAAGATGTGTGTGTGAGTGTGTGCGTCGGTGAATGCGTGCGTGTATGTATCTGTAAATAATTTGTAAATATGTACATATGTATATATAACCCAAAGACGAAACAGACAAAAGACAAAAAGAAACTATTCTCGGTGACCTACAGATAGTCACCGTATGGATTTTTGTATATAGCGAAAACTGTAAATATGAACAAAGTCAACTGTAAATCAATGTAAATATAGCCTGTAAGCCGGGCCCAGTGTACCGGCACGAGGCCAATACTTTTACAATAAATAACTTGAACTTGAACACAAAACAAAGGACGAGCGGAGCTCAGCTACTTCAGGTCACATACCAGACTGGCTAGCAAATAAAGGCGCCCAAGAACACCTGCCTCGCGCGGCTGTTTTTGTGTACGTTACTAACAATAATCAGAGCGGCAGAACCAAAAGGGGTTTCCCCCGAAGCCTTGAGAAAGAACCGACGTGTTTGGAGGAGTTCGCGAAATCTCCGTGTGACGTCAGCTGCGCTATATAAGGAGGCTAGGAAATACCAGAGTTAAAGTTATAGTTACGGACATGAGTTGGTCAGAGTGTCAGTGAGTACGAGACAGCTGTGCTTGTGTGGTAGGCCGCGCCGAAGTAAAGAGGATTTAATGAGCGTCAAGTGATTGTATCGTCGGAGTTAGTATATGTGAGACAGAGAAAGTGAAGAAAGACACTGAAAGGACTGATTCACAGTCACGAGAAGTAAACAGTTCTGAGTTGTGGTATCACGAAAGAATGTAGACTGTGTTAACGACAAGAAGAAAACTGTATTTGTGCAAAAATTTAGAATACAATAAAGCTATAGAAAAGTAATTGGACTGGATTTCCTTGTCTTGTCACACTGGTGTCAGCAATGGGATTCTCCGAATTGCTGTTTTTGTACAATACATACAAAGCATACGCGTCTAAACAAAGGGACAAAATAGGCAAATTTCGAGCTCCGATTGTTATCAGTAATGGACCCTGCTGAACAAAATTCAGTTTCTTGTGCTAATAGTAATATTTGACTAATAAGATGCATCTGTTAAACAATATTCAATATTGAATTCATCGGTACCAGTACACACTAACACCGTACCAAGCCAATATGTCAGTGATTACCTGGACGTGTATCTGTATCGGTTCATTGGAAAGCTTGGCCATAAACCTTGATATAAATGTAGAGATTCGCCCGCCAGGCCAGTTGACTAACCTACTCTATTATCATATTCCCTACGTCAGCTGAAACCAACTAGCGATATTCTGTTCAATCTAGTTTCCTGCTCTAAAGCAGCAGCTCATAATCTATATTTTTTGTTCCCCTCCCCGTTCATAATAATACGCCCGAACCTCGTTTCCAGACTTCCAATTCCATGCGTGGTTTCTATCTATACCTTATTAAATCACTTTTATAAGGGCTTAAAAGTGTTAAAAATACATTTATTTTTACGATCCTGAAACAAAGACTGCTAATTATAAAGATAACATGCTACTACGAGAGAGAGGGGTAAAGAGAGAGGCACACACACACACACACACACACACACACACACACACACACACACACACACACACACACACACACACACACACAGACCTTCATATAAAAATCTGATGTGTTGCATTCTCTACTCTTGTACTATTTCTAAAAACTCTTATTCCTCTATTCTTCATGTTAGTCGAGATAAACATTTGCAGAAATTATCTTAGTACTGATTTTCTTGTAGGTGCAAGGGGAATATTTTAAAACTGATCGCTAAATGAAGGCTTTGAAATTCCGTTCTCTTTACTCGGCGAAGAGAGAAAAGTGAACAACGACCTTAAAAAAAAAAGCATTTGGACATAAATTGTGAGTTTAAACGGTATCTACATTTTTTGTACAGTAAAATTTGGTCATCGATTCCCCTTCCCCCGACAGACGTCTAACCCCAGACATTAGCTTGCAAGTCCTACATAAGAGGAGGGTAATCAGATGAAGAAGAAGCAGATACGATTTCTCAGTCATGCAAAAGTCATCAAGAGCAAACAGGACCACATGGTCTATAGCGAGAAAATTCTAAGTATGCACTTCATTTGCCATAATTTGCCGCGATTTTAATCAAATCGTTAGAGCCGTTTTTGAGAAAATCAAAATTTTCGAAAAAGCTTCCATGGAAAGGGTAGATATTTCAGTGTGGAGGAATTTTCTTCAAAATCTTCGTCCCGCATCCTTAAAAGATATTGAACTTAAATGCTAATTTTGGTTTTTAACCGACTTTTCGTTTTTGAGTTACACTGTTCACACACAGAGGCGCACAAACACACATGGATCTTTTCCTAATTTATTTTTAATCAGAGGGCGTAAAAACATACTCTTCCGATGAAATCTCGACATACATTTTTTTTGTAACCGTGCTGGGTGTCTCAAAATATGTGTACGGTGAAATTTCGGTATCCTATTTTTGAACAGTATTAGTGACGGGACAACACTATTTAGTGTTTCTCAATTCACGACAGCGATATTGACTTTTAAGCACCAATACTCGATCCTCAGTCTAGAAAAAGCCGTAAAGGTGACGCTTGTTCTCTGAATTATATTTTTATTAGTAGTTTCCGTGTACTAACACATGCAACCGACTCTGTTGTTGCTCATATTTTCCAGCAACGCGCTATCATATTCTGAAAGCGATGGAAACTCGTTCATTGCTTACTCAATAGTGATTCTGCACACTTCACTCGGTGTATGAATGTAACATGCTACCTTAAATGCATTGTATTGTGTGGCTTTCCACCGTATGGAAATGTTTTCACACAGTCTTGCACTATTTTATTATTATTACTGTCTGCTTCAAAATGGTTCCACGCTTCACTCGTATTTTATTCAAAAATATTATTGGTAAAACAACATATTAAAGGAAATTAGTCGCATAGTATTATGTTGTGATCTGAGTTAGACTTGCGTGTCAGATGAAAGGAACAGCAAATACTTTCTTCCGCTGCATCATCTCAGGTCTTAAGTTCAGAATTGTCTTTACTGGATACACAGCTTTTGGTCACTGGGGTAGGCAAATGTAACGACCAACAATGAGTTGCCAAGCCAGGTTGTTGTACAAACCTAATTTAGTGTGTCAGGTAGTTGAACTTCATTCAGAACTGAGTTAACGCTGCATGTTGCGGGTACCTCTACTCCTTCCCCCATCGTTCTGCGTGTTTCTAGTTAGACAAGGAGTCAATGGAATGTTGCATTCATTCACTCACTCACTCACTCACTCACTCACTCACTCACTCACTCACTCACTCACTCACTCACTCACTCACTCACTCACTCTAGGAAAAGTAGTGAAAGCCTATCAAGAACTATAATTCAGTAAGACTTTCCTGGCTCGTTGATACTGAAATTGAGTATTCATAAAAGTAATAATTGAAAACACGATTTAAAAATAATAGCCACAATAATTATCAATAAAAATAAACAGGAAAAATGAACATAAAAGTGTTAGTGCCTCAGATTTAAAAATGGTGCAGTTTTGGTGTTTTGGAAGCGTCACTATGTGAGCAAGCATTCCTCGGGGCAAATCGACAGGAAAACGTTATTTTTCTGGGAAGCGTCTGAATGCGTGAAACAGAAATCAACGGCCGAAAACTTAAAATATCAGAGTGAAGCTTACCATTAAGTGTTTAAATTGAGCACAGTTTTGTTTGACTGGTGAATTGTTTTCTAATCAATGAGAAATCTCAATGCTCTTTCGGTGGCAAGGGAGGCATTATTAGGCGGCGTGGAGTATTGTTGCTTCAAATTTCTTATCAGAGTGTGACCTACAAAGCGCTAATTTGCCTTCAAATCTGTTTCTTCGTCCAAATGTCGCCTGAACGGTGGCATAATTTCGCTTCAAAAGGATATTTCCAACGTACGACTTAATAAATTTGCTTCAACCAATGAGACAACACCATGAAGTCTCGATTCCTTTTATTTCTTATCTAGCATAACGTTAACTTCAACTTTCACTAATGAAAAACTTTAAAATGTAATCGAATGCATATCTCAATATGTTAGACATACTACCACTAAGTATCAAGAGCATCGAGGTATCGATCGTATTGAGTTCTCATACCTAGATGGAATATAATGTTTCGTCTACTTACTGTGTGCAGTAGAGGAAGTAATAATATAATTTGAAGACTTAAACGCCCTAAGAAATTATTAATTTCCTAATGTAATGTGATACCGGGCGCGGCGCACAAAAAGGATAGTTGGGACTAAGCTACTTCACACCACATACCAGGTCGGCAAGCAAACAAAGAAGCTCAAGGTCAGGCTGCCTCGCACGACTGTTTGTCTATACGTGACTAACAACAATGAGCACGGCGCTTAACGAAGAATTTCTGAACCTTTGAGAGGCATCCTGCAATCGACCTGTTTGTAGTAGTTCCAGAAAGAACTTGTGACGTCTTCCCAGCTACATATATAAAGAGACGAGGCAAAGAGTTGGAGGAGTTACGGTTGCAGACACGAGTCAGTCAGTGTATAGTGAGTGCGAGTTAGCTGAGTGAGTGTGTGTGTGTGTGTGTGTGTGTGTGTGTGTGTGTGTGTGTGTGTGTGTGTGTATGATACTTATCAAATTTAACGTCAAATGCCATATGCATGTGTATGTATTTGTATTAGCTATTACTTAGTGCACTGTACCTTTGTTTTAGTGACCCCTTAATTCAAACTGTACGCACACGACATCTGGTTGTCAACTTAACTGATTAAACCCAAGAATATATTCCTTGCAAACCTATCTTTACTTTGCGTATTTTCAATTCACGTTTGTTATTTATTGATATTAAAATGGCATACATTGCATTGGTGTATTTCTCTGAAGGAAAGGTTTAATGATGTGACAGGAATGTTTAAGCAGTTGGCCACAATATGAGTGCACTTGGAGGATGGCGACACTGTTTTGTTGAGAATGTCTAACGTCATCAGGAGTATCGATCAGAGGGAAGTGAGTGACAAAGCTAACATCCTCAGTAAATGCAACTAAGAACTGTGGACTTTTTCGCCTGACTGCACTTGTATTTCCCGCGCACTTCTTCCCTAACGGTTTAGTTCCTCTTCCCAATGAACACACCTACATCGTGAACCCTACGAGAGATGGAGCGTGGTTTGTTACCTGCCACGTCGCTGCATAAAGTTCAGTAACAATTCAAATTAATTACCTTTCGTTCTGGCTTTAATGTATAAATCAGGTATAGGTAAAATCGCCTCAAAAGGGCCACTCCACTGAAACCCGTTCTTGCCTCACTCCACCGGCCATCCTTCCCCTTCACTGCTGCTCACCTTTACTTATGCCGATTTATGTCGGAAACATGCCTTATTCAATGGCTTCGTCGGGGCGTCTGTTTTATGAAGAGTGACAGAGAGAATTTGTTTTAAGTTAGAAAAACAGGAAAGCTTGCTGTTTAATATGAACATTTTAATTTGCAAATATAAAGCGTTTAAATACCCAACGCCATTATGATCAAAAGCATTAACTGAACTTTGCTGATTTTCCAGATATTTATTTACGATTTCTGAATACTCGTATTTGTAAACATAAAACGGACGTTCTGATTGTACTTTAAGGGGTTTACTTTCTTATTAGTTTACTTAACATAAGGTTAACAAGAGTTTGAATACAATATTGGGTTTAAAACCAAACAATTTATTATGCTGATCAAATAATTTTAAACTATTTTAAGGCTAAATAACAGCGAAACTTCACTGCTTTATTCATTGCGAAAGAGAAAGAATTTAGTGTGTTAATAAGGAAGTGTAGGAATATCACATGCATAATATAAAAGTACTTTATAAACTTCAAGATCATGTACTTTGCCTAACCACAGTAGGTGGCCGTAATAATTATTATATGCAAAATATATTTAATACCAACAAAACAGCTAATCACAGCGTAGAAATTACTTCTACCGTGCAGTCTTCATTGCGCTTGTATCAAAACAATCTTCCTCACACGGCAAGAGAATGTGGGATGAATAAGGCACGTTCAATTGCTAGCTCTCCTATAGCGCCCATGCGTGGCATAGACATTCCCAGGCCTGTAATCACAAGATACCACAAAAGCTGATTAACCAGTAGGCACTCTGAAACATATAACGTCTGTTTAACTTACATGTCAAAGCAGTCAGCTTTCTCTCATTATTTTGATGTGTATGCTGCTAATTCCTGATGCCAAAGGCACTGTTCTCCATAATCTTTCTTTCCTTCCCTCTACCCCCGCAGCGAATTAATTAGAACAAACTTAAGCTTTCTGGGGAATTCATGTATACCTAATTTCAAAAGGAAATTAAACCGGAAGGATAGCTTCCGTTGCTTTAGAGGAAAAAACATCCGAGATGCACATATTTATTTTCTTCGCTCCCGCTCCGTTTCATCTCCCATTAAAGAAATCGAGACATGAAATGTTAAATCTTAGCATTTTAAGCACTTTGTAATGAAAATCTTGTAACATGCTAACCAACAATTTTCAGCCATCCAGAAGCATCTAATGACTTCCACATTTTCGTTGTTCCTTCTGAATTTATATTGTAATTCGTGAATACCTGATTTTTCTTCCTATTGATTCACGTACTAATATACACGTACATTATTGCGTACTTGGTCTGTGTTGTATACACTCTTCAAGCTCTTTTTAATAGGAGCCATTTTTTGTAGCTCGTATTGGACCAGTCCTTTCCCTGAAGATGTCTCAGTAATTTTCTTGTCCCAAAAGGATCTTTATGCCATTCAGTTTCATATGTACCACTAGAATGTCTGCAGAACACACAAACTCAAACATATCACTAGCTCTTCATTACTACCATTATCACTCTTGACGCTGAAATGTTGCCTCACGTTGGGCGCCAATTTGACGCTGAAATGTTGCTTCATGTTGGGAAGCCAATTTGACGCTACGTTGTCTGGCCGCTGACGGGATGAGGGTTGTTGATCTTTCAATTATCCCGCGTTGGGTGTATCCATCGGATGCTCGACTTAGCTGGGTAAAAACATGGATTTTAAGTTCTCAGGGTACTTTGTGGGTATTAAAGAAATAGCCCAAACTTCGTTTTTAGAGATTAATTCGATGCATTCCTTCTTTTCTTCATCGAGAGGAGCCGACCACGATTACATTCCAACAATCCTTCTCACCGCTTTTTCATTGTCCTTTCGCAACGGTCCCTTCTATCGTAGTGACTGGTAACGGCTTCCTAGCTTACTCACGCCATCCTGGGCGCGCTTCCGAGACTTTAAACATACGACCGTTGATCACATGAATCTAGCATGTAAACCTCGCAGTCAACACGTGATTCTTTGCCGCGTACACTGAATTTCTGTTTCGCTCTTCTCATCTTCTACTTCAATATAACTGCAGGCATCAATAGCATCTCCAATACCTGAAGCAGCAGCATCCTTCTTACTTGGAATCCATTCGTGTGCAGAAACTTCTGCACTTACATCTGATGCTTCACCCACTTCTGAATTAACAGTACTTTATAATATAATCTTCTTTCTCTTCAAGCTTAATCTGTTGAATCCAGATTCTCGAGTATTATCCATTACTACACACAGTTGATGTTCACTGTAGCAAAGCTTACACGACAGTGTATAATACTGAGTGTGTGCAATTATAATCAGTAACAATTAGAATGCATTGTTGTAACGTTTTATAGATATCTGAAATTAAGTGTTGCCAACCATGGCTAGTAGCGCAATTAATGAGGTTACCTCGATAACCTAGTTATAGAACAAAGTAGAATTTCTTATATATAGACACAAGGGCTAATATATTTCAAGGATGCGACACGGAGATTTTGAAGAAAATCTCCCCACTCTAAACTACTGATTATCTGGAAATGTTTTTCGAAAAATTGTAGTTTCTCAGAAATTACTGTAACCATTTTGATTAAAATGCCATATGTGTAAGATATTTTTATGGCAAATTAAATTTTTGTTTTGAATTTTCTGGCTATCGCCCATGTGGTCCTGTATAGTTGTGGTGACTTTTGCATAACTGGTAAACCGTAAGAGATAGACCAACTCTTACTGCGCAAAAAATGTAGATCTCATTAAAACAATTTATGTCTAAATGCATCTTTTGTAGAGTGAACCATTTCGGAGATATTCCTCGTTATTTGAGTTTTGCAATATTTATACTTTTGTCAAATGTAAAGTTGTTATTCACTGTTTTATCTGTTTGTCGTGCAAAAAGAACGCGAATTCAAAGATTTCATATAGCACCTAGCTTTAAAAGATTTGATTATTGCTCAAAGCCTACTCTGTTTCCCTTGCACCTGCAAGGAAATAAGCAATAAGACAATTTCTGCAAATGTTCATCTTGACTAACACCAAGAAGAATAAAATTTTGTAAGAATGGTTAGTACAAGAGTAGAGAAAGACATGTGAGTGCAACAGATTAGACTTTTTCCGCTTTTCTACTGAAAATTTGAACAAATTTGGTTGAAACTTCTATCATGTGCGCGAATATAAGGAACATTAAAATAGACACAAAACATACACATACCTACTTCTGCGAAATAAAGGGCACCCCTAGTCGGCACATAGTGGCGGCATTTAAGGCAATAGGAGAGAGTATCTGTGAAAATCCGAAACGTCATAGCTTTGCTTTCTGATTGCTTTGAATTTGTCACCATACGCTCCTAATATAAAACATACAATGCACACAAAAAGCTAAGCAGTTATGTCAAACCATTGTTAAGAAATTAATTTTTTAATTCTAATTAATCACTTTCTGATTGCGTAATATAAAATCCTCCTAGTTTAACGTATAAATGCAAAATTTTTAACTTGAACTTAGCAGAGAAACACACACACACATACACACACACACACACACACACACACACACACACACACACACACACATATACAAAGGAAAGAAAAATGTGACTAAACATTTTTTGTTCACATTTATTGCATTTTCAACTTTTCCCATTTGAGCTATGGAAAATAATTACCTAATTGCGACTAAACTATCTCATATTCTTTTAATAGTGCACAACAATTTTTAAATCCATAACTCCCGAGCGTCTCTTGAAAATTTCAGGCTACTACGTTATAAACTATAATCCAAGGAGTATTTTGGAAAATGAAAAATGTTTAGAAAATTGAGTTTGACGTTCAGTGTTCTGCTTTAGCTAAATGATACAGGACGATTAAATAACCATTTGTGAATTTAAAACTGTTCATATTAGAAAAAAATTGTGGAGCATCAAAGAACAAACTATATAATAAAAATGCACCAAAACCCACAAAATTAAAAGTTGTCACATTTTATCAAATTTCACCACTGTATTACCTACAGCTCAGTGGTAGAAAGCAAAACGAATAATTGAAATTAAATCTCTATATTACCAATGTTAAAACGGCGACATACATGTCCGTTTCCTCAGGATCTATTATTATATATAGAAATTCAATTTTTTAGAGTGCGTGTATTGGCCCTTTATAAATATACTGATCCTATTCATATGAAAACTGATACATTTTTGTACTATTTTTACTGTAGCTCTAATTTTTTCATAAAAAATTGAACCTTTTCATTTTTTAAAAAGTAATCTGTTTAAGGAAATTAACTCTGAACATTCACAGCATCATTAGTGGGCGTTAAGCACTACCAAAAAACAGCATCACTGTAAAGTGCAGATTATGTGATAAAATGTATACATACATTACCAATGGTTAATGAAAAAAGGGGCTTTTATATTCAAAATGTAGTTTTGGAAAATTGATGTTAAAATGATTATAAAATATTCATATAAACTCACACGCATTATATATTTACTCTAAAATGACCCCACAAATATTACACATGTCACAAAAAACTGAATATAATATATTAAAATTAATTAATATACTATATTTTTTGTGTGTTGCTTTTGTGTGTTGTGTAGTTTCCTTTTGGAATTTCAACATTCTCAGCAGGATTGTTCAACACTAAATTTTCACCTTGTGCAGTTACATCTTTTTGTATCACAGAATATGTTTTATAATGCTGATTTCCTTTGTTTTTTCTCGCTTTAAACACGATTTTAGGCTTTGCCATTGTGAAAACAATACAAAAAGGGTGGGCACAATGCAAACTATACAAATATCTAAGAAGTTACCACTTGTTTGTCTAACTAAACTATACAATCTAACCACACAAATCTGATATGTTGAATATTCTAGGCTAGGCATGATATGAATCAGGATTTTCCCTAAAACCAAAGTCAAACCAAAGCCTTTTAAACCAAGTACTTCCAGAGTGATACTTTGTTTTGCAAAACATTGCAAGGCTTAAAAAAGGATATAGGATTACGGTTAGATTTATATAAAAAGGTAAATAAAAATAAATAAAAATTTGTAATTTAAGGCCTTTATTACTCCTCTCAAGACATTTTTAGGCATAAAAATGGAATACGAACTAGCTAATTAACCGAATTTTCCTTGACCTTTCGGGAATAACTTTGACTGTAGCATGAAGTTGAATTTCCTGCTGTTACAACACGTATTTTGTTATCTAATGTTATCGTTCTTTTCTTTCAGATCCAGAATCATCTACAAAAGAAGTTGGATGTAATTCTCCTAGGATGGAACTTCAAATAAGAAAAACTTATACTAAGGCGTAGAATGTATATATTGAGAGCAGTATAAAGACTGTAAAGGACACCTCACTAAACTGATTGTATCACGAGTGGAAATGTATTCTATGGTGTAAAAGCGGTGACCTTGTTTCATCTTATTTGAAAGAAAAGAGAACATATAAACGACAGTGAAGATGAGCTTCTTTAACTCTCTACAACAATACGTTACCAACAGTGTTGCCAATCTAAATCTTAGTCCAAAACGATTTTCCCTGAGTAGGGATACATCCGCTGAGGGAAGCACGGAAGTTCCTCCACCTTCCCCTGGCGGAAGCGGACCGCGCAGTGCTTCTACTGGTAGTGTATTAGTTCCCCCTACCAGTCCCAATCCGCAGCAACACCAGCACGGTGGTTACGGGTTCCCTAAAGTGGTTCCTCCACCAGGAACAGTAACCCCTCCGCACGTTCGGTCTCTGTCTGCGCGCCGCCGCACTCTAGATTGCCCTCCTCCTGCATTGACCCTGCCTGGTTCCGGTGCAGGTCCTCCGCGTCGTATGGGATCCTTCAGGAAGAGCGGTGCACAACAGCAGATGGCACCACCCCCTACACCTCGCAGCCCTAGAGTGCATCAGCCTCTCATGTTCTGTCGCAGGAGACAGAGTTGGCCCGAGGTCGACCAGCAGGCGACTTCAGGGTAAGTGAACAACGCCCCATTTATGTTGCATGAACCATGTATGTACTCTTAAGCTATGAATGTTTAGATATACAATATGAAATAGACCAACACCCAGGATTAAACCATGGGGTAATTTACTTCTAAATGTAGAAACATGTGAATCCGCACGATTAATTGACACTATCCCGTGTAAGTGAATTATCCCGTACTTACGTCTACCAACCTAAATACCCTCCTACATTACGTACTTTCAAGGCCTTGGCCTCTAGCATTTTCACACATTTAAACCTAACAATATTTTGATTAGTAAAGATATACAATATAACCAGACGTACTTGTTGGCTTTTACCACCTCAATAATTGTCTCTATTGCCTACGTTATAATCGAGAAGAACGAAGCACTGGAATCAGTCTTCTTTCCAATGACTATACAAGTTATTATACAATCACTGACTCTTAACGCACGTTCCGCGAGATACACAGAGTAGGCCGTGCTGGAACCAATAATTACCCACAGTAAACATGGCGGCTAACTTGAACAAGTCTGTTGATTCTGAAATCGAAGAAAATTGGAAAATAGGCTGTACTTCTCTCTTATCTGATAAATCTAAAGAGAGGTACGAAAGGTGCTATAGTTATGCTAATTAAGTTCAACCATCAAGACATTATGACTATGGAAAGCTGAATGTTATGTCTCAAGATTAGTATTTCATATGTCATATTAAAGTTCTAATTATCTCCCAAGAATTTTACGACATACATTATGTTAAGTATGTTTACTAATCCTCGGCAATTGAAAGACTCGACTGCATTTCGCCCTCGGTCCAGTAAAAATCACTTACCATCCTTAAATCGCAATATAATGTTTCAGAACTTAGCATTTAGCTCAAAGTTGAGTCATAAGTTTCTTACATGAGCACTAACGTTTTTATTTTCATACTTAGTATGTTTAACTCCCGTTCTTATTACACGTGACACCGCAACTGACTGCAGTGCTGATATATGAAATGAAAATTAATGATGATTTGGAAAGCAAATTAATCCGCTGTTAACTTTATAGTCCTCGCCGGTATTTCTCAATTCTATAGATTGAGGAAAACCTTGTTTGAAGTACAGACCTTCCTTTCACAAGTCCTTGTCTTAACGACCTGTCGGTATTTTTGTGTCGATATTCCTATACCGCATGTCACAGAGCAGGGAAAAAACTTCCGAAGAGGATACTCTCAAAATGGTTTTCTCTTTGAACATTCATTCAGTTTATGTATAAGATACATGTAATAAAAACAATCGAAACTTTAATAATTTAGCTTAAATTATCAATAAATCAGTCAGAAGTAATTTGCTTTAAGTCAGTAACTCAAAAGCTCCTCTCAGTACAGAATGTTGAGTCAATATTTATTTACTTTTATTTAATTCTTATTATTTTATTATTACTTTTTTAAAATTTATCTTTTACTGGGATATGTATTAACAACTTTAGAGCAATCGATGCATCGGTGAAGACAGCACCTTATAAGTGAAAGTGCTAAAAATAATTGTCAAAACATGGAATTTAAAGTGAAATGCATCATTAAGGAGATGCTTCTTTTTTGTATATAAAAGTGCATATCCGAAACATAATCCGTAGGGCGTCTCCCCTAAACATTGCCCGGCCGATGCGTTCTCCAGCCGCAGCCAAGGCCACGGAAGAGTGCAGGAGTGGGTGACGGGGGTCAGCACGCGGACTCTTCCGACCGTAAGGCGACTGCTTGACTTTTTAGGGACGCAGGATAGCAACACAATTAACACCACGAGACTGAGTGCACGCCGGAACAAACCTCCCAGTGGGGAAAAATCCCCACGCTGGTTTCCGGGATTGAACCCGGGTCCTCCACGCCAGTTTTGAAGTTATATCCAGTGAGTATTTTGGAGCCCCTGTTTGAAAAGAAAATTTTCGAGGGTACCACCAAATTTAACACATTCTTTAAGGACTCTAGACACCTCAAAAGTATTCGGACTGCCATGGATAGTGGACGTCATGGCATTCAGCCCGCCTCTATAGCCTGGTGGTAGCATGTCTGCCTCACGTTCAAGAGGTTGCGAATTCGAACCTAGCTTAGGGTGAGTTATCAGGATGAGGTCTTTTTCCGAGGTTTTCCCTTATCCTGAGAAGACGAATATCGGATAACTTAAACCTCTATGGAACTTGGGCTCATTTGAACATCATTTCACCCGTTTCATTCATTCGCCGTCCGATATGACACTACGTTGGAGGACGTTAATAACAAAAACGTCATGGCGTTCATAATATACATTTCTCACCAAACAGGACAGTTAAAGGGAACATTGAGTGCGTACAGCATCTAAAGCATCACAATTGGTGATACAAACTAAAATATTCAAAAGTGCACAGGAAAGCAGAAGGTCTGCATAAATCCGACGCACCAACAATTTTAGGTGACTTAGGAATGTATTGTAATAAAAAGACAGAAGTCCAGCCCAGTTACTGTTCTTTTGTCGCTTTATTTTCGTCTTAAACTTTTGCACAACACAGTTCTTTAGTCTTTCTTGATATTACAACTGACACCTGTTTTCTTCTCGTAACCTTGACGCACCTCTTTCTGCGTTTCTTCACTTTCTTCTTCTTCTTCTTCTTCTTCTTCCGATTACCCTCCGCTTACAAGCCAGTGTCTAGGGTCAGACGCCTGTAGGGGAGCACAGGAACCTATGGACCGGATAGAGTGAAGACCTGGAAGCGGGTGGTCAACCAAGCACCAGGTATGAGAGTGAGGAAGAGGATGGTATGAAATGCAGGTGAATGGATAATTGGAAAGGTGATAATGGAACAATTGGGGGAATGAGTGGCGGGGGAAACCGGAGCACCCGGAGAAAACCCTCCCTGACGCCACTTCATCCACAACGAATACCACATGCGAGTCCCTGGGATCGAACCCAGGCCGCCTAGGTGGTAGGCGAGCGCGCTAACCCTTCGGTCACGGCGCCACCTTATTCGCTTTCTCGGTCTAAAATAGCTGACTCGGACGATACAATCACTCGACACTGCTTCGCTTCCACACACGACGTCTGTGCGTGCACACACATACACACACACAGATACACGCACACACACACTAAACTAAAAGCTGATTTACTTACTTTGATGATGACTAATGTGTATAACTCAATCCGCTTCTTATACAATGACGATGACGTAACACGTACTTTTATCGAACTTCTACAAATGACTGTCCACCAGACACTTCTGGAATAATCTGGAAAATTCTTTTTGGTTCTGCCACTGTAATTGTTGTCACGTGTTCACAGCGGTCGTGAGAGTGAACCTGACCTTGAGCGTCTTTGATGCACGTACCGCCAGGGGGATGGGGCGGCTATGCCTTCACCGTCCTTTGTTGTGCTCCGCGTTCGGCGACACTGATTGAATTATTCGTAAACACTATACGTTTTTCTCCATCAGCGTTAGAAGCTGTTCTAGATTTCCGTTTTGTTTACAAAACTGAACATTGCAAAGAAGTAGAGTTGTATTCTAAAGGGCCGACACAGTACGCTTGTATCAAAGTTGTCAGTCAACCTTAAATCAACAAAGACCATAAGAAATAAGTGGCAGGTATTATTGGCAAACAATTGGTTAAGGACTTTCGTTTACTGGCGACTACTGTATTGTTTCTCCACAGTTTCAGATGTATCGATTATGATACACCCTGTATATTTGAAACAGACATGCACACAAAGTGCAATATGTAGGATAATTTTGAATGTTAGGTAAATGAATAATTTGTGAAGTGTAAGAATTGGTTAAATAAAGGCTGCTTAGTGCACATCAAATATATTTCTAAGTTAGATAAGCTGTAAGGCAGATCAGCTAACTCTAGTGTATGACCGTATGACACAGGAGCGGTTCAGGAGAATCGTAGGTTAGCGATGTTAAGGGGAAGAAAGGCTAGGCTGGCTGCACTGATTATTACAATCGTATAGCATAGCGTTCGTGCTACTAACACTATCACCCTAAACTTGTGAGTTCTTTTTCCTCTACCAGCAGTAAGAAAAAAGCCGTGCTGGCTGTCAAGGTAAATTAGGAAAATACGTTAAAAGAGGAATACAAAATAATAACCGATTGCTTATCATAATGCCCTCTATAGCCGTTTTGAAACACAGTTTAAAGTGCTACTTAGCTGGGTCATTATAGTTTTAAAACTGTAGTATACATTTTTCTCTAAATTCATATTATCACTGTTACTGGTCACCAGTTTAGTACATTCAAGAAGAGTACCAGGAAACTGACAGAGTTGAGAATATTTGATCCCGCAACAAAGCAGTAAATTCCAGGAAAGAAGAGTTATGTTAGACATGTAAGATTTAAAGCTTTCACGGCGCACGTTATTTATTAAAGTTTCACGGGCGATCAGCCGTGTGAGGTTGAAAATATTGAGCTTTCGGCCATTCTAAACTCCATGGCCTTCGTCAGAATGGAGGCCATGGAGTTTAGAATGGCCGAAAGCTCAATATTTTCAAACCTCACACGGCTGATCGCCCGTGACACTTTAATAAATATGTTAGACATGTCCATCTGATATCCTCTGCATTATTTTCAATATTTGCACTCAATTTCTTCTGTTAAATTAAATCGTGTATAATGATATTCATGCCGAAGGCCCGAGGCGGTTCAAGCCATGGATATTAAATTAATTATCCTTTAACGGTATTGCATATTTTCAGAACCGCTTTGACAGTTCATTAACGATAGTACGGTCCACATTTCTAATACCTGTTGAAAAATGACATAGAGAAGTGTGTAATACAGGGTCTTACAAAATAGTGGACATGTTTTCACCAATATTGAGCCTAAATACCTAACGTAAGAAGAGTTTGTAATTGAGAATTTTGAGGTTTTGAGGCTTCTATCTAATTTTATTTTTCATCTAGCGGAATATATATTGCTGTCGGAGAAAATGGCAAGCTGGAGTGTGTTTGATATGCGCGTGATTTACCCATGTCAATTTGAACATTGGTATACAAACGTCTGGGGGAAAGAGGGTAATGTCGGCAATTGGAGCAGAGCACTCCACGTAGGCCAGTAGGTCCTTTGTGCTTCCATCCTGACAGTTTAAGGGCGACACGATCCGGATGAACAACAGGTGCAAGCTAGTACGGGGTCCCTAATGTTTCCAAATAGAACGCATCCGATGCCATCCAACACCGTGCTCTGGCAGAAACACCCACCTACGGGAACACGGCAGGGCCGTTCAACGAATGTGACACCTCGCCCCTATAGGTCAAGACAACGCCAGAGAAGTCATCCAATCCCTACAGGCCGATGCTCGCTCAGGCCAACCTGAAACAATACCGGAGATGCAACCTTTTAAGTGAGCAAACCACCGTCCAGGCGCAACCAGCGGATATTGTCGCCTGGTCCTATCGCACTGAAATGGATGAAAGGGGAATTATTGTAGCAGAAACGGTAGACAGAAAAGCCTTGGCACGAGGATGAGCACACCATTATTTGTCTATGACAAGGGGTAAACCACAACAAACCCCACGTCAGAGTGCGTGGTGGCTGGGGTCGAACCCACGACTTCCCGAATGCCAGTCGACACATAACACCGCTTGGTGACGTCTGGGATACTTAATGCCAGGTCTATGAATTGTTCTTATCACAGTTGTATTACACTCTCTCTGAATGTAATTTTAATTCAATTACAATGCCTCGGGCATCGTTTTCTATATGCTTTCATTTTAACTGACAAGGTATCCATATTTTTTTCTCATTTATGTAGCCTTCCTTAATTCCAGTTTTCATTTCGAGGGATATACCTTGAAATACAATGATGGCGTTATAATCTTTCAACTCCTGCGGGGCGAAATTACGACACACCGGCGAAGCTGATGTGATCATGGCAATGGGCAGTGTCGTTAAACAATAAGATAAATCCCTTAGACAGGAATTGAACCAAGGACATCTATATTGAGAAGCTGACCACTCTAACACAGATGCAGTTAGGTATTAATATTTGTTTGATGATTATTTGCTCCGCTTAATTCCCGCTTCAGAATATTATTGTACGTGACCAGTCCTTTTCATATGTCTCAAGGATGTAATTTCTTCCTTTGAGGTTTCGTCAATGCCAGGAGCATACACAGAGGAAGATGCAAGTGCCTCAAGCCCCTCCAGACACTCCTAATCGCAATATCGAGACACTACAGTGTCAACGTTACCTTTTACTTTATCTACTAGTAATGGTAAATAGGGGAAGTATTGCATTCCATCCAAAACATCTATACCGAGGTTTCACCAAAAATACAGTGCATTTCGTTGTTGTTGTAGTGTTTAACGCCCGCTTTTACTACTACGGCACCGCAGGCGGTGACACTGATGACACATGGAATGAAGATGGAGCACCGGTGGAATGAGATGGCGGGGAAACCGGAGCACCCGGAGAAAACCCACTTCGTCCACCACGAATACCACGTGCGGGTCCCTGGGATTGAACCCGGGCCGCCTAGGTGGTAGGTGAGCGCGCTAACCGCTCGGTCACGGCGCCACCACAGTGCCTTTCACTTAAGTCCTATCACTAATAGTAATTGACACATGTCATAGGCCAATGTTCCTAGCAGAATGCCTTTCTGCAACACTTTTGTTGCTTTAACGACGCTGTCAATTGCCAGCATCACATCAGCGTCTCGGTGTGCCGAATTGCATCCCGCAGGAGTTCTTTTATATGCCAGTAAACTTACTGACATGGAGCTGTTGTTTTTAAGCACACTTTAAAAACCATCGTCCTAGGCCGGATTTGAACATGTGATCTTGGGATGAGTAAACCAGCTCCCAACCAAAGCAGCCACCCCGACCGTGTGATGGTGGTGGTGGTGGTGGTGGCGGCGGCGGCGGCGGCGGATGGGGACTGGTGGTGGTGATGGGGGTGTGGTGGTGATGGGGATGGTGGTGGTGATGGGGATGGTGGTGGTGATGGGAAGTGATGGTAGTGGGTGGTGTGCAGTGGTGAGTATGTGGGTGATGGTGGGGTGGTGGTGGAAGCGGCGGCGGCAGCGGTGGCGGCAGCGGTGGTGGTGATTTAACCAGACCGTCTTGTGCTTTGGTGTTCAGATTCTTCTCAAAGATCGATGCAGTCCTGATGCGGTCAGGCGACCCTCCATCCAAGGTTTGGTCAATTCTTCGCAAATATGGAAGAGAAACATCTTTCTATAGCGCATCTCACCCTTTGAAGACGTTAAATGGAGCGTAGTGTTGCAGCATGTACTAGTTGGGAATCTTTGTCCGCGCGCGACCCTAAGATGGCCGGAGTCCTGTACTAAGGCCTTCAATTGCTGCCTGATGTACACTTCTAACTTTGGTATCCCTCCTCGACTTTGTCACTGTATGGCCTAAACTTACAAATGACTCGTCTGTATAAACAATTAAATAAACCGTTTTATGTTTTTCACATATTTAAGTCGTCATCTGATGATATCGTCTCTTTCATTAATATGCAGTTGTTACCCCCTTCTTTCATATTCGAACCCCAACTCATGTAAGAACCGACTAAGAGTGGCCCTTGAGGTATATTTGATAGGGTCCCATCACTGTTGACCCGTGACAAAATATATTCAGCGTGGGTGGAATATTTGCAAACAGTAATAATGAACAATTCGCCGCACTCCACTTTGCAGTATTCCATTGCGTTAACTTAGCATTTTTTGTTTTCCCACCCATTTTGCTTTCTTTTTCGATGGCGTGCTTAGAGATCCTTTCATTACTTCCTTTTTAATCCTATACACTACTGCTTCTGAACACCCTGCCCGCCTCTGTAGCGTGGTGGTAGCGTGTCTGTTTCACGTCTAAGAGGTCGCGAGTTCAAATCTCGCTTAGGGTGAGTTATTTGGATAAGCTTTTTACGGAGGTTAAATAGAAAAAAAAAAAAAAAAAAAAAAAAAAAAAAAAAAAAACACCCGATAGCCTTAGCTGTTTCTTTTACTGCCTTACGAACACTCATTTTACTTTAAAAATAATCTAACACACTCATAATTTGGCGTTCCTTACTTCTTAGTATACCAATATATCGTCTCTTTCTAGCTTCCCCTTCCATAACTACAAATATTTACGGAAAATGTTAAATAAATAACGCAATAACAGCTCACAGTTACACACACGATTTCTTTCGAACTAATGCTAGTGCTGCTCCTTGTAATCTTCTGTGTCAGGCCTGGCACGAGAAAACGCTAAATAGATGATTACTCGATGAAAGAAAGAGGTTACAGCCTTTTGGTTACTTTTAAAAACTTTCTCCAACCCTCCTCAACATTTGTTCTCGCTTGGTCCCCGATGTAAACTCAATAACAAAAAGTTTCCCACTGCGTAACTTTTGCAGTGCACAGATATAAAATTTTCCGAAAACGTTTAATTTAAAAAAGTGTAACACTTAACTGAGTAAACAGAGAATTCAAGGCAGGCAGGTAATAGCACTACAGTTTACTCTAAGAAAAAAATATGGAGGTATTCTAGCAGTTTGTTAGTTAGTGCGTAATGAGCATAGAAACAGCAAATATCGGACTTCTGTCGGGAAAAAAGAAAAAAAAAAAAAAAAAACGTTTTCTGAAGAAATATGGGGCTATAGAAATGTATAAAAATTCTAAAATGGATACAACCTGATAGAGAAAAACGTTCTGCGTAGGATAATGTGTTCAAACCTGAAATTTATAACAACTGAATATTTACACGCTAATATGAACCTCGCAACAGCGCGAGGGTAGAAAAGGACGAGGCTAATGGCAACTTGTATGTGCCAGATAGAGACAGATATATCCCATTTAACTCCACACTGTCATCAGTGAGACAAGGTATAGATGGGACTTTGATCTGTCATCTGCATGTTATTGGCATAAATTATCCAGGAATTAATTCCTGCAATATTCAGAATGTTGGAAAACACTGCAAGTGACTATTTTAAACGCTTATTCATATTACGCTTCGTAGGATAATTCAGTATAATAATGATTTATTATATAGCATAAAAGAAGACCTATTGTTACTAAAAGAGAATAATTTTATCCTGAAGGCGAACCACTGTTGACGTCAAGTAAATTAAGTGTTTGCAAGTTTACAAGTGACTTACTAAGATGCGATGATGAAGCAGTGGAATAAACTTACCTTGACTCCTAGTGGAGTAAGTACACTATTGTTAATGCTTGGTCATATTTATAATGTGACATACAGAAATCAGGTAAATAGAAATTCTTTAAACGCACTAGGAATGTACTCGAGTATCGGATGTTTATGTGCAAACCAACCGTATCGGCAGAATTGTCCACTTGTGTTTCACTGAAGCTGTTCGAGTAGATGGATGAAAGCGACTAATGATTAAGGGATGCCATACTTTACAATAACTAGGCATACCGAAAGTACAGAGAAACATTGGTCAGTATGAAAGAAAGACTCACGAAAAGTGGCGAATGATTAACAAGTGAAAGGAGTGATGTATTAATAGTACTGGAGCGTCAGTAAGGAATATCCAATATAGCCCACTTAGAGGTAAAGAAGTGCACATATCCGCTAAAGAAGAGAGCTTGGATGGTAAATTCTTCATATCTCAGTTACACAGAGAAGAAATGGGGGACTCACACACAAAGGACACGACTTTATTACAGAAATGCCGACCAACTGTCAATGAAAACGAATAGCCATGTATCATTCATCAGAGAAGTAACTCCGTCTTAAGCAGAAGAAACCTAAAAGCCACGAAGAAATTATTCTTGACATCGAAATGCTTAAGATGAACCAGGGACCTACTTCCTTTTTCCCGATACGACACCCCACATCCATCTTCCTGTATATGCTCCATAAAGTTGACAGTTCTTTTTCATTCTTTTCGTTCACAGGGATTATTTTTCACCGACCCCTTTTTACGTGACGTGATATTGTGAGGTTATAGATTACGGTTTTCTCATTGCACCAAACTTTATTTAAAAACACCATTGCTTACAAAGTTATCAATTCTGCAGGATTTGGAAGAAATTTGTTCATTCTCTGCTATGTTTAATGCAGATAATGGAATAACAGACATGTTCTTTCTTAATGTGTGTACAGTTCGGAATGGTGTACTTCATTTGCTTGCATATGTGGTTTAACTAGCACTCTTGATTGGTTAAGAATATTAAAAGAGGAGAAGTATACATATGTCACGTAAGGAGGAGCTGGTACTGAGATTCTCGCGTCGTCGTTCGACCAGAGCGGACGTGATTTGCTTCTCACTGGTGGAAAGACGGAATTTTCAGCCATCCCCCACGGAGCAGGAGATCCCGCAAGAAGGTGGAGTGCGTATGCCGGTGGTGCACAGGCTTCGTACTTCGGGCTAATACATTAGCCAAAGTCATCGTAGGGTGGCTCTATAAGAGGTTTGGAAAGCAAACTTTAGAGCTTACCGAAGACTGCTTTCCCGGAGCGGCAACATCTGTCGAGATTGGACTTTGCATTGGAGTGCCTGATTGGTGCTTGTATCAAGCATCGGTATTGGTCTCCAATATACAGCGAGCAAGGTCCCGACTAACAAGCAGTAGCGGTTTGTCAACAAGGCTAGAGCCAACACCTTCGGGTGGATATAGGCGCATCCTTTTTGGGTGTTCGGTCCTCTGTTGGCAGCGCTTCTTAGCAACCGCTGCTGAAGGTAAGTGGTCAGCCCGACAATATTATGTCTACAAAACCAAATCCCACTGCTAAAAATAGCAAAACCAGACTCGACAACGAGGACTCAGCAATGCCCAGCACATCTGGCGCAAACAATAACGTCTCCGCAAGCTCACCTCAGGAGACAGTCAACCGGCGACGCCGAAAGCCTATACAAGGTGGAAATGGCAACGCCAAACGTTTGGCATTAACCGGATATACGTCCAACCAAGGCGCTAAACGCGAACCAAATTCACGTTTAGGCCGAACCTCAGAGGTAAACTCTGACAGCTCCCGCGAGGATTCAGATGCGGAATCCAATACTGACGAGACCGTCGTCCAGTCTGAAACGTCCAGGATGGACGAAGACGAGGCAAGCTCCTCTGACATCTCTACTGAGGTGGACGAGGCACAATTTCGAGAGGTGGTCAACCGTCGGAAGAAGCGTCAACAGAACACAACTATCTCGACTGACGAACAAACTGGTGAACCAACTGGTGAACCAACTGAAAAATCAGACAAGCGGCATATTCCGCCTATCATTGTAGACGATTTCAGGGGTATGGTGGGCTTCTTAAAAGAAGTCATGCCAACACTTTCGGGGTCGTGCTCGGTGACGAGGAGGAAAAGCCGCTATGTCTTTCAGACGAACCATGTGAGGGACTATAATACCCTCCTATCTGTCCTTGACAAGAAAAATCTCCCTCACTTTACGTTTGGTCTCGACAAAACTCGAGACATCCGCCGTGTCATCAGAGGTCTTCCATTAGATACGCCCGTGGGCGATATCGAAGAAGAGCTCAAACGCAAAGGCATCACCCCTCGACTGGTAAGGCAACTTACCAAACCGGGCGAGAACGGGGAAGCCAAGAGACCAATTCCTCTTTTCCTGGTTGTGGTGGAGAGGGCGTGTGATCCGGAGATGAAAATCGACGGAGTCACGTCTCTGTGCTACCTCAGGGTGAAGGTGGAAGCTGTGAGGAGCTCTTTTGGGCCCCCACAATGCTACCGGTGTCTTGGCTTCAACCATTCGAGCCATTTCTGCCGCAGAAACCTTAGATGTCTTCGCTGTGGTGATGCGCACCACAAAGAATCCTGCCCTAGACAGATTACAGATGATCCCACCTGCGCAAACTGCAAGGGCAAACATGTGGCCTGCTATGGAGGTTGCCCTGCGAGGAAGAGAGTGATCGCCTCCAGGAGACCACAGATACCTCAAGGTCCAACTCCCGCCAGAGGAGACCAAGTGAGACCTTCCACCTCAAATTACCAGGCCCCTCAACCCCAACTAGCCAACACCCCTAGAGTTTCGCAGGCTCAAACGAACCAGCGCACCTCGGGTAATCCATGGACCCGAGAACAACACCAGCAACCATCACACAACACACATCAGCCCCAAAATAAACCTACCCCACAAACAATCCCAAGGCCGCAGAGGGAGAGAAAACCCCGGAAGCCCAAACGAGCACCCAGAGTGGTCGAAGCGAGGGATGCTTCCACCATCCGACAACATCAGGAGGAGGCTAGAGCCGAGGAGGCTAGAACCGAGGAGACACCAGCACCCCCTCCTTCCACAAACAACACCCCCTCATCCCCTACCTTTCAGCTCACTGACCTGCTCAAATGGGCGCAGCTAGTTTTGCAGACCCATGGGCAGAGGATCTGCGATCTCATCGTGAGATATAGCTCTGCGAGCGACTCAACAGCCAAGACGCTCATTGTAATGGAGGGGCTCGCCCTCCTAACCTCCGTACTTCAAAACACCGAAAATGGCCAGACAAACTAGGCCAAGCACCTCATTTCGGTTCGCGTTTTGGAACGCGTGCGGATTGGCTGGCCAGGCGGGGGAGTTATCCCACTTTGCCCGCACTTATGCCCTAGACGCTATTCTAGTTAGCGAAACCCACCTACGCCCAAATGCTCGCTTCCGTTTACCGGGCTACGTTTGCCACAGAACTGATCGTCAAGGTCGTCCTGGAGGCGGAACGGCGGTGTTCGTAAGGCAAAACGTAGTCCATCGCCCAATCCAGCTCCCACCCCTTCAAACACTAGAGGCCACGGCTACCACTCTGAACCTTGACGGCACAGAGATACTGATAGTCTCAGTATATCACCCTCCACGAAGGCAGTTTGTCCCTAATGACTACCATTCCATCCTAGCCCTTTATCCCAACGTCATCCTAGCTGGGGACTTCAACGCCAAACACCAACGCTGGCACTGTGGTCGAAGGGCGGATGCCCGAGGCAATTCCATCATCCGCCTCATTGACGCGGACCCCGAACTAAGGGTGGAGGGCCCGTGGCAACCCACACATCACCCGCATGGTCTAGGACTACCCTCTGTCATAGACTTTGCGATCATAAAGCATTTCCCATTTCACCTCACACTGACATCAATAAATGCTCTCCAATCAGACCACAACCCAGTACTGGCAGAAATCAATACCCGGATTGCCAGTCACGACAGCTCAAATTACACTCGGGAAACGGACTGGGAAGGTGTCCGTAACTGCCTTCGTACCTCCATCCCACCTAACCCCAGAATCAACGACATCCCAACTCTTGAAGCGGCAGTTTCTTCATTCACATCCATTGTGACAAGAACTGCCCAAAACCTGACAATCCGAGCTCCAGCTCCCTTACATCCAGACGTCCTCCCACTTGACATAATCCTCCTTATCCGTCGGTCCTGGGCGGCACGAAGACTCTATCAAAGGCATCGCACACCCCACAACAGAGCCCTATTACGGCGATTGCGCCGACTGGTCGGGGCTCGACTGCGTGAGCACCGAGTGCAAGCGTGGGAGAGCAAGATGGCCAGCCTGGACACTGAAAGTGGAGACGTGTGGAAGATCGCCAGATGCCTTCGAAACCGTCGTGGCCAATACAACTCGCCAATTCAGGGCACCCGAGGCCTGGCATACGAGCCTGAAGCCAAAGCCAACGTGTTCGCTGACTATCTAGAGCGGACCATGTGTCCCAGAGACGACCCCCAGGATTATAGATTCTCAGAACGTACCCGCCAAGAAGTACGTCGATTCTTACGACGTCCGCCGGAGGATGCGGAACGACTACCGGTGATACGTCCCAGCGAAACCCATGGCGCACTAAAACGCCTCAAAATCAAAAAGGCGGCGGGACCTGACGGACTAACTCCCCTCATGCTTCGTCACCTTCCCTTCAACGCCGTGCTCTTCCTAACTAGAGTTTTCAATATGTGCCTTACCCTGGGTCACTTTCCACGCGAGTGGAGAGAGGCTCGGGTGATATGCATCTTGAAACCTGGGAAAGACCCGGTACACCCCTCCAACTACAGATCCATAAGCCTTCTGTCCATCCTCTCGAAAGTTCTAGAGAGGATGATCCTAACCCGATTATCCCCCCTACTGACAAACATACAAGCCATCCCAGAACATCAGTTCGGCTTTCGACCTGGGCACTCTACACCTCAGCAACTGCTGCGTGTGGTGGAGGCAGCTGCCCTGGGTTTTCAGGAACGCGCATTCACCGCTGCGGTATCTCTGGATGTGGAAAAGGCCTTCTCAACCACCTGGCACACAGGGCTACTTCATAAGCTGATTCACCTGGGGCTACCCACACAACTCATTCACATCCTACACAGTTTCCTCCGACACCGGACCCTCATAGTCACAGTTGCTGGACGAACCTCCAGAATTAGGCCAATAAGAGGCGGAGTCCCCGAGGGCTCTGTTTTGTCCCCTACTCTCTTCAGTGTCTACATGGCAGACTTCCCTACTGAACCTCAGGTCAATCTAGCGCAATATGCAGATGACATACTACTATACTGCACCAACAAAAACATCCACAGAGCCTTCAACCCTATTCAAAGACACCTCCGCCTAGTCCAAGACTGGTGCCGACGATGGAGAATGTCTGTTAATCCAGACAAGAGCCATGCCATCCTGTTTACGAGACGTCCCACACCTGCAGACTGCCCCACCTTCCAACTTCGGGGTCAAAGGATCCAGTGGAGAGACACCATCACCTATTTGGGAGTCAAATTAGACAAAAGTCTAACATTTCGAAGTCACATCAGAGACCTATCAGTGCGGTCGCAGGGGGCCATTGCCTCACTGTACCCTATGCTGAAATCCGAGATGCCAGTCCGCCTGAAACTACACCTATTCAGAGCCCTGATTATCCCCCTCATGCTTTACGCCTGTGAAGTGTGGGGCATGGCAGCGGGTAGTTGGCTTCTGTGGCTCCAGAGGGCGCAGAACAGAGGACTTCGGTCTATCTACTCTGTCCCTTTATCCTTCCCCGTGAGACTACTTCACGAAGCCTCATCTCTTCCATACGTGGAGGATGAAATTAGGCGCCGGGCAGCAAAATTGTACGCCAAATTACCCAACCACCAAAGCGTCCTGGTTAGATCTCTAGGCGATTATGACCCCACTACACGCCGCTTCAGGTCGTACAGGGTTCCCCGTATGGCTTGCGGGTATATCCCATAACAAAGTAGTTTACCCATCAGCAGCAAAAGCTAAACTACAAATAATCCCAATAAAGAGCTATTCGGTTCAAAAATTCAACCCACCATCAAAATTCAAAATTTAAAAGATCGAAAGATCTTACAAAATGTTTAAACTCTCTTTATCTCCACAGAATGCAAACATTGCTGAGTTCTGTGAGTCATCAGCTAAGGGGCAAATTAGCCTCCTTATTATTTAAGCCATAACCTAAATTTAAAAACAACACCCTTAACCACCCTTTACTAAAAATTCTACCTGCGGTTAAACCCTATCAAGGGTAGGTACGCAGAAAAATATCGTCGGGCTGAACCACAGCCTGCCAGTATGTCGTCGTCGTCGTCTGGTACTGAACTATGTGCTTGTTTTGTTTAAAAACTGATAGACGAAGAGAGAAAACAATTAACACACCTAAGTTCATACATATTAAGGTACATTTTATAAATATCAGTAGCTATACTCCTGCGTGTGATATTTGGGATATTTGGGGTAAGAAGGAGAAGAAGATCACTTTTCTGTTTGAGCTTTATAAATTTTTTTTTCTTGTTAACAACGTTCAACATCGCAGGTTTAGAGCTACCGACATTTTCTGCTTTGACGTAAGTGATTCTGAGTACATTTGACAGATGGCTTTAGTTGCAAGGTACCTTCTTGTAATCTCTACTTCAACAACTTACTGATAGATGACCTCAGTTGCGTACTTATCTGATAGTTTTCTGCTATTTAATTCATCGAAATGGAGAACTTTTAACATTGAAGATATGGCTTTAGTTAGCTAGGGAAACCACGGCATACCTAAATTGAATTCATACTTCTCGAATGCCTGTGGAAATGCTATCACCGAGCTACCTAGCTGGTTGCACAGATAAAGTCGCATTAACGGCTAGGTGCTGTGCAAATATACATGCCGTACAGGAGAACCTGTACGACCTGTTCTCGAATGCTGAAATGTAATGGATCTTAGCTGTCACTATTCAATGAGTGTAGTGCACCATGATGACGTGCACTATGATGATGTGCACACTAATTTTCAACTGAAATCTTCGAATTTCCCATTTTCTTACTAGAAGGACTATTTGGTTAATCTCCTTGCAGGACTGGTTGAAGCATATTTTCATCTACAGATAGGAGAAATTATGTAGATATTGATTTTCGTGTATTCCCCACAGATTTATTAAGAATAATATTAGTTTTATTAATCTGGTTACCCGATTACCTCAAAATGAGTACATATGCAAATAATGTTTTTAAAGTGCACAAACTCTACACTGCGCAGTATTGGAATGCACGGTTGCAGATAACGTGTCCTAGTTAGGTCGAATAAGTAGTTATCAAACTTCCTTGATAAGCTTCTGCCGCAAATCAATTCGCGGATGTTGTGGCAATGTGTACCAAGTTGCGAGCTCAAAGTATCACAGTTGCTAATGTAATGTAAAAGCGATGGATATTTTGCACTTATAATGAACAGTTTCTGCCTCTTTGAGATTACACAAAATGATAGATGCTCCATTGCCTTGAGAGCCACTATGGTGTTTGCATTAGTAACTCTTCAGACGCCATCAACCGATTACTCTGGTGAGTAGAGAAAAAGAACCGGCCCTTGAGGCACTAAACTTGCAAGGCAACAGGGCAAGGAATCATGGGACCACCTAAAATTCTGCTGTATGGCAAAGAATGACTGTGTAAAAATGGATAGCGATCGTTTAACAACTTAATGTATTTTATTAAAATTCAGAAAGCACATTGCTAAAGTATGAAAATGACAAATATCCATTACTGTATGTCAAGCAGTTTTGCATTCCAAAATCTGCATCCTAAATCATAATCATATAAATTACAATAATCGAGTGATAATTTTTCTAGTCCGAAAATTTGGATGGACGGTACAGTGGATTGTATTATGTATTTGCTTATGACCGAGACCCAGATTTTATGTTCTAAAATATTTTTAAAATGAGCTGTAAATGACTGCAGAATTAACAAAAATGACCCAAGAGCTAGAAAAAATGACCCAACAAATATGCATGAAAATACTACTTTATTTATGAATCACATTTTGTGCCTGCTAAAATCCAGACCGTTCCTTTTGTATCAATTTATCTTCCAAAGTTTTACCATAAATACAGTTTTCTTCTCATCGTTAATATGGTCTACAGTCTTTCGGGCTATCACAACAGTTCTTCTCACACTTAGCTCAGCCGTTTTAGTGTCTTTCTTTATTTCCTCTGTCTCATACAATAATTAAGATGATGTGATCACTCGCGACGCTTGATGAGTCTTCCTATGGCGTACCATCACGACGACACACATACACAGCTGTCTAGCACTCGCCAACACTCGCCGGCTCAAGTCCGTAACTCATCTCTAAACCTCACTCCAACTTTCAGACCAGGGTTTTGCCTGGTACGGGAACATGGGCCTCGGTTTACAGACTACAATTTTCATAACCGTTCTTCTTAGGTCCCCTTACATACTGAAAATAATGTCACACGGACCTTTTTTGGGTTCCACAAACACGCGCACGGAAAAGACTCAGAAGTTACTGAGTGTTCTTGAAACAACTTTTGTTTCTACCGTCTCTATTGTTAACAGTCACGTACACACCGCAGTCGCGCGAGGCAGTCCGGCCTTGAACCTCTTTGCCCGCTCGCCGGCACGGCATGTGGTATGAAGAATCTTGGTCTCATCCGTCCTTTGTTGGGCGCCGTACCAGACGTCACAATTTGTTGGCCCAATTATTGTCTTGGAATTACATGTAATTAAAGTGAAGCACCGTCTTTCTATACTTAAATTAACAGTATATTAAGAATGAGACAATTTAGACATGAAAACGATAATTGTTAACTTCAGTCTTGGACGGAACTGTTGTTGTAAGACAATAAAAAGGGAACACCTGGAAGGGGAAAAAGAAAGCTACTGTTAGATAACCGAATACTATCGGATGGAAACATTGGTAATGAAGAAGTATGCACCAATTTTCGTATTACGATTTACAGGCTTACCTCATACAATAGATAACAAGACCATCCGCAGATTCTCGAAGAAAAACGAACGCCGATTGTGCGTCATTATGCTCTTGTAGTATATTGAAACAACTCGTTTAAACGTCTATAAATGGCGTGGGATCATACTTAAAGTGCACAAAATCACTGGACTTAAGTTCCTCATCAGTGCAAGACAGGCTAAAGTCTTCCCCGATCAAGATCCGAGAGATGGAGCACAAAGATATAACCCGAGGTTCAGTCAATAACGGGTTTCACTTTGTCTCATGCTCACAACCCAACATCATCGCAAACATTTTTGATGCATCTGCATTTGTTCTAAATACATCAATCATATTTCCAGTACCGCACAGAGTTCCAATAACATTCCATGTGGGTGAAGCAGAAAAACACTAGATATATAATGTAAGAAATACACAAATGCCAAAAAGGGGAAATAATACTTTAAATTTGAAAAAAAAAATTGTCTATAAATGCAAATTGGGGGGAGCAAAAGACCGTAAATAGACCAAAAATGAACCAAATAATGACGTCAAATCTTAGAAATGGCCATATAAATTACCATTTTATAATCTAGAAGTCGTGACTAGAATGTCTGCATTAGTGGGCAATATCCATGGTGTACTTGTTAAAAAAATTACATGTCATTAAAATCATGACCTGCTAACTAAGTTTGATTTGCTTGTAATATACAGTTATGCTGTTTTGAAATGCTTGCGATAACATATAGTATTACTGTTTATAAAATTCAATTTTTAGTGTAATTTATGGAGGTGCTGTAGTTTAGAGTTTCCCGCTACCTAGCTTTGTAAATCTAAACTTAATGTAATGATCGAGTAAACGTAAGGAACCTGAATCAAATCACCAACCTTGTGAAGTAGTTATTTGTGTCATTAAGATTTTTAGAAACAGTCCATAAATGTCATGATTTATGAAGAAAGTATGTTTATTGCATAATGCCGCTTTCTACCTTAAAATAAATACAGCGTAATGCTTAATAGCTTTGTATTGTTGGCAGGCACAGCTATGAAAAATTATTAATTTTAGACGTTGCTTAATTTTTTTCATCATTCTATGCACTTAAAAAGTGAGCGTGGTAGAACAAAGAGTTTCTAGAACGTTCAGAAGCTTCCGGCCGCCAGCTTGCTTGTGAAGCGTTTGATAAAACGGAATTTTCAGAAAAGTGTGTGTGTATGTGTGTGTGTGCACGCGCGCGCATGCATCTGGCTATGAACAGTAAAACTGAAAAACAAAATTCGGTTAAATACCAAACTTGGTATTTTAAGTTCAGTGCTTTTCAAGGATGCGATACGAGGATTAGAAACATCCCTCCTCAAAAACTACCATTTACATAGACGTTTTTTCCAAAATTTTGATTTTCTAAAACCTGCCTAAAATAAGCCTGATTAAAGTATTGTAAGTTTAACATATTTTCAACAAATGAAATGTATATTTTGAATTTTCTGACTATAGTCTCTAAAGCCCTCTTCTTTCTGGATGACTTTTGCATGCGAAAGCGAAAACAATAGGCAAGACCTTACTGCACCAAACATGTACATCGGATAGAGCACCCAATGTATTAAAAATACATATTTACTTTCTTCACTGGTAAGTAGGGGAAGTATTGTATTCCTCCCAAAAATTCGATGTCGAGATTTCACCGGAATATATGTTTTGAGGCCCCCTGAATCCAAAAAAAAAAAAAAAAAGTATTTTTAGAAAAGTGAGTGAGTGAGTTGGGTTTAAGGGCCCGTCGACAACTAGGTCATTAGGGCCCGTTTTTAGAAAAAGGTCCGTGTGTGTGTGTGTGCGCGCGCGCGTGTGTGTGTGTGTGTCAGTCTGTGGACAGCATAACTCAAAAACGAAAAGTTGGTTAAAAACCAAAGTTGGGATTTAAGTTTAACGCCTTTCAAGGATGCGACACGAACATTTTGAAGAAAATTCCTCCACCATGAACTACCCTTTCCATGGAACATTTTTCGAAAATTCTGATTTTCTTGAAAATGGTTCTAACGATTTTGATTAAAATGTTAATGTATGAGATATTTTTATGGCAAATGAAATGTATATCTTGAACTTTCTGGCTATATTCCCTGTATTCATATTTACTCTGGACGACTTTTGCATAACTGGTAAACCGTTAGAGATAGACCAAATCAAAATCGTAGATCTTGCTAAAATAGACAATTTATGTCTGAATAAATTTTCTTTTAGGGTGAACCATTTCGGAGATATTCCTTGTTATGTGTGTGAGTTTCGGAAAACTTAGAACTTTCGTGAAATGGATCATCATTCATTTTTTTATATGTTAAGTGTGCAAAGATAACTCAATCTCAAAGCTTCAAAACATTTGACTATCGCACAAGGCCTACTGTATTCTAACATTCCCCTTGAACCTACAAGGAAATAAGCAATACGATAATTTGTACAAATGTTTATTCTTAACTAACACGAGGAAGATGAAGCAATAAGAGTTTGTAAGAATGGTTAGTACAACAGTAGACAAAGTCATGTGAGTGCAACACATCAGACTTTTTTGTAGAGCTAACCCATTTAGATATAGTCTTTATTATTAGTTTCAATTTTATAAAATACTTTTCACAAATAGGAAGTAGTTACTCCTTTTTCTTCTTCGCATGCAAAAAGTTTAGAATTTCAAACCTATCAATAGCGACCATCTCTTAAAAGATCTGACTATCGCTTACAGCCTATTGTATTCCTCTATTGCAATTAGAGTACATGGAAATACACAATAGGAACACTTGTAGGACAGATTTTTATCTTGATAAACATGAAATAGAACAATAAGCGTTTTCATGAGTAGTTTGTACAACAGTAGAGAAAGCCATGTGAATGCGACACATCAGATTTTTTTTTCTCCAAATATACAATACTTTATCTCAGTTGTCATTTTCTGTGTGAAATTGTTTTTTCCCTTAAGGGGCGTAGAGATCCAGCGTTATTATTTATGTTTGTCACATACATGGTATTGAAACAAGGGTACATTATTACAGCTCAGTCGTTCTCTTTCCGGCGTGAAATATCCCTAAGGGTGGTTATTAAAGTCTCCGCGTTACGATTTACATTTCTGTGGTACTGACATATAATATGAAATAGTAAGCGCTTAGGAAGTATATGTTTAAAAAAACATACAGGGGCGTGCTATGATGAGGGGCTTACTGCGTGAAGTGAAGCCCGAGAAAAGCCAATCCAGAAACGATATTTTGGCCAACTGTCAGAGTTTGTAATTCCTCAATTGTAAGAGCCTATTAATTGTATGATTTAATTCAGTCCTCTAGATTAGCAATGTCCAACTTTTTCTCTTTGGAGACGCTTATGTAATTAGGAGCTATTTCCCACTTCCTCTTTCAGTCGGAGGGCGAATCAGTTAGTGCCTCTGCGTGTATACTCACAATCAGTGAGTATCCAGTGGCAGACACAAAATGGCGATTCCATGGCAGTTTCTAAGACATAACTTGAATTTTCTGGGAACATTCTCACAAAACCTCTACATTCTGCATGAGTTTGGCATAAATGTCAGAGACAGACCAAAGCTTACTAAATAAAACAGATGGATCTCATAAAAAATCTGATATGTTACACATGTTACATGACTTTTTCTACTCCTGTATTAACCATTCTTACAAACGCTTATTCCTATATCTTCTTCGTGTTAGCTTAGGCAAACATATGTAGAAATTATCTTATTGTTTATCTTATTGTTCACACAAGGAAAATATAAACTTTGAGCGATAGTCAAATCTTTTAAAGCTTTCAAATTCCGTTCTCTTTGCACGATTAACATATAAAAATATTTAACGATGTTCCACTTGACAGTTCTACCAAACTTACAGAAATGAAAAAAAAAAAAAAAAAAAAAAGACAAACAAACAAACAAACTTTATATGGTCAAAAATTGAGTATTTTAGCAAAATCTACATCCTTTGTGCAGTAAGATTTAATTTGTCTCTTGCGGTTTACCGGTTAGATAAAAGTCATCGCGGGTAAATAGGACTATAGGGGCTATAGCCAGAAAATTCAAGATATACCTTTCATTTACCCTAAAAATATCTCGAACATAATATGGCATTTTAATCAAAATCGTTAGAGCCGTTTTCAAGAAAGTGAAAATTTTCGAAAAATTCTCCATATCGAGGGTAGTTCAGGGTGGAGGAATTTTCTTCAAAATCTTTGTGTCGCATCCTTGAAAGACATTAAACTTAAATATCAACTTTGATTTTTAACAGAGTTTTTGTTTTTGAGTTATGCTGTCCACAGTCTGACAGACACACACACACACACACACACACACACACACACACACACACACACACACACACACACACACACACATGCGCGCGCGCACTCACACACACAAACCTTTTTCTAAATTTTTTTGGACTCAGGGGGCCTCAAAATATATATTTCCGGCGAAATCTTGACATCGAGTTTTTGGGTGGAATACAATATTTCCGCTGCTTTACTTCAGTTGGTGTTTAACGCCCGCTTTTACTATCTACGCCACCGCAGGCGTTGACACTGATAATACATGGAATGAAGCACCGGTGGAATGTGATGGTGGTGGAAACCGGAGAACCCGGAGAAAACCCGCCCCAGCGCCGCTTCGTCCACCACAAATCCCAAATGCGTTTGCCTGGGATCGAACCCAGGCCGCTTTGGTCAGAAGCGAATGGTCTAACCACTCGGCTACGGCGTGGGTGCACTATATGTATCAGAGAAACTAAAAATACTGTTTATGTTAAATAATTCTTTTTTCTTTTCCGAGATGTTCATTATTGTTTGTTTCAATTTGCCAATACTAATACTTTTCTGAAATAGGAATATGTTATTCACTTGTTTATCTCTTCCCCTTTCAAACCTATCGCTTAGCAACCAGCTCTTAAAGCATTTCACTATCGCTTAAAGCCTGCTGTATTCCCGTGTTTCCTACAGGAAAATTAGCAGGAAATAATTTCTGGAAATGCCTATATAGATTAAAATGTAGTAGATAGAGAAATGAGCATTTGCAAAAATAGTTTGTGTAAGAGTGTCTCGAAATTTAACTAACAGTCTGTATCGCTATAGGTTACGTGACGATCCTTCGACTTTGTCGCCAAATGACAGACTTCTTGAACATAAGTAGCACCAAAGAAGTCACTAATGAACGGATGTTTATCGCATAAGATTTGAAAGTGCTTTAGTAAATCAAACACAACGTTCATACAACCAAATGGCCACTGCATCACAATACGCGTCTGAGTGAATGGCAAGCTCACATAAAATAGAAGGAGGTAAATCCAACTTCTCCTCTTTTGCAAACGTTGGGCAGCGCTGCTCCAGATCAAATGATTATTATGACACATTATGCTTTGTAAAGGAAGAGGAACCTACCGAGTGCAGGGAACTTGGATTGCCAAAACCGAGGTTTGTAGAACTTATATAAAAATCTGATGTGTTGCACTCACATTACTTTCTCTACTATTATACTAACCATTCTTACAAATTCTTTTTCCTATATCTTCTTTCTTGTTAGTTGAGATAAACATTTGTACAAATTATCTTATTGCTTATTTCCTTGTAGGTACAAGGGGAATATTAGAATACAGTAGGCTTTGTGCGATAGTCAAATCTCTTAAAGCTTTGAGATTCCGTTATCTTTGTACACTTAAAATATAAAAAAATGAACAACGATGTTCCATTTCAAGAAAATTTTGAAGTTTTCCGAAACTCACACACATAACAAGGAATATCTCCGAAATGGTTCACCCTACAAGAAAATTTATTGATCACATAAATTGTGTATGTTAGAAAGATCTACATTTTCTGTGAGTATGATTTGGTCTATCTTTAACGGTTTGCCAGTTATGCAAAAGTCGTCCAGAATAAATACGACTACAGGGGCTATAGCCAGAAAATTCAAGATATACATTTCATTTGTCATCAAATTATCTCAAACATATGACATTTTAATCAAAATGCTTAGGGTCATTTTCAAGAAAATCAAAATTTTCGAAAAATGTTTCATTTAAAGGGTAGTTTAGGGTGGGGCTATTTTGTTCAAAACCTTCGTGTGGCATCCTAGAAAGACATTAAACTTAAATACCAGCTTTGGTTTTTAACCGACCTTTCGTTTTTGAGTTATGCTGTCCAGAGACTGACAGACACACTGACACAGACAGACACACATACAAACACACAAACCTTTTGTCTAAAAATGCTTCTTTTGGATTCAGGGGTCTCAAAACATACATTTCCGGTGAAATCTCGACATCGAATTTTTGGGTGGAGTACAATACTTCCCCTACTTACCAGTAGAGAAAGTAAAAATACATGGTATTGGGCCGAGAATGTCAAGCGTATGTGCATATCAAATTTAGTTTTAGCTGAAATAAGAGCTTTAAAATTAATATCGTATTAAAAATATTACTTGTATGTGTACCTAGACCGGTCTCTAAGATTATGGTATGTGTGTTCACCAGCTCATGGTCCATGGGAGGAATGTAGCAAATGAGCACATCAGTAAACATCGATATATGAACCTCGACTTTGGCTTCTGGTGGTGGTTAAGATACGTAGTGGTACCAACCTTGGAATTTGTATTCACGCTAGATCAAAGCAAAGAAGCCACCCAAACTAGCGGAACTTAAATGTTATTTTTAGTTCATGCAGTATATTTAGCTTATAAAACGTACATGGTACTTTCAACTACTCAGTCTTTCCCCTACGGATCATTTTCTACCTTTTCAATATGTTTTCAAAAGCCCTGCCAGCCTGTTTCGGTCACAAGTGATATATCCTCGAACATTATCTCGTGCAATTCCTGTAATCATAAGCCACCTGTTACGTTTCTCTGACTATTCGTTTTACCTTGGCCCAAGTTAGTTCTCTGGAATTGAGATCACACATGTATGGGCGAAACAAAGACAATGTGATCCAATGAAACCAAACTTGCGTCCACTTTAGGTTTGTTTCTTTTAATCATCCTGTCAGTGATATGTAACTCACTGTGAAACCCTTTGCTCTGCAATCACAACACCATAGCACATTTCACACCACTCCTAGGCGGGGGTTTATATACTTCTACATCCATTTTTGTTTGCTTCCGACATAGGTCTAGTGACTCGTCCAATTTTTAACTGGAATTACGAGATATTGCATAATAGCAAACAAACATAGCGTAAATAACATTGGAGGTAAGTTGATAACCTAACCAGCCACAATGTTATCTACGAAGTTTACAAAATTCGGATTACATTAACGTGGAATGCCTCTCCTTTCCCCTTCAGTCCCCTAAGACCATGAGCTAGTAAACAGACAGTACACCCTTCCTTGTGGAATGTGTACCAGCGTATCACAAAATTCCGTGCCCAAGAAAGGTAATAAAGTGCATTCCAAGTCTGGACGCAGTATCACAAACACTGGAGGTATGTAATACATGTTCTTTCTTTGAAAACGGGGAAGGATATAAGCTTAAAAACGTACCTACTTCTCCTGAAATATGTTTCTACGTAAAGAGCGTATAAAAGCTCTTTACATAGAAAGTATTGGGAACCTTTCTGCAAACGTTTCTATAAAAAATGAGGTCACTTCTATTTGCTCTGCTGAAAAACTGACAACTTCACGCTTGTGTGAACCTCCCAATTTGCTCTTACTGAATGACTGCAATTGCGCAGAAGTGAATGTGCAGGAAAGAGGTAAACCTCCCCATTACCTGCACGTAGACAGCTGTCAGTTTTTAGTAGCCACCAAGCCCACAAAAAGTGACGTTACTTGACGTGGAAATTGTGGAACATTGATTCACAAAGGCAAAAGCACTCGTGGCATTAACACGTTTCTTTTGCTTTACGAGATATTTGATGTTCTTTTGTCAGACCTTAATTATTAGTCCGTTGAGATGAATTAAAATACCTGCAAAGCAAGATGTATTTAAAATTTTCTTTCTCTCTCATGAATTTAGAAAAACTGAGTGATCAGGCATCATCTATCATAGAAGTTAAACTGCTATTCTTATTATTTGCTCTTTCAGCAGTAGAGGAGTCTCTCCTTTGGGTTTCATAATGGCGTTAGTTCTTTATAAATCTAAGGCGCTTAGGCCTCTCTTCATCATATCCTAAGAAGATAGAAGAAGTATTGTATTTCACCGTTATCAGGATTTCAGTAGAAATACATGTTTTGAGGTTCACTGAACTCAGAAGTTTATTGTGTGTATGTGTGTGAGAGAGAAAGAAGGAACAACATTACTCATATTCAATAATTATCAAATGTCATACTTGAGTGAGACATTTCTAATAATATTTTCAAGAAAATTGCCCCATCTCAATCTACTCTTTGCACGAACAGAATTTCATTATTTTTCATTTCCTCAAAATGGCTATAAGATTTTGCTTAAAATACCACATGTTTAACATAGTTATATAACTCGTAAGATCTATAGTTGAATATTCTGCATGTTGCCAACGAAATACCCTTTATATTCAATTCATACTCTTCATACGAGTAAGAAGAAGAAAAAAGTTAAAATACTTTGTAGTTAACACTTTCGTAACATTCGATTTATTTAAACTATTTTATTTTTTATGTTACGGTTTTCAAGTACGTTTTTCGTTCAATCCCGAGAGCTTGTTACCATGGATTAATATTTGCATGTTGTTTGTGTATGTTATATGTAACTAAGCATATATTACTTAATTTGAAATTATTATAATATATAATTAACATACAATAATGTACGGTGTAACGTGTATAGAACAATAACTTTTGATATGAATAGTAAAATGTATGTATAAGGAACACAATGAATATGTCAAGGGTAGAGAAAGTCGTATGGGAGTACGCACTAGATGCTGTTTAACTAAGTGGTTTCTACGGATAATCAACCACAAACAAATGCTCCCTGTTTGCTACCAGTATCTGTCAAGGTTTTACCAGGGGCTCATTGCGCCGGAGCAGGAGTATATTCATCAATGAATACGGCTATTGTATTTATGGATCCTTAAAAATAATGCACCGAGCCTTTTAAATTGATATCAGATCTTATTTTAAGGCTTTTATAATCGACAGTGTAAGGACAAATACACAAATCCTTTTGCAGTTGGCAGATGGGCTGGGAGAAATGAGTCATGCGACACATACTGTGTGAAAAATTATAACCGAGTGCATCTGGTCACAGCCGAACTCACCTTGTTAGTTGTTGTAATTCAATTAAACTATTTTATGGTTTATAATGCAATCTATGCATCTTTATTGTTTATATCCACGTGTTCCGCGTTGTGGTCGCACCGTGGCCGAGTGATTAGACCGCTTAACTCGCACCAAAGCGATCCCTGTTCGATCCCAGGTGTCCTCATGTGAGATGTGTGGTGGACACACCGGCGCAGCGGCGTGTTTTCTCCGGGTTCTCCAGTTTCCCGCGCTGTCATTCCAGCAATTCCTCCATCGTCACCTTTCCTATCATTTTTCAATATCCTTTCATATCATCCAGTTCCTCATTCTCACACCAGGCTTCGGGCTGATCACCCATCCTGGTCCTCTGTATAATCAACTCCAGTTACGAAGACCGCATATACTGGCCGGGAGCGCTCGCTGACCACGTCCCACTCTCCACCACTGAACTCCGCTCATGACGCCTTCAGTAGGCAGAGGTGGGGAATCCAGCAGCCTGGCGGTAGACCATGGCTACACTCGGAGGACTGTAGTGCCACAAGACAGCACATTTCCTCGTTGGACTGGCAGCAGAAGATGTAGCGTTAGTCACATGCGGTTCCTGGCCCTAAAGCCTGCTTTTTGTTTCCTCCGTTCTGATGGGGTCATTTCTCTATTTTCGGGAGACATGCAAGCTCTAGAGCTTTCTCTGAAACATGACTATCTAATATATCTTTATCCCTCAAATAATACCTTTAAATTAATTGTTTTCTCTTTCTTCTCCATTTTGTTAATTTTATTCAGTCTATGTGTATCCTTATGTTTATTAAAGTTTATAAAAGAAATTTTTATCCATTAATATGCGCACTAAATAGCCTCATTGGCATTAAGTTAATTTCGATTTGGTAAATGTTATTATAAAAGCATAGGTCAGTTTCCTTACTTGTTTTACTTTAGTACTCGTGTTGTACTTTGAAATTGTTCCTTTTCCTTTTCTCCAAGTGCGATCAGGCGGCGCGTGTGCGTGTGAACAGTTAGACCGTTCGCCTGTCATCAAGGCGGCCCGGATTCGATCTCAGGGACCCACATGTGGTAGACGACGCGACGTCTGGGCGGGATTTTTCCGGGTTTTCCGGTTTTCCCCATCGCTTATTCCACCAACTGTTCCAAATTAAACTTTCCTTCCATCCATTTTGCCTGCATTTTCATATAATCCTCTTCCTCACCCTCATATCCAGTGCTTAGCTTACCATCCGCTTCCAGATCTTCACTCTGTCCGATCAATAGGTTCGTCTGCTGCCCGACAGGCATCTGACCCTAGGTAGAGGCTTGCAAGTTCTAGGGGGTGTAAGTCCTACATAAAGGGAGGTTAATCAGATGAAGAAGAAGAAGAACAAGAAGAAGATGTCTACCTATGGCATGTCTACCTATAGATATTATGGATTATGTTGTTCTTTTGTGTGTGCTCCACACCCATTTAGGTTATATCTTTAGTGTGACATAATGTTCTCATAAAACACAGTCGAGCCGGCACCTTAATCAAATGTTTGGTCACTTGCACCTCACCAAGAGGTTCAATCCCGGGAACTATATAAAGGATTCGTGGCGGGCTGAGCAGCGTCTCAGCGGGGTTACTTCGGTTTCCTCTGCCATTCATTTCTTCATCTCGTCTTTTCTTTCATCCATTTCACCTTCATTTCATATCAATTCCTTCTGCACTCAAGAAGCATCTGACTCAAGGCGCGCACTGCGGGGTTAAGTGTTCCGCATGAGGAGGGTAAAGAGAGAAAGAAGAAGAAGAAGAAGAAGAAGAAGAAGAAGAAGAAGAAGAAGAAGAAGAAGAACCCATCTTAGGTGCGGAGAAGGAATTTGGCACTGAAGCGTATAGGAAGTCTACAATGCTCAATGAACCTCCTGGGGCGGCGCCGTGGCCGAGCGGTTAGCGCGCTCGCCTACCACCTACGCGGCCCGGGTTCGATCCCAGGGACCCGCATGTGGTATTCGTGGTGGACGAAGCGGCGTCAGGGCGGGTTTTCTCCGGGTGCTCCGGTTTTCCCCGCCATCTCATTCCACCGGTGCTCCATCTTCATGTATCATCAGTGTCACCGCCTGCGGTGCCATAGTAGTAAAAGCGGGCGTTAAACACTACAACAACAACGAACCTCCTGGAGGAATGGGTGAAGCGAACGATACACAGGGGTAACCAAATGCGGTGCAGCAGTCAGGCGCAGACGGGGTCCCTAACCTCCCTCGGGTCTATCGTCTTTAGATGCGAGGTCCCGACACCAACAATACCACCCACCTTCCTTTCTCTCGCTAAGGACAGGTCATACACCGGACGGCTGAACAATTAGTTCCTGCAAGCAGATTTTACCACCACGCCCTTCACCATGCCGTCTACTCGTCTTTTTCTCCAATCCTGAAACATAGCAAGGGAATATGATGATCATAGTAGTAGTAGTAGTAGTAGTAGTAGTAGTAGTAGTAGTAGTAGTAGTAGTAGTAGTAGTAGTAGTAGTAGTAGTAGTAGTAGTAATAATAATAATAATAATAATAATAATAATAATAATAATAATAATAATAATAATAATAATAATAATAATAATAATAATAATAATAATAATAATAATAATAATAATAATAAGAAGAAGAAGAAGAAGAAGAAGAAGAAGAAGAAGAAGAACAAGAAGAAGAACAAGAAGAAGAAGAAGAAGAAGAAGAAGAAGAAGAAGAAGAAGAAGAAGAAGAAGAACAAGAAGAAGAAGAAGAAGAAGAAGAAGAAGAAGAAGAAGAAGAAGAAGAAGAAGAAGAAGAAGAAGAAGAAGAAGAAGCAAATTGTTAATATTGCAGAAATTACACCATTCGACTAGCAATCTGGAATAAGTGCGACAAAGTGTAAGGTCAGAAGCGGTCGGTACAATGGAAATGTAACCCGGACCTAGCGAATGCAAGCATCACACGTTACCTCGGAGCCCTGCCGCTTGATTGATGTTCTCTTGTACTTGAATTTCATACAGCCCTCAATATATCTTGAAATTACAGACCAAAATAACTTAGTATCAATGATGGACAAAGCAAGATCCAAATTCCAAATCATTAAAAATTTACGCACATCCCCACTAAATCGCATTATTATAAATATTTTGGAATTACTAATTGATTTATGTATAATCATTGGAGTGAGTAAACTTTCATTCATAAATAATTCATTATAATCCGTTGAGTTAATATATTACATATTATTTAGCCACGCAAATGCAAGCATGCACGTTCTCCATATACTATTATAGTTTTGTATGGGGTGTGAAAATGCTTCGCTTTAGCGGCATATATCTCCCTTGTGAAATTTAAATAAGTTGCGTCTGGAAACGGTTCTTTCTTGTTTACCTTAAAAGCATGTGACAAATACCTGCATAGTGACTAGTGACTCCTGGATGTGTTGATGTATTTCGAAGGAATATCGTGTAATCTTTCCATGTTGCACATTACTTTTGTACAGAGGGTGTATCCATCACGTTTAAATTCAGTAAATTGTATATGAAATTTGGCAACCACCCTCAGCTGTGGTTTTTGTATTATTATACTTGCATTTCATGCTAGACAATTGATTTTTAGTATCAAAAACTTTGAAGACACAAATGGCTATTTAATTGGTACTGTACCTTTTAGGTAAAAAACACGATGAACTTTAATTTCATTTTGCTCAATTTCTCCCTTTGCTTTTTGGAAGAAAGCTTGTACCTTATTGACTTGAAATTTTCTACGAAGCTTAAATAATTGCTGTGCTTTGTTAAAATATTAAATAATTCAGTGGAAATTGTTTATTTTCCATACCTAACCTTAAAAATGTTGAAAATTTTATTATCATGTATGCAAAATACATTTCCTCATAAACTAATTAAAATTAAAAAATGCCTGTTCAACAACTTATTTTTGCTTGTGTACATATTAACAATTTGGGAGTGATACGATAAACCATACAGTCTAAAAATCATTCCACATTATTATCTGGCATATCAAAAATTATCAGTAAAATAATTAATATGTTAACAGGGGTTTGATATAGCTTGTTAAAATTATATGTGCACTAGAGTCTTATATTCTGAGTAAATGATATACAAGTTAAAGCAGTCAAAAGAGAGCGGTGGATTTTTTTCATTTTTATAAATAAATTGTAGTAATAGAAATTCTTAAATCACTCCGCGCCGTTTCTAATTACTACAACATTTAAAAATAAACCTGTGTGTATATTTGTAAGCCTGTTCCGGTGTGATATGGTTATCACACGATGCATCAGAGTGGCTTAAGCATGATGTAAACTAAGCAAGTTATAGGGAAAGAAGGTTCCCATCCGTGTTCATGTAAAACATTATCATGATCTATGTGAGGGTCTTATACTCCGGAAATATTAAAGTACATTCGTTATGCAATACCCTATATTAGAAGAAGTGAGGATAAAATAAGTCTCTGGTTCCTTAAAAGTTCCTTCAGCAACAGGACATAAGGCTATGAATGAAATAACACAAGGGATATTAAAAAAACTGTTTTATGGCGTCCGCTAATATTGGTATTTACGTCCTACATTTATTTGCAGCTTCAAACAGAAATGGGGCGTAATGTTGGAAAATAATTTATCTACTCGTAATTATTGCAATTATTTTACTGTCGCTCATTTTCGCGGTTTTGTTGTATATTATTGTGTAATAATATGCCAGCTTTGCATGCGTTTCTGACGTAAATAATGTATCTCATCAAATATCATTTTTATCTCTCTGAATATGAAAAAAATTGTTATTTATATGTGTGCTTCGTGTTTAACTCTGGTCGTAACGTATTTATTCAAGTGTATAATGAAAGACAAAGTGATGTGCTAGTGAAAATAAGTTTTAAATACAGATAAAAAATGTTCTGGATCATTAGTGAATCGCTTAATGTTACAATAGTAACATTAGTGCAATATGCTTGTTTTTAATTGCTCCATATATCCCGCCTTTAACCCGAAAGTAATTCAGTGGCAATATGTGGAACATATTGCCGGTCCACAAGGTGTTAAACAGTGTCTTTGGGTCTTTAGGGTTTTAGTACATTAGATCACAGCCGCATTCGCCCTGTCATTCATACTTCCAGATTCTAAGAAATATTCCCTCACGCCAGCCAAAAATCGAACCCGGGATCCCTGGCACAGCAGGCAGGTGCTCTACCTACTGGGCTAAGGGACTAACGGTGCAACATGTTAGATTCTTCTGTCGTTGTTTTCTCAGTGCAAATGACAGGAGATATGCGAAATCTGCAGAAGTTACTAGCGATTATGTTGTCAAGAATGATATACGAGGGTCACTTGCTAAGTCATAGTAAGATATTACTTTCGAAACTCAAGACATGCCGGAAATTTTTAAGACATCTGGTTGGAACATTGGTGTATTCCATATTTATCGACGATATTCTATGGCATCTGCTCCCAAGAATTTCTAACGCTGTTTTGTACCTACAAGTTTGGATGTGTGCGACCGAAGTCTAAAACGTAAGCTAATAGCCAATGATAAAGAGAAATTTCACTGTGTGAATGGATTTCAATATTAAAATCCTTACTGTATGTATGCCATTATTGTACACAAGAAAGCAGTGTCAGTAATCTCCAAGAAAGACGCCCAAATTGTTTTAATGACATGATTTTAGAAGTTTCTAGGACTATCGGACTCTGCATACATTAAAGCACAGCAAATCTTAAAGCAGTATGGGTATGATAATGCCGTTTATTCTCATCTTTTCAGTATACTAAGATTCTGTTTCACTTGCCTGAAACTAGAGTAAAATACAGGCGTACACAAATGGTTATAGAGGTTTTAAACTCATATACAGAGCGTTCCTTTTATGGCCCGGCCGGGAATCGTAGCCTTTAAACGCCACTTACTCGTATAGCAAGATTAGGAGCTACTCATTATTCGTGCACTACACTATAATGTTGCGTGGCTGTTTTAGTATGGAAAACCCCTGAGTAGCGAACAGCTCAACTCAATTCAATTCAAAAACGTTATTTGGGCATGTTGTAAAAACATGCCCTGGCTGTTTTAGGGATAGTCCCTCTTCAGCCGCGTATTTAAATTTTTTTTAACTTGGTACGGGGCGGAGAGATCAATCTTGGGTGCGTTAAATTTTGATTTTGCGTGTTTGTAGGTGTGGTTGTGTGGGTTGGTGTGTTCGTCCCTGTGTGTGAGGTGATGGCTTCTGCCCTCTGAGAAAATTGTGTTTTTGTTGTATTGTGTGGTTGTGTTTGTGTGTTGCTGCAACGGCTCTCGGTTAGTTTTTGTCTGTGTTGTGTGTTATATGTGTTTTGTTATGTATGTGTAAGTGTGTTTGTATTTACTGTGTGCTTATGTTTTTTATGGTAATTGGTGTTGTCGTTCGTGTGTCATTGTTATGTGTTTTCATTTATGAAGATAGCCAGCTGGTTGCCAACCCTCGTCGTGTTAATTGCTTTTTTAAGCGTCTTTTGTGCAGTCTGTGTCAGGTTTTGTAGGAATCGTGCTCTGTGTGCAGGTGGAGTTATGTCGTATATTGGTGGTATCAGTGTGCTGAGTATTTGTGTTATTGTCGTGTTTGTGATGTCGCGTATGTACTTTGTAATGTTTTGTTGTATGTTTGTGAGTTGGTCTTGCAGGGACTTGATTTGTTGTTCAGATTGTGATATTACGTCTTGGAAAGTGTTTACTGTCTCGTGTTTCGACATGTGTCTTTTAGTTGCCGGAGCATACATTTATATACATGCGATCCGGGCCGAACCACAACAGAAAGACTATATGTTTTCTATGGTATACAATACAATTTTGAATTATAACTTAGACTGAAGAGTAACTGTTGGAGGTTTGAATTCTATAGACGCATTTGGTGACCATGATGACGAAATAAACAACTCATGTGCACAACCTTTTTGTATCTTAAAATTCCCAAAACATAATGCAGTAGTTATCACTGAGCTGGTGTATTCGCGACTATTCTGATAACATTCATAGGTGGTACAATCGGACCCAAACGACGAGATGCTTCTAAACAGGAAAGAACACTGGACGACTCCGTCTGTGTACCGGATGAGGATGTGGAGAGAGTCAAAATGGCTTTCGCTAGACACTAAAATCTTTGAAGAGCGTGTGTTCAGAATTAGCAGTTCTACTCGTAGTAATACCAGTGTGGAAAGAACTTAAAACAAACGTGCCACTACCGTAAGGGAAACAGCTTATCGGCAGTTCCCAAGGATTCAACATGGCTGTTATCACACTAAACTGCAGCAGACACTACGCCAAACAGCAGTACTGCCAGCTTACGTAATAAAAGCGTTATTTCTAACCTCAAATATAACAGGATTAAAGTAATATGCTTCAAAAAATTATAATGCCTGAACATCGTTACCGCAGAACACATGATGATCCCACTCAGCTTTGTTAGTGTTCTGCAGTAAAATCATGGGTAAAATCACTTCCGAACGGCAAATATCGTAATATATGATTAATGCACTATTGTGTTACTAACCCAAAAATAACAACAGGAACTATAACTTCATATAACGTTCTAAAACAATTCAGGACGTAACCACGCTCACTCAAACAACACAATGACGTCCACAGACTAATTAATTAATATGGCATCTAAACAGAAATCTTGTTTTAAACTATATGAGTTGAGTTCGCTGCAACGGGTTTAAAAATAACAGCTTCTGTGGCAACATAATGGATACAATAACACCAGCTATGGCCGTAGCTTTGCCATGGCTATATCTTAGGAACAGATGGCGGTACTAATGCAACCGAACAGATGTAATATCGCCAAATATAACTAGACCGTGGCATAATGGGCGAGGCGAATGTCACGGTATTTTTTGGTATTCCAATAAACTGTTTCCTGTATATCTGCAGACCCTCATAGGTTCAAAAGCGGAGTTATTGCAACAGTAGGTTCGGTTGAACTCACTCAGTGTGGCAAGAAGTGGACTATCGGCTCGATGCATGTCATGTCGAAAATACATCCCAAATTGAATACTTGTAATTTGGGTTATCCTAACATCACAATTGTTGTTGCATTTAAGTCATATCTACACAATTTAAAATTATGTTGTGCACCGCGCACAAAGGTACATTGTCATTTGTGTACACACTGTACTTACATGCACGAGCTTGTCTCCGTAGTGAGAGATTTTCTGCTACGTTACGGTATTCTGGTACTTTTCTGGAAACATTCATATTGTAAACTTCTTTTGCTGAATTTCTGCTTGTCAAGTTAGTTTTCTGCATGCATGATATATTCTGTCATAACAGTGTGACACTTGAATTGCGTCTAAAAGCTCTGGCGTATTTCTTGCGGATGGCTGGAAAGGCGGGTTCTGCTTGTTCTTTTGTTTCACTTACTGCGGAATTAACTTGTTTGAAAAGCGCTCAGCAAGAAATCAAAACACCAACATTAAACCCGAGAAATAAATATTACGTGTAATTTGAAGAACGCGTCACAATTTCTGTCCTGTATTGCAGCTACTGTATGGCACTAATATAAGGTCTTTATAAGATTTAGATTCTAATCAAAATTCCGAATGAAGTCTTTCACACATAATCCCTAGCAATTGTCTTTCAGTTTCACTCCAAATGAGCACCACATAGCAATTCTAAACACGGTAGACAACATCGCTTACATTTCACATTTATATCTGCCTTGTTATTTCTCATCTGTAGACTGTACATCTAAATAATTGACAATAGACCGAGACAAATACTGGAAACATTTATAGGAAAACTTGAACATGAATTTAGGAATGGTAGATCTTGTGCTCAATGTAAATTTACTATAACCCGATGAATCTGTTCATAGCCTTTGTATTTATCCATTATAAATGCTATTTGACAGAGTAGATAGAGATTCCTGGTATAGTTTATAAAATAAACAAATTTCATCCCATTTGAAAGACCAATACAGCATCTCCATATAAACAACGCAATAAAAATAGAAACAACTCATAATAAGTTGACAAAATAAATCAAGTTCGATAACGGTGTCCGACAATTTGCATATTAATGAGGTAAGAAACTGACTGAATAATTATTAACTAAATTTTACTTCTATTTTATTTACTGATGACAAGGCAATCAGAGCCAGAATGTGAATGCTTTACGACAGACAATCTTTAAACTGAATCACATTTTAACGTTAAAATATTTCAGGATAATGAAAGCAATACATTTTTTGTACTTTATCAATATTTTAGACCAAATAAGAACAAGAAATAATGGAATAGTTTAGCATTTTTAAATCTCTGATTACTCAGTAACATGTGCGAAAGCTATGAAATGGAAGAAAAAATAAATAAATTGAGCTATTTTCGGGTACAAACGTAGAACACTAGGAAGGAAAATGAAAAGGGTAATTTTTCGAAAACATTATAAAGCGATGGCAGCTTCGACTCCTCTGTATAGCTACGACTCTTGGGTTTTAACACAAAAAAGGAGGAGAAATGAAGTTGCTTAGACATATTCCTGGAGATATCAGAAAAGAATTAAAATAGAAAGTGTTAAGCAAATTGTTAAGTAACACCAGCATAAATGAAAATACCTCTTAAGTATAATGATCGTTTCACATATAACAGAAGCACCCATGAATTATAAGTATAATCCTCAGGAAGGAGACCTCAGGAAGTCCAGTATAACGTTTTCAAAATAATTTTATGGATGCATACAGTGCGGAAGGAATTCAAGGCATTGAGAGTGTGGACTTTTTAGCAAAAAAAGGAACCAAAATAATTGCATCAACAAGACCTATCCTTTCATCCAGTTTAGCCAAGCTACACATAAATGATTCAAAGAAGACACGTTCGAAGAGTTCGGACAGCAAAGTTCTAACAAAAGGTGGTCCAGCATCCTAATAAGGAAACACCAGATATCTACCAGAATATCCAAGAAGAGATGCGGTTGCTGCCATTGCACACGATTACCTGGTAGATCACTTCCATAGGTCCAACACCATGCTGTCTCCTACACGTGTCTTGTGTGGGAGGGAGATTCAGTTATGGAATAGGAACATATGAACAAGTGCAGTACCACTTTAAACAATGTTAGACACAAAATGAACGTTCCTGGAAGTAAGAAGACGACTAGCTCTGTACCAAGTGCCTTGAGTATTAAATACATAATACATAAATAGTTTATGTGCACAAAATGAACCCATTGGTCTAAGCCTTGAAGAAGAACACTTTTATATCTTAACCGCTACTTTTGCAGCAAGATTGCAGCTGTTTACAATCACATGAAAACTGTGCAAGAATGAATGGCGGAAAACGTGATACCAAGTTAATCAAAGTATTGGAAAGTTACAGTTATACTCGATAATTCAATGCCGGAATTAAGCACATATATTCAATTTGTCTTGCTGCTGCTGTTATCAGTTGAGCTACCATGGCAACATAACGACACGACATTAACTTCCCTAACTGACTAGTTAATCCACAAGGCGATCTGAATGGTATCTAATATAACGTATCCCCAAGAGCTATTTCTGGATGTTCCGGGCTTGTTAGTCACTGATATAATAACCCAGAGAGCAACGTAACTTCCGTAGTATATTACCAGCTATGGCTCTGATTTTTTGCAGTGCAATTCTACCTTTATAGATCCAGCCCACACACGGCACACGTGGAAGAATAATTAAATGTCATAAATAATGCCAAGAGTGATTTTAAATTTATCAGGGAATTTTACTGTTATGAGCGGGATTTATTAACGACATTAATAAATAAATATTCACCAATTAAAGAATGATGTAGCCTATGAAATGTTATTTAAATGCACTAACCTTTAAAGAGAAACATGACGCAGGCACACATACACCAGCGTCGATTGGCACAGCCTACTAGATTATCATACTGATGCTCCAATCCTTTAAGATGTTGGTAATGCCAAGTGTTAAAGTGTGTACCATCTATTTCTAATTTAATTCAATACAAAATATGTCAAACTGATTCCAATATATTTTCCCGTTGTGTTCTGTGTTTTAGGTTTCCATCTTGGAATTATTTAATATATTTCAAAATTGGATGTTTAATCGAAGCGAGAGTCAGCCATGTTTGATAATTGAGTAGAGGCTCTGTTGCATCAAATTACGTGAGCTGTTGAACAACAACTGTAGGACAGCTAGATTCTGTAACTTGATCATAACCTAAGAAAAGCAGAGGAGGTGATAAAATCCAGAGGAGGAGATAATGAAATCTGGTAAATGGAAGATATCATTGGTTGAAATTTGAAATTGTTATGCGGCACGACTGGTTGATTTCAATCAGGTCACGTATGGGTGTATAGTCAACCAAACAGCTGTTACATGTTGTCCAATAGTACTGAATTGTAATATGTATTTAAAATAAGTAACATTGAAATATCTATTTCTGAAAGAAAACAAAATGGTTTATAAATAGTTTGGCACCTGTAGTCATAATCATTCCAAACTAATATCAGCGAACAAAACTGGGCATACTGGTAACACAGAAATGAATTAAACAAAATCACCAGTCCCAAAAGCCCAGCTTGATTGGGTTGCAATAGCAACGCGCAGACTAATTCCGATGGGACTTGAGAGCTTTGGTTCTGGCCAGTAATTTTCACGAAGCAAAGTGCTCTTTGAGTGCATGGATAAATCTATTAATATGAAATTGAGGCTATTGCCAACGCAAAGGGTATACCTTTTATAAATGGATTTGCTAATTCAAATGCTGGAACAAAGAACAAATTATGTTAAGTATATAGTAATATCTATGTCACGTGGAAGCCCGGCACATGTCATATAGTATCACGGCTTAAAAAATTGACTAAAGCACGCATTCCATTTAACTCAAAGGGACCAACTGGGGTCATGAAAAACAGCCGCAAAAGCCTTTTCCTTTGTCACATTATAGCTGCTGATCTTTGTGACTGACAGATTCATTAGTTTGGCTTTTGGTCAGCAGAGGTGAAAGCATTTTAAGAGGTGACTAGAGTGAAATGAAAACTACTTAAACGCCATTCCAACTCAAAGATGTCGACTTGGAAAGAGCAAGCGGTTAAGCTCTGGGTTTTTGTTCCTGTGATTACAGGTTCCATTCCAGACATAGCCAATGTATTTAAGTTTGCTGTCTAAGTCTGCAGATTGATGTATGCAAAAGTGAAATATGTCGGTGAAGTTTTTGTGTTCGGTGATAATTGTGCCTCAAATTGCTAACTTCTATAAGTTTCTTCAAGTATATCTACGCCTACATTACATTATAACCATAAATTAATTTCATAGTCCTATGTGCCTAACTTTCTAAGAAAACAGTTTTAAAAAGTACAAGAGATAACACTCCCTTCTCAATTATATATCCTTACAGTCAAAAATTCAATTTTATATTGCGATAAATTGTCTGAAAATTGGCACTGTATTTTGGATTGTAATGGTACAGAAAAGGGGAGAGGGAATCTAAGTACCCAAAAGCCATAACAGTTAAAAGTTAGAAACAAGATCAGACAAATACATGGGGAAAACAGGAATATATATAGGAAAAATGAGAATAAAATGGTTAAAAGAAGTACGAGTAAACGGAGAAAATGGAAAAGGTTAATGAGGGGTAAAAGTAATTAGTGGCTGTACTAAACTTCCCCATATAAAACAAAATGTTAAATATAAGTAAGGAGAAGTAATATAAATAAGCAACTCCCAAAGGGAGGAATAAATTGTATATTGCGGGAAATATAATGTAACAAATGAGAAGACACCAGTTACTGCTAATCACACTATTGCCTTCTAGTCAGTTAGCGTAGTGCTAACGTTACACTTTGATCATATTTGTACAAACTCAGAGCACAGAACAACTGTCGAATCGAATAACAGTCAGATTACACTCACACTGAACTGCTACTCGGCACGATTCACTGAACGCTTCGTATACATCTTTCCTTCAACACTTCACTCAAGCACGACTGGAACAACTTCTACTACTTGCTACTTCTACTCCTTCACTTCTACTACTCTCTTCGCATTCCAGCATTCGAGAACAGGTCGTACAGGTTCTCCTATACCTTTTGGCACCTCTTTAGGAAATTATCCATCACTCGCCGTAGTTCACGTTGAGAAATGCTGGCAATTTCCTGGCGGATATTTTGTTTTATTTCTTCCAGGGTGTGTTGGTTTGTGCTGTACATTTTATGCTTTAAGTTAAGAAATTGCAGGGGGTTTAGGTCGGGGAACCGAGGGGGCCACAAATTTCTACGAATAATTCTGTCCTGAAACACACTTTCAATTGTTCTCATCGAAAGGTTGGCTGTACGAGCTGTCGGAGAGTCTTGTTGAAAAAAGGCAAAATCGCTCTCCCTGTCGGTTAATTCTCTAAAAAAAGGGGGCAAAATTGTATTCACGTATGTACAGGCGTCAACTGTTGAGTCGAAAAAAATTGGACCTATAACTCTTTCTCCGCTAATGGCACACCATACACCAATTTTTCGTCATGAAGGTTTCTCAGAGCTCCAATAACGATTACTTTGTGTACACACATATCCATAAAGGTGGAACCAAGCCTTGTACGTGAAAAATATTAAATGTGGGTCAATTTCGCCATTGCATATTCTATTGAGAGTTCCCTCACAAAATGTGCACCTAATTACAGGATCACCTTGTTGAAGAGCATGTGCCACAGTTATTTTATATCATTTTAATGTCGGCAATTTAGTAGCTCTTTTTATGGGGAATTCTCCAAACGATGACCGAAATCGTCTAATGTTTCTTCGATAAGAACCGTACCTATGCCTGAACACTTCCAATGGCCTGAACTTTGTTGTAAAGTTTATGGATTGTTGTACGGCCTGGAACTTTTACACCTGGAAATCTTTCTGCAAGTCACACTTTCACTTGACGAACTGACTAAGATAACACATACGAATCATAAACAAATACACACTGTGTGGTAGAAAACAAATGCTGAGCCATAATACACTTTGTGCTTAAGTGCGGGACAAAATAATAAAATACACTGGTAATAATGCAGCCGCACGATATCAGCTTTAGGTCAATACTGCATGATAGTGCATTTTCAGAGGAGAGACAAGCAAGTCATCTGCTGTTATCGTGTTTCCGTTTGCGTAGCGGTTGTGATGTTTTTGGATCTCTCTGTACAATACTAAATTGTAAACGTAGACATAATGCATAATACATAATACATAATGTCATGACCACCTGTATGCAAAAAATGCATGAAAGTTAACCATATATAATATATTATATAAAATCAACAAATTAAACATTAAAAAAAAATATTACATTTAGGAATGTGACTTTTAATTATCATCACAGCCCGGTTTAGTTAAGTAATGAACGCTATGACTCTATCTTCTATGACAGGAACGTTTGTAACACCCGTCTTTCATCATTCTAGCCACCTGAGTAACAGAGGGACAGGAGGAGACACTGTGAATGAATTGTGCGTATTCTCTAAGTCTAAATATGTTTTTGATTACTAGGTTCATTTGGATAAGTGACGTCATGCAGTAACATTGGTGTAACACATTAATACATAAATAATGTTTTATATTGTAAACATTTTATATTTTATAAATTTTTATTGTTGTTAATTATTTATTTTACCAGTATCTACTTATGGACTTAGGTAGTGGCTGAAAGTAACAAAATAGGATTGAAATTATGTCATTTTACCTCTTCCATATATGACACAATTCATCCATGGTGATAATAATTTTAGACTTCGTGTCTGTGTTTTCTTTAAAAGCTGACTACTATACATTTTACCAGCAGGTATAGGTGATTCATTTCTCACCCACCCCTCCCTGTTTATATTGAGTCTCTAGTAATGTCACATTGGGCTACTCGCCTCTAGTAATGTAGGATACCAATTAGAGCAAAACTCTCAACTTGGGCTTGCACGACTAATTCTGATGCCTCAATTTGTCTTATATCGAGCATAACGCTGCTCATTGGTTCTTTGTATTTTTTAGAACTTGTTTCAAGCCAATCTTAGAGAGAGGTGATAAAGCCAGGGAAGAGTAGATGTTCGCTGGATGAGCAGAGCTTATGGAAGGACAAAATATTACTACGTAGCGGAATTGACCACTTGTATGTACATTATCTAAATCAAATACATGAAACTAATGTGTTGGTGGCAAATAATATTATTCTGCCATTGCAATCTCCGTTAACAATAAACACTACAATGATTTTAATAGTAAACATAATCAGTTTGCAGCGCTGCAGCAACACGCTTTTACAGTAACTAAGCACCTAAGCTTCTAATAAAACCGTAGTTTGTTCATCCATTAGCAGGTAAATCTGCAATAGAATAGAGCTTGGTAACTGCAGTGTTTGAAGAAACCAGATTCCTAGTTTCCGATAATGTTTATCTCCAGGTAATTGCCTTAGGCAAACCAGATTTTGTGCTGGGAAGGGGTTGTTTGGAAGCTTGGCATTAATAGAGCGGGAACAGGACCCTGCTTTCACTGACATACAAGCTCTGTGGGGTTAGTAAGTGAGTTATGCCTGCGGTACTGGCTCTGCACAACAGCCGCGGTATTTTCATTATCAGACTCTGCTTTAAAGTTGCACTCTGGTTTTCCTAATATCTACATGTTTTGTCTCTGATTCATTTTAGCCTGATGATAAACCAGGGAGGAAGTATATGAGCAGCAAAGCATTTTATACATTTTTTTTATTATTTTTGTCACAGGCTAAATATTCTCTTCGCAAAACTAATAATGCCTATACGTTAAGCCAATCCGTGATGTCACGTAATTCCTGTACTGATATTTATTGACTATTGTTTCAGGTAATTCATTTGTTAATTGATATATCTGTACAAGAGGCTTATTTCGAAGTTAATAATAGGAATTCTAGGCTCAAAAAAAATCGGGAAGAGCAGAGTGAATTGTTATTTTTGGAAACAGTTCCAACCGTTTCGGTTTCGAAAAGATTACTTGGTTACAAATAACTGTCCAAAAATAAGTAAAGTAGGCTATGACTACGACTATGCATTACCATAACAGTAAAATAGGTCCACCGTTGCTAGATGGGCATCAGATTGTGTCGCACCATGTGATACGAATATTGTCAAATTCTCCTTTAGAGCCATCCAACTTTCACCCACACACATGTGAATTTTGTAATGTAACTACTAGTTATAACACCTGCACTTATGTTACATCCAAATAAGTACAATTATTGCTCAAAAACTCCAACTAAAGGAATTGAGGTTTATCGTGACCATTGTAACTTACTTCCATAGTTGCGACTTCAAAAAGGCAACGTTTTGTAGTTCCACTATATTCTTATACTCATAATTCTAGCAGGAATTTACTGAAAACCTTCATTTCGTGAACATCCTAGACAAGCCCATGTTACTCTAAACAAACCCCTAAATTAACCTAAACTAACTTTACCTTACCAAAGCTAATCTCACCATTTGCTCTCATTTTGGAGCGTTACCACATAGTACAAGTATAGAATGAACTTACAGTATACGACAGCTTTCCATGATTTGTCTAGAATCTGCGACATGACCAGTGGCGTGAGGTCCATGTACGCAAGGTAAGCAGTGCTTACCCTGTACAATGCTACAAAATTATTTATATTATATTATCTAGCAGTGCGTTCTGATTCTATGTTAAGAGCTTTGCTACTGCAGTTGACCTGAACTAAGATTTCCGTTTTATTGTAGGATACACTCTCAATACGTGCAATCATGCGTGCAACAACGTACTGTGTCCGTAGGTTATCGGGTCAGCTCGGGCGTCATCGCGGCATCGGCTCAAGAGAAGCACATGTGTTCAGTGCGGGTCTAGGTGAATGACCTTTCAGCATTGTCGCAGTTTAATAAGTGTAGGTTTTTCAAGTGAATACTTAAGTAACGAGTGACTTTTTGCAGTGAGTTTAGCTTTATTATTCGATGAGAAGTGCGGTATCACTGACATCTTATTAACAGTTGATTTATGATAGATTTTCAGACGGTTTACCATGTGCCGTGCTAGAGCAAGGTAAGCAGTTTCAAACGCTGCGTACTAGTGCTTGCAGCTTGGAGAGCGTACGAAACGTGGAATCTTCGCTTTCTTTGGAGAGCAGAACTACAGACGCATATGGTTGCATTGTGTGCAATATTAAACAAAAAATGTATGGTCTAGTAGCGGGTTCAGTGACATGGGTAACATCCATAAAGCAATTAAAAAACACAGTTTGACTAGCACTCATCTCCAAACCATCATTCTACTGGAAATATTCTGCAAATCCAGAATTGGCCATCTACTGGACACTCAGAAAAAAGTGAGGGAAAATCAGCACAACGAACTAGTAAGAAAAAATAGAGAAGTAATGATATTGTTTGTTTTTGGGGGAAACAGGAATTAGCATTTAGGGGTCACGATGAACAATCAGAATCCAGCAGCAAGGGGAATTATGTAGAACTTGTAAACCTGCTTTGTCTGTATGACAACAAGTTAAGAACTTTCATGAAGCAGGGGACAATGTTTACTGGGCTATCAAATCTGATCTAGAACGACTTAATTGAGTCAATAAGTAATGTTATAATAATGGAAATAAAGATTGAAATCAAAGAGATCAGTTTTATTACCATTAGTTTGGATGAAAGTACAGATGCTGCAAATTTATCCCAACTTTCTGCAGTAATGAGATTCGCTGGACCTGATGGTGACGTTCAAGAAAGGTTTCTCCGCTTTATAAATATTTCAGATGATCGATCAGCTGATGCATTATACACAACTGTAAAGGAACTCATGGGTGAATTTGACTCCGGATAAAATCTAGTTGCTCAGAAATATGATGGTGCGGCTGTTATGGCCTTCAAGCAAAAGTACGAGGATCATTTCCCCAAGCTCTATTTGTGCACTGTTTCGCCCATAGATTAAATCTCGTTCTGTCACAGGCGGTTTCACACATTCGAGAATGCAGGATATTCTTCACGACTGTTAATGGAATAGCAGCATTTTTGGAAAAGTCTTCTAAGAGAATTGAGGCCCTGGATAATGAGATGCACAGAAGATAGCCGCGTGTTTCGCAAACGCGCTGGAGCTACAGCTCTCGTTTGGTGCAAAGAATATATGAATTCAGAAAAGAACTTTTTCCAATGTTTGAAACTATTGCAAATGCAGATAAGAACTGGAATCAAGATAATTATACTGCTGCACGCGGTTTCATAAGCACAATGGACGATTTCACCTTCAAATTTGTTAGATATGTTTGCTATAACAGGTATTCCCCATCACGGACACTCTGTATGATTTTCTCCAAGCAAAGTCATCTGATACTGGATATTGCTTATTGAAAGTTACGGAATTTTAGAGGGCCTTAGAAGAAAAGCGCAATTCCGTCGATGAAGTATGGGACAAAGTTGAAGAAGTCATTGGTGATCCACCGCCTACGAAACGTCATACCAGCAGTGATGGTTTGAATAGGAAAATGCACTATAAACGTTTGTATTGTGAGGTTCTGGATACGCTTCTACTCCATCTAAGAGAAATATTTGGTAATATTGAGTCTCTGTGTTTTCAGGAATTGTTAAATTTTAAGAATTTCAACAACTACTAATCGTCTTTTCCAGAATTGTGTTTTCAATCACTAAAATAGTCCTATGGTATAGTCTTTGAACTCTGGGAATGATCTTCTGGACTTCATTAAAAAAATAATGAACTGAACAGAGCGTATAGTGAAGTGGCAAAACTGTGATACTATTGTTTTTAATTGTATGTACTATGTATCAGCATATTTTCGTTTAACCATTTACAATGAGATTGCTTACCCTGGGCAATACCTTCACCACACGCCACTGGAAATGACGGATTTCAACAAAGGCGTAAGAATGTGTCACATATGACATATGTCATGTGTCATTGTGTGTGAATGTTGTATGACAATATCTATATAGAACAGAGGAATAAAACTAAGAAAGACGTCAAATGCAGGCGAAACGGTAGTTTCCGTAAACTACGATGCATTTAGGTATCTGCTGAAAAGCAAGTGGTGAGTTACAAACATTGTGAATAATAATCCCGAAAGATGTTCAGAATGACGTATATAGTTTTGAGATGTAGACGTTCACAGCTTTTTGTTCCTGCAGTGGAAAGCAATTGAACGACCGAGGAGAGAGGAACAGATCAATTGAGCTCTTCAGTGAGCGGAGATTTACAGAAAACACTGACGTTTAAAAGTAAATATTTGTTGGAACCTGAGGTACTTTTCATCAGAGCGTGTAACAACTTTGTTTTAAGAACCTTGTGTCTTAAGAGTCTTTCTCATAGAACACTTATTTGCGAAAAGCCCTGTACTTTCTGTTTACCTTTGGTAAGGTATCCTAACAAAGTTAGCAGAGTCCCTCCTTGTACACAGAAAAGAACAGAGGAGCAGAGCTTGTCTTGAACTTATGCTTTCGCTTTTGTCCTTCGTGTCACCAGAGTTAATGAGGGCAAATATAAACACTACCTTGCGGTCCAAAGAAAACAAAGCTTCGAGGTGTGAAGCTTTTTGAAGAACGTCCCAACTCTATGGGAGTAAAGATTTACTTCAGCAAACAACTACTTATGGAGATACTCTTTCATCTTATCCTTAAAAAGGCAATTAGGGTGGGATATTTCTAATATTATTTCCATCCTTATTGAATATTACTTTTTGAAACTGTTTTAAGGACAATAAAATGACAGTGTGTGCAAAAATGAACATTTTCTTATGTTATATCAGAAGTAGTTGTATGGATATCGATAAAATGTTGAATAGGGATTCTAACGGTTTGATTAAAATGCCACCTTATAAAATATATAAACGAGAAATGAAATGTATATCTTCAATACTCTACGAACAACATGTGAAGTCCTCTTCATTCTGTACGAATTTTGTATAACATTAAGAGATAAACAAAAATTTAATAGACGAAAAGATAGATCTTGCTAAAGTGTATAATTTACGAAAAAAAGCTACTGAGGCGTTTACCAGTTGCTCATAATTATTTTGAATTTTCAAACAGTTTTAGTTTCTCTTCTATAAACCTGTAGTAAGTAGAGAAAGTATTGTACTCTACCCAAAAATTGGATATCGAAATGTCATCCAAATGCATGTTTTGAGACTCCCTCAATTAGAAACAAAAAGAAATTCGAAAGAATCTGATGCGGTACACTCACATTACTTTCTCTACTCTTGTACATGGTAATCATTCTTATAAACTCTTATTACATCATCTTCTTTAGTCGAGATGAATATTTTATGCTGATTTTCTTGTAGGTACAAGAGGTATATGGGAATACAGTAGGCTTTGGAGATGGGGAAGAAGAAGCATCGCAGAAAATCGCCGACTTCGCCGGTTTCTGGAGCCATATCGGCCCCAAAACCGAATAATACCAACGCCGACAAGAACGCCGAGACACGCGACAAGAGCGCCAAGACAGCCAACGCAGCTCCACTCGTCAAGAGCGCCGAGACAGACACCGCAGTTTCTGCAGTTCCGGCCGGTCCTGCACCGAGCGCCACTAGCGCTCCCACTGGGCCACGCACCACACCGCAGCAAGCCAGCCTGCCAGTCGAGCGGCCACGGTCGCCACGGCAGGAGGCCGACTCTCTGGGAAAGGCAGTGGCAGGGCCAATCCCGGAGTTTCCGGCAGGACCAGCCCAGGCCACCGACAACCTTCCTCGAAGAAAACCGCCGACATCGCCGGGTTTTGGAGCCATATCGGGTCCAAAACCAGATAATACCAACGCCGCGAGCGCCGAGACAGCCAACGCCGCTTCTGCAGTTCCGGCCGGTCCCGCACCGAGCGCCACTAGCGCTCCCACTGGACCACACGCCACACCGCAGCCAGCACGCCAGCCAGTCGAGCGACCGCCGCCATCCAGGCAGGAGGTCAGCTCCCCGGGAGCGGCAGTGGCAGTGCCTATCCCGGAGTTGCCGGCCCCTCCACCGCCGTCTACGAAGCATCACCTTGCCATCACACCAGCGCCGCCTGCACACACTGGCCCCATTTCGGGGATTAGTGTCATATTCAGAGGAGTGCCTCGCGATTTTCCAGCGAGGCACATACTGACAGCAGCACAACACGAGTGGCCGTCAGCTTTGAGGGCCACTCGAATCGTCACCTCACGCGGACCCACAAGTCTGATGAGGATAATCTTCGCCGACACTGCAGACCAGGAAGCCGCCTTGAGGACGGGCTTGCCCTTACTTGGGCGGCGACTGCCTGCTGAGCCCAGCCGAACTACTCGCCGAGTGCCATGCCGCAGATGCTGCCGCTATGGGCACGACGCCACTGCCTGCACCGCGGCACCAAGGTGCCACTACTGTGGAGCCTCATGCCTCACACTACAGTGCACCAACCACGACCTTCGCCGCCGACGCCGGTACTGCGCCACATGTAATGGACATGGTCATTTTACAGGACAGGCGCAGTGCCCACTTTACCCCAGGCAGTCAACACCAGCCAGCGCAGCTAGACAGATGCAACAACCCATCTCCGCCGACGCATCCACACTACGTGGAATAACTTCCTACGCCGCAGCAGCAACACATGGAGAGCTTCACAGCACCGAGGCCCAGAAACTTCACTCTATGGTCTCTGGCCTCGATCACCGTCTTCGATGCATAGAAGACGCTTGCAATCAACTCACAAACGCCGTCTCCACATTAACTACAGCAGTCACCACTCAACCACAACCCGTGACCAACGAACTACAAGACACCACAACTGCAATAGAAGAGGTTCGACATATCGCCGCAGAGAGCGTCCCAGCTCTCACTCACTCCATATCATCACTTAACGCCAAGATCAACAAGCAGATACGGACAAGCCGCCAGCGCCACGCAGCGATTGCCCGCCAACTAACTCACCACACGACAGGTTTCAACGCCGCAGCCAGACTTCTCCATCAACTACGAGCAGCAACTATCGAACTCGACAATAGTGATGTTCTCAACTCCATTCAGCGTAAGCTGTATCGGCTAGAGACTACCATCATGTCAACATCAACAGACGCTTCAACACAGTATTACTACACAGACACACTCCAACCAGAACAACCAACACAGAAGATTCCAGCGGCAACTTCAACCCCATTCAGTCTTCCAACACTACAGCAGAAACATCCACCCACCAACTACGAGCCACCAGACAAAACACCGAGAAGACGGACACCACAATATGCATATGTGGACCGGTCGCACGACTCAGCCACCTGTACACACGCAGAATGTATTAACCTACGAAGAAGCCGCAACTACCAGTAACTCACTATCCCCACACCAATACACCGTGTGTGGCAGCCAGGGCCCTGGTCATGGTTGTCACCCGGGCAAGTCAACGCCATATCCACAAGATAGCCGTGGATTTTTCACCTTACAATAAATAACCGAGGTGCTTACTGCGGTACTCGGCAACTATCACCCATACTCACCTCTCAAGGATAGCTACATTTATCCTCCTTAGTTTAGGTTTTCCCGTCCCCTATATTCCCTACCCGGCGAGATAAGCCAAGTCTTTATCCTTCCAACTCTACTTCTGTCTCCCCTTTCCAAAAAAAAAAAAAAAAAAAAAAAAAAAAAAAAAAAAAAAAAAAAAAAAGCGACAGTTAAATCTTTTAAGCTTTGAAATTCCGTTCTCTTTGCATGACCAAGAGATAAAAAAGTGAATAACAACGTCCATTTGAAAAAAAAGTAATGCAAAACTCATAAAAATAACAAGGAATAGCTCCGAAATCGTTAATTCCACAAAAAATTCCGTTGGGCATAACTTATGTGTTTTAACAGATTTACATTTTTGTATAGAGATTCAGTCTCCTTCTTAATGCTTACCAGTTATGGAAAAGCTGTCAAGAGTAAACAGGTCTAAATAGGCTACAGCCAGAAAATCCAAAATATACATTTTATTTGCCATAAGCTTGTCTTAAATATATGAAATATTAATAAAAATCATTAGCGTCATTTTTGAAAAAATCAAAATTTTCAACAAACGTTCCATGTAAGGGGCAGTTTACGGTGAAGGAGTTTTCTTCAAAATCTTCGCGTGGCCTTCTTGAAAGATACTGAACTCAAATACCAACTTTGGTATTGAACCGAGTTTCGTTTTTGAGTTGTACTTTTCACAGACAGACAGACAGCCAGAGAGACAGACACACAGACACACACACACACACACACACACACACACACACACACACACACCGCACGCAGACGCACAGATACATACGCACACATATGCATATTTTTCAAAACTTGCAATTTTTTGGATTCAGGGGGCCTCAAAGCATGTTTCCGGTGAAATCTCGACATGGAAATTTTGGGAGGAGTACAATATTTCTCCTAATTAGTATATGTAGTACAGAAAGTAAAAATATGTGTATGTGGGCGTGCCTGTCCGTGAACACCATAGCTCAAAAATGAAAGATTATTTAAGAACCAAACTTGGTATTCAGTCTTCTAAGGATGCGAAACTAAGGTTTGCTAATAAGGAATCCCTCCCTATTCACAAGAAACCCTTTCAAATAGAAACATGCTCAAAAATGCTGATTTTTTTTTTCAAAAATTACTAACGATTTTTATTAAAATAGCATACTTTAAATGTACATTTATGAAAAATTAATGATTAGTCCTATGAATAGGTGAGGGAACACGCGGAAATGTTGTAAGCAAAGGTTAGCGATAAACCGAGATTATCAGAACGTAGATATTCAAGCTGAATCGATATCACGAAGGAGGTCAAGAAACGCTGGGGGATGTCTCTGCGATTGTCAGATCTGCGGCAAGTCTAATTTACAATTTACAATTTACAATTTACAATTGTTGTTTTAAGTTTTTATAAAATGGCACTTTACTGTCACTCAATGCCCTCATTCACTTTCACTGAGACTTCAGATATCTCACAGATGTGAACTACCAGTTCCAATTGTCATAGATACTTCACTTTGTTCCACAACGTAGCGCCGTAACGAAATACGTTCGACTTAGCCTCTTTTTCCACGTGGCTCATTTGCTAGGGAATCGAACACGAGACGTCTCGAATCTTTTGCATTTACGGCACTCACTGCACGTCATTATGATCACCAACTCGCTCGTACAACAGCGCTTTTGTCGCACCAGAAACGCCCTCGCTAACTCACCACGCACTCACTTACTCAGTCACTCACTCACTCATTCACTCACTCTCTTAGTGATACTCAGACTGACTAGCTTCGCGAGAGTGCTTGCTTACAGCATGGCCACATAGTTCAGAATGTTCGAGAAGCTTCTAGAAGATTCTAGCTATCTAGCGATAGTACTTATAGTGTTTATGCCAGGTAAACTCCGAGCTGCTTATCTGTTCGCAGTCCGACTACCTGGCACCGAACTTCCAGTAACTTTAACCATAGCCTCTGGGTCACAATATGAAACCACTTCGCCGACAGACAGTTATGCAACACACTTGAGGTACTGTCTGTTCACCAGCTCACAGTCTTAAGGAACCAATTGGAGAGGAGAGACATCCTACGTAGTGTAATCTGAGCGTTGTCAACTTCCGCGCAAACGTCGTCCTGCTGATTACGTTGCCAGCTTACTTCTAATGTTTACTCGCTGATTTTTTCTTTTAATTTCAGTTGTAAAACCGTACGAGTCACTAGTTTCATGTCAATCAAAAAGTAGTGTAGAAGCGGACAAAACTCCGTCTAGGAGTGTTGTGAAATCGTATATGTAATTCTGGTTGCAGAACAAAGGGGTTCAGATTGACAGTTCTGTGTGTCAAACGGATCTTCATAGGTTGATTGTAACAAACAAATCTAAAGAGATTCTTAAAGCGGGCACATTATGGTTTTCATTGGGCCACACTGTTGATTGTCCCCGTACATGTGTGATATCAGTCTCATAGAACTAGCTTGGGCGAAGTTACAATGAATAGTTAAAGAAATGTAACAGGTAACCTATCCTTACAGAAATTGTGCGATATAACGCTTGAGGGTATATCACTTGAGACCGAAATAGATTGGCAGGGTTTTAGAAAAATACAGAAAAGGTAGAAAATTATCAGTGGGAGAAAGACGGAGTAGTTGGAAACATCGCTTACACTTTTAATAAGCTATACTCCATGAACTGAAAATAACACGTAAGTACCGTTATTTTGTATTTTGGGCGAGTTCTTTGCTTTCATCTAGCATCAATACACATTCCAAAGCTGGCAGTACTATCGTAAGCGTGGCTGGAAGCACTAGTCCTGCTTAGATATCGCTGTGTACCTCGCATTGTTTACTGACCTACTGACTGGCTGCAATCCTTCTAGGGACCATGAACTTGTGATCAAACTGTATTTGCAAATTGAGCTATGTTTTAGAATAAAATGGACCAAGATTCTCAATATTCACCCCCTTCCCAATAAATTTACTTCACCCGCAAGTTACACAATCCGTATAGCACCCGAAATTGCCTGGGTCGTTACGATATTCACAGAAAATGCCATTGTAATACCTTGGCTTGTTGCTGAGAAAATTAATGTTGAACTTGGTATACTTTGACATTGATGAGATAGGCAACGTAAAACAGTTGTATGTTGTACATTACCGTTTATAGAGACATCATTGACTAAAATTGTTGTGAATATCTTGGCTGTGAGAAAGTATAACATACCATAAATATCAGTCCTCAGGTGGCCAGGAGAACAAAGTACATATTACAGCCATTGTGTACAGACACGCTCCTCATAAACCCCCATTTATACAAACATGAATTACTTCTTCGGGGAGTAGTAGACATCTTTCTCAGTGAATGGGTATTATGACGACGAGATACAAAACTGTCGCACAGCAGAAACTCGATAGTGTGTTGGAGACATAAAATGAAAACATTTGTTTGGGAATTCCCACCAGTTGTGAGTGAAAAGGCCAGAAGGAACAGTTTGTGCATTGGAAATCGAATTTAAACTCAATTCAGTATGTGGTAAGCTTCTAAGCTGCTGCTGAACACCTGCGCTGGTTCTTGTTGAAGGATCAGTTCCTTAAATTTACGTTCACTCTTCTTTGTCAAATGCAATACCCGCGTTTACCTGACGCATTGGTTATAACTTTATAAGATACAATAAGTGTTGTATTTAATAAGAAAATGTATCCAACATACACGTTTTGAAACCCCTTGAATTGAATAAAGACTACAAAAATAGATGTGACAAACAGGGATAACAATATAGCTGATGTCTTGCACTCACATGACTTTCTCTACTCTTGTACTAACCATTCTTACCAACTATTATTCCTATAACTTCTTCGTTTTGGTTGAGATAAACATTTGCAGAAATTATCTTATTTTTTACATTGTTGTACAAGGAGGTTATGGGATTAGTAAAGTTTGAGGTATTTCTATAAAAGGATTCTATGACTCTAAGGACAAGTATGCAAATAAGATAAAAGAATCTGTTTAATTTTCTGTGAATAGTCTGTGAATTCCAACTCATTATTATTACACTTCTCATAATTATTTTTAAGTGGGAAAGAGGTTAATCAAAACATATCAAGAAGACACATAAAGCTCATTGTAAACAGAGGTTATTCATTTTTGTGTTGTGAAAAGTTGCCACGTAAATGCCTATTGTCCGCTGGATACTGTATGACCTCGATACAAACAAAATATATTATGTGGCATAAATAACTGAATAGTATTTACGTATTGTATGTAAATGACACATGTCGCTGAATTTGAAATAATTTCGTGGAAAATGTTTTTAATGGGTATAACACAACGTGAATGGAAAAATGAAATTGCATACGTTGTATAATAATTAAGGAATGTCTGTAGTTTTGTGTTCGGTAGAGAACATAGTGGGAGTGCTGTACGTCAAAATCCATATTACGTATAGATGAGCTTACAATACCATATTTTTAAAGCACACACACGCGCGCGCGCACACACACACCTTAAATTAAAGTCACTGATCGTTTTTGGAATCACATAGCAAAATTTCAAAATATTTTGTTAAATGAAGAAACACCTAAACAAATCATAGGCGATTACAGTCTAACATTGTAATCTGTATTGTAAAGCATTCAGTTGTCATTTTTTGAAATCATTTACATGCTATTAGAAGCTCTTAAATGTACCTCCGCTTTTACTATATATATTTTTATATTGTGACGCCGGTCCACGGCAGCGGCACCACAATAAAGGACGGTCGGGGCATGGATGCCCCAACTCACTTGTGCGGTGCGTAAGAAGGCGCTCAAGGTGAAGCTTCCCCACACCACTCATGCGAGCAAACATGTGACTAACAGCAATAGAGCGCCAACACGAAGGGTTTTCTAGAGCACCCTAGAAGTATCCGGGAGCCGACGTGTTTGTAGAAGTTCGAGAAAAGTTCGAGTTACGCCATCCTCACCATGGCAACCAGACGAGGCAACGAGTTAGAGACAGTCACAGACATGAATCAGTCATTGTGTCAGTGAATGTGAGACAGCTGTGCGTGTCGTCAGAGTTAGTATATGTATGAGAGACAGAGAAAGTAAAGAAAGACATTGATATGACTGAGTCAAGGTTACGAGAAGAAAGCTGTTGTGAGTTGTAACATCACCAAAGACTACAGACTGTATTAACGTCAGTAAAAGAGAGCTGTGTACATATTTGTGCAAAAAGTTTAGAAGAAAATAAAGCGAAAAAAGTCACTGGACTGGACTGGACGTTGTCGGTTTTGTCACAAAATTTAAATTATATTGAATTTATAAGTCATTTCAAGAAGGAACAATTATTTTACACGTTTTATACTCTTCTTTGGGAGCCTATTATTTTAATTCCTTACAAACAATTCTTTAATTATTTCCGATACTCTGAGGAAACTAGTTTATTTTTGCGACCCACGATTACGCGCAAATAGAGGATAAAACCGAGATTGTCTGGAAGTAAGATATTAAAATATGGCATTGTCTAAATACTGAGGGCAGAGCAATATACTTCACCTTCTTCAATAACTGTTATTTAAGTGCAATTATTACTCAAAAGTGTACCAAGTAAAGTTAACGACTCCTTCCTGAGCATTGAAATGTAATGCTTACATTTTTACAGACTGCTTTGGTGAATAAACAGTTCAACAAACTTGAAGAGGTCCCATTACAATTATTGAGTGACAAAAAAGGTTGCTCTTAGTCGTCTCTTATGATCAAAAAGTTATCTTTTTTGGATCGCCTCAAAAGCTACCTGTTTCAACGCGACATTTTGATCGACTTAAAATAAACATTCTCCATCACAAGGAAATCATTAAAACACAAGGAAATCTGTCAGTGACTTATTCTAAAGCAGATATCAATTCGTTATAGTCAGGTCAATATTTCTGATTAAAAATCCATTTTTCTCTCCTTTGTGCTTTATCCTTCTCTCTATGTATGCAATATTTATCTTAATATTGTCTACCATCTATACCTTCTTCCTCGGTTCTTCTCATTCGTTTCCAGCGCTTTCCCTTCATGCGGTTTTTAACATTCCTTTTCTTTCACTAAGTATGAAAATAGCTTCATTGCCCATTTCAATACACATTTTACACACCTCCTTGTTCTTCACATCCAGATTTCAAACGCTTTTTACAGTTTGTCCTTGTTTCGACACACTCCACACAACGAATTTCAGTAATATCTTTATTTACATTTTCAACGTTTTACGGAAATATCTTCTTTTCTATTAAAATTTTTCTTTGCCATTATGATTCTGTGTATGACTTCTTCGCAATAACTCGTCACATACTAGGTATCTTTAACCGTTCATTTGCCGCACAACTGTATCCTCCTTGTCTTGTTTTCAGTACAAAATAGCTTTGTCCATTAAAATGTATCATAATTTCATGGTCGTTTTCTCTATTATATTGTACATTTAAGAGCCAAGAGCCAAATCAGGTCGCTCGGGTTTACCCGGGCGGGATGAATGCCCACGGTACCTATCCATTTAGTATGACTAGACTAGACTACCAGATGGCAGGCTGAGAACAGCCCGAGGTGTGTCATCCGTGTACCTGCCCTTTTAGGGCTTAACCACTGCATGACGGGATTAGGAAGTTATAGGATGGCTGGTGAAGAATGAGGATTGAGGATTGTTGGGAGGTAGCATTTTTTTTATGCTTCTCGTCACATGTTACTTTCAGCATGCAACTGCCGTTGGGCACTGCTGATGGGTGGTCCAAATATGGATATTTGGCGAAATGTTTTGGACTTCCAAACTGCTCTTGGAAGGACTGTCAGGAGTTCAGCTTACGCTGTTGATGGGGAAGCTCCTGTGTTACCGGGGGTGCCCGCAAGCCATGCGGGGAACCCGGTGTCGCACAAGCGTGCGTTCTCTAGGGATATAGTCCCCAAGAGACCTAACCAAGGCGCTCCGATGTTGTGGAAACTGGTCGTAGAATTTTGTTGCCCGGCGCCTAATTTCGTCCTCCACGTACGGGAGGGACGAGGCTTCGTGCAGTAGTCTCGTGGGGAATCTGCGGTATACAGAATAGATTACACGAAGACCTCTATTCTGTATACGTTGCAGACGCAGGAGGTGGGTGTCTGCAGCCATGCCCCAGATTTCGCAGGCATACAGGAGGATAGGGATAATGAGAGCCCGAAAGAGACGTAGCTTTAAGGGGATTGGCATCCCCGACCGCAGCATAGGGTACAATGAGGCAATTGCCCCACTGGTCCGCGCTGATAGGTCGTTGATGTGTCCCCGAAAAGTTAGGCCCTTGTCGAGCTTTACTCCCAGGTAGGTAAGGGAATCTACCCACTCAATCCTTCGGCGAAGGTATGTGAATGTGGGGAAGTTGGCGGGAAAGCGGCGTTTGGTGAAAAGTATGGCGCGGCTTTTCTCCGGGTTGATGGACAATCGCCAACGCCTACACCACTCTTGGATGAGGCGGAGGTGTCGCTGTATGGGGAGGAAGGTTCTGCGAGGGTGTTTATTTGTACAGTATAGCAGCACGTCGTCAGCATACTGGGCTATGTTAACGTGCTGCTCGGATGGAATGTCAGCCACATATACGCTAAACAGCGTAGGGGACAATACAGAACCTTCAGGGACTCCGCCTCTGATTGGCCTTCGTGTGGATTTGGTTCCCGCAACTGCGACCACAAAGGATCTATGTTTTAGGAATGAGTGTAGCAGGTGTATTAGGTGTGTGGGTAACTCCAGTTGGATGAGCTTGTAAAGGAGACCGGCATGCCAGGTCGTAGAGAAGGCCTTCTCAACATCTAGAGAAACCGCGGCGGTATAGGCTTTGTCCTGGAAACCCAGGGCAGCTGCCTCCACCACACGCAGCAACTGCTGAGATGTTGAGTGGCCAGGCCGGAACCCAAACTGATATGGAGGGATGGCTTGAATGTCCCCTAAGATGGGAGACAAGCGGACTAGAATAAGCCTCTCGAGTACTTTCGAGAGTACAGACAGGAGACTTATGGATCGGTAGTTGGCAGGATGAACCGGGTCTTTCCCTGGCTTCAATATGCAGATCACCCGGGCCTGCTTCCACTCACGTGGAAAGTGACCAAGGGCGAGGCACATATTGAAGACCTTAGTAAGGAAGAGCACGGCCTTGAAAGGAAGGTGGCGGAGCATGGCAGGGGTTAACCCGTCAGGCCCCGCAGCCTTTTTGCGGTCGAGGCGTCGGAGTACGTCCTGGAGTTCGCTAGGTTTGATGATGGGAAGCCGATCCGCCTCCCCATGAGGACGCCGAAGATATCGACGTACCTCCTGGCGGACACGGTCGGAGAAGTCTAGGTCCTGCGGATCGTCTCTAGGACGCATAGTCCTCTCCAGGTAGTCAGCAAACACATTTGCTTTGGCTTGGGCTTCATAGGCCAGGCCTCGGGTGCCTTGGATGGGTGAGGTGTGTGACCCTCCTCGGTTCCTGAGTCGCTTGGCAATCTTCCACACGTCGCCATCTTCCGGGTTCAGACGAGTCATCGTATCCTCCCACGCGCGCACTCGGTGCTCGCGTAGGCGGAGACGAACCTCATGGCGTAAACGCCTTAGAACCGCTAGATGATGGGGCGTGCGTTGCCTCTGGTAGCGCCTGCGAGCCGCCCAAGAGCGGCGGATGAGCAATAGGAGCTCTAAAGGCAGGACATCAGGATGGAGAGGAGCTGGGGTGTGGATGGTGAGGTTGTGGACCGTTCGCTTCACGACAGAGGTGAAGGAAGAGACCGCAACCTCTAGGGTTGGGATGTCTGTGATGTTGGGGTTGGCGGGGATGGAGCCATTCAGGCAACTTCTGACGCAGTCCCAGTCTACGTTCCGATGTTGGATCGGGACCTCATGACTGGCAACCTGGGTGTTTATGATGGCCAACACGGGATTATGATCTGAATGAAGTTCGTTGACCGATGTGAGTGATAGATGATATGGAAAATGCTTGATGATTGCGAAGTCTATGACGGATGGCCGCCCTAGACCTCGCGGGTAATGGGTAGGTTGCCAGGGACCCTCTACTCTAAGTTGAGGGTCCGCGTCTACCATTCTGATGATGTCGTTGCCTCTAGCGTCTGCTCGGGGGCCGCTATGCCAGCGCTGATGCTTAGCATTTAAGTCCCCAGCAATAATGGCATGAGGATGTAGGGCAAGGATGGAGAGGTAGTCGTTTGGAACGAACTGCCTCTGGGGTGGGTGATAAGCAGACACCATCAGGACTTCAGTACCTCCGAGGTGGACACAAGTGGCCGTGGCCTCTAGGGTTTGAAGTGGAGGGACCTGGATGGGTTTGTGGACCACACTGTTCTTCACGAAGATCGCTATGCCGCCCCCACGGTGGCCGACGCGGTCCGATCTGAGACAGTGATAGCCCTGGAGTCGGGATGTGACGTTCTGGTGGAGATGTGTCTCTGACACCAGAATGAGGTCTAGGGCATGCGCTCCAGCAAAATGGTGGAGCTCATTCTCCTGACCGGCCAGGCCACACGCGTTCCAAAACGCGAACCTAAATGAGGTACGAGACCTAGTCTGATCCGCCATTCTGGGTCGTGTGGATGACGGTGGTCAGGAAAGCGAGCGCCTCCATGGCTATGGCCATTTTGCTGGTTTGGTCGCTGGCAGAGAGGAAACTTACCAACAGTTCAGCGATCCTCTGGCCATGATTTTGCAACAATTGATGCAACCACGCCAGTACGTTCTGGAACTGAGGTGTGGGAGGGCATTTAGTATGGATTTACCCGTGAAGTATAAAAGGTGTAGTCAAATATCACAAGCTATTTGTGTCAGTGTCAGCCAATGGTGATGATTGGTTACTCTCTCTTGCTATAGACTAGGGATATGAGTGCCAATTAGAATGTCTACCCATCCTGGGGCACCCATGCCCCTCTGCTCACTTAGCAAAGGTGCAGTGTCAAATAGCGAGAAACCGAATGCATTGGAATGTTTGGTGAAATGAGGAAGCAGCGAAGCTAATTAGCCCAAGACATCCTTGGGTAAACGATAGCTTTTGCGCCTCCTGGGAAGATGGTGATCATATTGACCCAGGGTATTTACCAGATGGTTAGGGTGTGGCGTAAGTTTCGCATACATAGAGCGGGCTCTACCTCGCACAACATCCACAATATATGGAACGCCAGAATGAGTATGGAGAATATGGGAAGAAAATCTACGGTCAGTATCGTAGATCATCCTAAGGGCCAATCAGGAGTTACCAATGCTGACATGTTAACATTGGTGTCGATTAATACAGGATCGTGGTCAGAATCCAGTTCATTGACTGTCGTCAGGTCTAAATGGAATGTAAAGTTTTTAGTGACCATAATATCCAGCACGTCCGGTCTCCCTCGCGCAGGATGAAAAGTGGGCTCTCTCGGTCCATGAGCTATGAGGCTTGGATTACCGCTTATAAAACGGAATAGTCCTCGCCCCTTCGCATTGGTGGCACGACTAGGCCAGTTGGCATGTTTTGCATTTAGGTCACCTGTAATGCAGACCACAGGGTGGAGGTTTAATAGAGCCGTGTAATCTGCTTCATAGAAGCGGTGATCAGGGGGGTCATATGCCACTATCAGCAATGTATCTAGACCACCTAAAGATAGCCTAATAGCACAGGCTTCTACATGCTGAAGTGGTGGAAGAGGGAAAGGCTTATGTGTGATATGGTTTTTAACGAAGATGGCTGTACCTCCCCCTTGTCGGCCAACCCTATCAGACCGATGGGTGACGTAATTAGGGAGGGAGAAGTTGGTGGCAGCATCCAAATGAGTTTCACAGACTATCAGAATGTCGGTTCCGAAATACTGTACAAAATTTGTGATGTTTGGGCATTGACTCCGTAGTCCGTTTGCGTTCCAAATCGCAGCTCTAAATGGTCTCCGGACATGTCTTCCAGCCATTATTGAGCGGATTTGGGGTAGAGCTATTCCAATGTCTGAAGCAAGATGGAATACTTCTGCATGGGGTTCAAGTTGGGGTTGTTCAACTGCATCTTACAATTTCTAAGAGCAGGTAACGCCTTGTTTATTAGATTTCCAAACCATGAGGATAAAGAGCTAAATTCCTCCAGGTCTCTTTGTGAAATAGTCGCAAATGTGGAAGAGGTTGTCGCCGTGTTAAGCACTGGTGCAATAGGGGTAGGGGGTATATCCCTATCCCGGGAATATGCTCCGGCTCTACAGATGTTTCTGTAATTATTTCAGGAGCTTGTGGTTCGGAAACTACAATGGGAGCAGTTTTGCTCGGCCTTGGTTTCCTGTTCCTCCTCTTCCTGCGTGGTTTTTGTGCAGGGAGTTTAGGCACTGTTGCCTTTTCTATAGGACCTGGAGGTGGTGGCACAGAATTTGATGGGGAATCACTCTCTGGTGTAGCAGCCTCTTGTTCCACTTGACGCAGAGTGGACTCTGCCTTATTAAAGGCAGTGACAAAGGACACACCTGAGCGAACCACTTGATCATCGGGGCGGTTCTTGCGGCGGCTCTCTATTATCTTTTTTCTTGTGGAGCATCCTTTGTACACACTTACGTGTGTACCATCGCAGTTAGCACACTTGCACTCTTCCCTAGGTTTAGGGCAGTTCTCGAGCAAGTGGTTCGCTGCACACCGCAGACATGTAAGCTTACGCTCACACATCATGCTGGAATGGTTGTACTCCATGCATCGATAACACTGCACTGGTCCCTCTCTGCCGTAATACCTTTCCACTCTTACGACAGTGAAAATTAGTTTTCTCACAGTGTCAATTGGCTGTACTTCTTGGTTAAGTACTTTGTCAAGTACTACCAAGAATAGTGGCATAGGAACTTTGTTAATACCCCCCTCGGTATTAACGGTTCTCTTCAACTGTGCCACTGAATTGACAGTTATGCCATGTTCTTCTTGTAGTGCAGTTTTGATTTCATCAGGGGTGCACTCTGAGTCTAAACCTCTGATGACTCGACGCTCAATGTGTGGACGTTGTGGTGAGTACGAGTAGAACGTTATGTTCATTTCTCGTAACACCAACTTGGCGGTTTCTAAATCACCCAAGCTGTGGGTAAGAATATGCACGCTCTTAGGCTTTCTTTTTGCATATTTGAGGTGTTTGGCCAATATACGCATTACCCTAACGTGGTTAGGGAATACATCCGCAATGATTGGCGGAATTCTTGGCCCCTTCTTGGCTTGGGATGATGCAACATTCTGAGGATGTTGCATCATATTGGATGATTCAGTATCCTGTGCAAGTTGCATCAGATTTGGCGATGGCATCTTTTTCCCCCGTTTACGGTCTTCCACAACCGTAAACTCCCCCAGCTCCATATCGGACTCGGAGTCAGATTCAGGTAGGGGATCGTTTGAACCCAGGCTCTCTAGATCTGCCATGGGTAAGTGGCGTGGAGTAGAGCTCTTACGCTTTTGCGTATCCGGTTTGGAGCGCTTCCTATAAGGCTCCGCTGCTTCGGGCGATAGTGACCTGTACGAAGATGATGTAGAAGGAAGTTGTCCATCATCGGCAGTCATTGCGGTTTCCCTCCCGCTGCTCACAGAGGACCGCACCTCCTCTAAGGCGGCGCCTTTGCGAGCCATTTCGGCTCGAGGTTTCAGGCACAAAGCCGTCAACCCTTGGGTAGGATCTTGTGAGCCCGCTGTCACGTTAGAAGTCAGTCTGATAGTCAGTCAAGGAAAGAAAGAATAAAGTAAAAGAGTAGAAAGAAAAGGGAAATACCTGAGAGTAGCTTTTTATGCCACTCTGGGAAAGCTTGCCTTGGGTGAGTTCTAAAGCTTGCTTGTCAAGCCCCTTTAAGAACTTCACCAGATTGAGAGTGACTAATATAAATATATTAGTCCGTAGACTGAAGCACATGTGCAATCCACCGACGCACACTACAACACTCCACGAAGTCGGCACGGGATCTCCCGCTTCGGCGAGTCAGCTTGGATACCGTCTTTCCACCAGTGAGAAGCAAACACGTCCGCTCTGGTCGAACGACGACGCGCGAATGTACATTTAATTCAACTTAGTGAATGTTTTAAACTATGGCTAACGCAAAATTTAATGGCGGGTAGTTTAACAGAAAAACCAATCATAGAGCTGCCACGCTTGGTGATGTATAGTTAAACACGCTGTGAAATCGTGCTGTAAAGCCGGTGATATAAATATCAGTTATCAGCCGTCATTCAATTTTGTGTCTGCCACAATTCTGTTAAATATATAAGTTAATTAAACGCACTGCTATTACGAGTACTAAAATCCAAAGCAAAATTTGACGTCGGCTCTCTCATGTCTAATTGTGGCTAAGGGGTTCCACAAATACGAAAGGAGGAAAATACTGTTTGAGTTTGTGACTACATACAGCTACACGGTTGTTAAACTTTTGTGAACATACCTATGCGTTCAATATGTTCAAACGTATGCTAACATCGTACAATTTATGGAATAGATATGCTTTCGAGATAATTTGCCTTCTGGTGTTGGCAAATCCAACTTTGCACCAACCTATCCAAAGTTTCCACCGCAGCCGACTCGATGACTTTTTTCACCAGATGGCAGTCACTTGGTTGCCATTTATTATAAACCAACTATTTTACTGCAAACATTGGATGAAAATGAAGAATTAACAGATCACAGCTTGCAAGTCTCTTGCTTCCATCATTTATGAGTGTTGTATATTTCCTATATTTTTAAAGTGTGTGGTTATCGATAAGTAACAACATATATGGCTATAAATGGGAGGAAGGTAATATGCTACCAAGTATGAATAAGCTTTCAGTGTGAACTACTTTCATTATTTTGTCATTATGAGAATTAACTTGTCCTAAAGACAATCCTTATAATATAACGTTATAATTTGCGTCATATAAAACCTAAATCAGCAGGAACCAAGAAGTTCTACTGAAGAAAAAATATGAATTTTTCGGTATCTTGCAGTTATGGTGCTTTTAAGGTTAAGCTGTAAATGTGTGGAAAAGAGCTTTAAGTCTCTATCGTAGCAACATACTCATCACAATGCAGCAATGGGAGTGCTAAACACGCCCAATGTTTATGATTATTCTTACACTAAAGTTTTGAAATATTTGCCTTATAATAATTTATAGTCGTATAAGATAATAGAGACGAATAGAAAACGTCAGAAAACGTTTAGGGAGAATATCCTATTACAGCCCCTACCAAAAGTTTGACACCTGCATATTTCACCGAAATATACTCCGTCCTTAAACTATTTTGTCCAGCCTTATGCTTCGTCAAAAATTATCTTATTTAAAGGGAGCTTTAAAAATAATTATGTGAATCTCATTATTTTTAAGGAGTTACGATTTTTTCTCAGTTTTATAAAAACCGAAAAAAAATCATGTTTAAATCTTTTAGGACATATGAACATGAAAATATATGGAATATCTATTTTACTTTCCTCTGAAGGGAAAGGCACATATGCACAGAATATTTATAAATATGACATTATCGTGTGCTGTTTGTCAACAAATGACATGATATGTATGACTTTGAAACAAATTGTACAGGAAAACTTTAAATTGGCACTATTTGGCAATGGATTCAACCCTATGATAAATAAGCTAGTGAAGTCGGAGCGGGTATGTTTATAATGTGTTATTTATGCTGCAAATTGTACCAATGAATAATGATATGTTGACATTGTTAGGATGTCATGACATTCTTTTGCCTTCTACCTTCCATTTTGCTCTGGAGCGAAAAATGTGAGGTAAAAGTGGGTAAACACGCGATGTTAAATTGCTGGCGATTTGTTTCCTTAAGTACGGCAATTAGTACAGAGATATTACAATTCAACTAGGGATAACCAAAATATGAGTGGCACTGACAATAAGAATACAGGAAATGAGGCAAATTTTCAGACCTGGAGCGAAGTGGTAGGCCAAGGGTTACATTGTCCCAGGAAGATGGAACTGTGGCAGTTATATCAATATGAGATCGGTCCGTTCCCAGGCCAAGAACCGCCGTTAACTTCCAGAGGCATTATCGGAATCTTGAAATACATGCCAGCAAGAGTGTAAGAATCTTGTAAAGAGTACCCCAAAATGGTATATTTACTCTTTGAAAGTCAAAGGAGGCCCATTAAAGTATAAAATCGTCTGAAGCAATATCCTATGAATTTATAATAACGCATGATGTGTTCCTCGAAGACAAAATTTCAAAATATCAAAGGGTATCTTTAAACGTTTGGTAGAACCTATAAACCATATCAGATATCATCAACTGCCCGCCAGTTCAGTTTCTTGGACGGTGGTCATGGGCATGAAGCGATATTCAGCAGAGAGATGGGTACCTCTTCCTGGTTACTGTACAGGGCGGTGCATTGGTTCATAACCATGACTAATTTAGGTACTTCCGAACTGGTTAACACAAATTATTTATAAGTAGGTATATATATTATGTTGCAACTAATGAGAGGAAATAAAACAGGAATTCAGAGAAATATAATAATAAAAATAATAAATATTATAATAATAATAATAATAATAATAATAATAATAATAATAATAATAATAATAATAATAATAATAATAATAATAATAATAATAATAATAATAATAATAATAATAATAATAATAATAATAATAATAATAATAATAATAATAATAATAATAATAATAATAATAATAATAATAATCATAATAATAATAGTAATGATAATAACAATAACAACAATAACAATAACCATCATCATGCATAAAAGTATGATAATTTGTCAGTATTATTGTTTAAAAACTAAAATCGAAGTTTTGTTGTGTACATCATGACAAACTAAAACTAAAGGAAAAACGAAATTTGGCTGATTACTAAATTTTTGTCGTGAAGTATTAATTTATTTAATAACGTGTTTGAATCCTCCTTGTTAAAAGAATTCCATACACCAGTGATTAAAGAATTGAAAAAAAAAGAAAGAAAAAGAGAAAAGCATTTGGAATGTAATTTTGCTTTGATGTAATGTAAAATCTTTATTAGCTTTGTTTATTTTTAATTTACATTTCTAACTTATGAATTCCACCCAAAAATTAATTTCTCTCTGCGTTTATTAAATACTATCTGCGTCATGGGGCGTATTATTCATAAGCTGACAACTACTTTAAATTGTTAATTCTTTGAACTTGTATAAATAAAAATAATAAAGTAATGTTTTGAGTATTATGGTTCCATTCTGAAGCTGAAAAACAGTCTCCTGAAAAATATCCCTTTAAATAAATTGCATTAGTTATGATAAACTTGTTTGTAGAGCAGAAAACTCCGTGATTGCCCCCTCCATTCCCCTCTCTACACAGGTTATTTTACGTAGTTGGGAGTTGGTTTCCCTATGAGGGCTAACAGAACACAAAATATAGATGAGTTTGAACGCAATTATCATAAGCAATGGACGAGTGATTTCAGTTTATGTAGAGAATTTGACTCTCACGAGTTGCATTTATTATGACTATTCCACAAATTAAAGTGTGATATTTCCTTAAATGTAATTACTAACCTCTTAAAAGAAAACAAATGCAGCGTTTACTGGCAGGCCTATAATGTTATCGTATTGATGTTCCAATCTTTTAAGATGTTGACAGTTGGAACATTTGCTGTTAATTTGTAATCTCGTTCAATGCAAAATTTGTCAGAGTGATTTCAAACATATTTCCCTTGCATTATGTGTTTTGAAGTTATGTCATCTAAATATTTCAGCATTAGATGCTTCACTGAAGCGAGACACACCATGTTGCATATTTAAATTTAGCTGCTCTGTTGCAACAAATTACGTAAGCTGTTGCGCATATGTAGAACATCTCAGCTAGATTCTCTAAGATCCTCATCATGACTAAAGAAAGCAGAGGAGGTGATAATTGAAATTCAAAGGAGGTGATAATGTTTTTAGCGCATGAACACTATCATTGGTTGAAATTTGAAATTGTTATGCACATGATTGATTTCAACCAAGTTAGTATGAGTAGGATAGGCTCTACAACTGAAGTCCTTCCAAAGTTTCTGGCTTTAAGGTGATTAATCGTTGCATAGAAGTATTGTAATACTTTTTCTCTTACGGATAAGATAATAGCAGGTGTAATTTCGTTTGCTGCTCATACATAATGGCGTAGCTCTACTAATTTCAATTCCCAATTCCAACCATGGCAAACATGCGTCTTGTCTATCCACAATTTTATGATCAGCACACTGAACTCTTTCTTCATGAGCCTCTACTGACCTGCAGATTGCGACACTTTAATTTCATTAGCCGGTGCTAAAAACGTTTAGAAAATGAGGTCGCCAGTTCCAGTATTTAATTAGTTGGCTGAGGCAGGTACATTAAGTTGAATAATTTATTACAGAATAGTAGATGAGAGACCTTCATCCCTGGCCAAAAGTGCGCTACAAATGGAATAAAACTTGCTATACTGAAACAAATACCTCAAAAGAGCATTGCATTTTTCTTCCTTTCTTTCCCTCACTCCCACTCTCTCTCATTCTCACTTACTCTCACTCTCTCTCTCTCTCTCTCTCTCTCTCTCTCTCTCTCTCTCTCTCTCTCTCCTCCCATAAACAAGCAAGTGAACTATAAGGCACATACAAGTATTAGAATTTTGGTAGGAGAAGGATTTTAATTACAAATTGTTATTTACTAAAGTCATGATGTAAATCGAGATCGAACTTTTTGTTAAAATCCTGAAAACAACGGGTTTTTGTACTTTTACATAAAAGTGCACAGAGCCTATGTGCGTAAATTTCATTCACCGATGTTTGAATAAACATCATCAGTCTTCGTAAACCACCCTGCGTTGAATCAAACATAGAAAAACAAGAAAGAGATACAAATGAAAAACAGATAATGTTACATTGACATGACCATGCCCCCTAAAATTTGTGTTTGCATTTCCTCAAAGCTTACTTTTCTGTCTATTTGGCATTAAACGAAATACATGTGCGCAAAAATAGTTTTATTTCCGTTTACCTATTTGTAGATTTGAGGGGTATACAGGGGGCGTAAGCGACAGTCAAGTCTTTAAAAAGCAGAGCGCCATCTGCTGGCCTTGAAGACCATGTTTTTTTCCATAATATCACAATTGACAGAAGAATGCCGATTTAGCACTTCAAAATTGAATGATAAACTATTGCAAAATTCAAACCAATAGCAACATCTTAAAATGGTTAAATGCACAAAGGTTTACATTAATTTTCTATTTCAATGAAATTTATATCCTTATATCGAGCTTGTCCCTTGCGGTTTATCAATTATAGGGAATTATGCAAAATTTATTCAGAATGAAAAGACATTTACAGGCTATTGGAACAAAATTTAAGTAATACTTTTTAGTGACCATGCAAACCTAGAGTATTTTAATGAGAATCCTTATAATCGTTTTGAAGAGGATTAAAATTAACTAAAATGTTTAGTAAATCGTAGCTTCGAATGAGGAGTGGCTTCTTTAAAATTGTTCTGTCACATCCTTGGAAGATGCTGAAGTTAAATACTTCACATGATATTTACTATAACCTTTCTTTTTAATTTATGTCATTCACAAACTCACATTATTATTAAACCGGTTTCACAATGAGTAAACGTTTTCCCTGCACCCAAATTAACAGCCTTTCGCAAATTTTATTTAATACATTTCTCCATTTCTGCCTGTTCAAACATATATCTTCTTCTATTTCCCACTCCCTCATAGCCTCGTTGATTCATTGGATCCACGTAATAGGTGGTCTTCCCTTCTTCCTCCTTCCTTGCGGTTTCCAATCCATTATCAGTTTTGGAAGTCTTCCATGTTCTATTCTCCCAACATGTCCGTACCGTTTAAGCTGCTTCTTGGTGACGAAATCTAAAATTGAGTACTGGATCTGCATAATTTCTTTCATATGTCAATTTCTCATTTTTACTTCCCTGGATATTCTCGCAGAGTGTCTCCAGGAGTCCATTTTCTCAGTAATGTAATTTGTCTTTCAGTTATTAATTCAAAGCCCACACATCATCTCCATAGGTCATAATGCTTTTGATTATTCTCTCTGAAAATATGTTTGTCCCATAGTATTCCATTTGTTGTATATATAGCATACCTTCCTGTATTGATCCTAGCCCTCATCTCTTTTTCTTGTTTTCCATCCATTTTATCTCAATTTCCAAATATTTATACTCTTCAGTATGTTTAATTGTCCCTGTATCTTTTAATATTACATCTTGAGGAATGCCATGGTCATGGTTTTTTCCATATTTATTTTTAAACCCATAGCTATATTTTATATTAATTTTCTTGTAAGGTATTCTATATCCTGAAATTCTTGAGCCACAATTAGATGATCACCTGCAAATTTCGGTGAATATACCGTTAAATCATTATGTAGTGGCATTCCCACCGTTTCACATTTTTTACAGTCTCCAATAGCTTTTTCAGTATACATTTTATATAGTGATAGATAAGATAAACAGATATAGGTACAGGTACATAAGCTATACAGCATCTTTGTCTTAATCCTTTATTACATTGAAAATCCTTCAACAAGTATTTTCCCATTTTTACTAGTACAAATGTCTGAATATAATTTTAATTGCTTTAATCAATATTGAATATATTTTTATCAATTTTAAAGTTTGCCATAATTTTGATAGATGAACATTAGGTATTGTAGGACTTTTCACTGTCTATAAATACTAAATAAAAGGACTGTGCTGTGATTATTTTCTTTTCTATAATCTGTTCTTTACTGAAAGTATGATCTGTTGTTGATCTACCTATTCTAAATATTGCCTGTTCTTCCGCTTCTGAATATTCACATTTTATTTCTAGGAAATATTTCATTATTTTTCTACACAGTCTACTTAAACAGACTCACATAAGGATACATTTCTAAGAATGCATTCGTTTTTTATTCTGAATTTCTGATAAAATATCGAAATTTTAGGTACAATGCAGTAGCTTCTCTGTATAGGTAAGTGATTTATGGATAGCGTTAACTACAAAGTTTTCAATACCAGGTTTAGAACTTTCGTTTGATGGCATACAACACTTCGGGTGGTTGATAGGGATGTTGAACAGATGAAACATACTGTGACGCCAACCCACGGCAGCGGTAGCACAACAAAGGAAGGTCGGGGCCCAGCTGCCCCACTACGCCAGTGTGGCGTGTAACAAAAGCACTCAAGGTCAAGCTTCCCGACACCTCTTACGTGAGCAAACACGTAACCAACAACAATCAAGCGGCAACCCAAAGGGTTTTCCAGAGCATTCCACAAGTGTCCGGTAGCCGGCGTGTTTGTAGAAGTTCAAGAAAGATCTGCCCACGTCATCGCCGGAATAAAAACTTGTGAAGCGCGTGAGGGCAGACAGTTTTTGGGTGGGGCAGTGTGCCAGTGAATGTGAGACAGCTGTGAAAGATACGTCCCGTCGAAGTGAAGAAGCTTTAGCGAGTGTTTAGTGATTGCATCGTCGCGGTTATTGTTTGAGAGACGGAGAAAGTGAAGAGAAACAGTGAAAGGAGTGAGTCAAGGCTGCGAGAAGAAAAATTTGAGTTGAAATATCACGAAAGACTGTGTTAACGTTAGCAGAAGAGAATTGTGTTTTTGTACAAGGGTTTAGAAGAAAAGTGAAGGGAGAATCAAAGAAATTGGATTGAACATTTTGTGGTCTTGTCACAATATTTTTGTCTAGTGCAGTTTGTAGTAAATCCATTGTTCAAGTGCAACAGGTCATTTCTGTAGTAAATTCAACAAACCTCGCCTCGCCATAAATAATTTTACATCTTCCGTAAAAGTTTTATGTTCAGGGACCAACTGATTTGCTTGCGGCAAGAAATACAGCAGACACAAAGACCATAAAACTTTATGTTTTGCTGTATACCATGGCATGCAGAATGTGTTACTTATCTGCTCCTTCTTTCAATAACTTTCACTCACAATATGCCAAATACTTATGTAAAAATATAATTATCAGTTTTAAAACAATGCTTGCTAAGAATTAATGTTTAAGTGCAATAATTAATTAAGTGTAAACTTGGGAGATAGGGTGAATAAAAACTTTTGTTGTGTAATTTTACAAATGTATACATTTAGGGAGATCGCACTGACTAGTTGAAAGGAAAAGCTCTTCAGCTTTAATACAAATCAATACAGAACAAAAACTCAGTCGAATGCTGGTTAAAACGGGGAACAAACGCGAAATAAAATAATTGAAAATCACAGGAGACTAAACAGGAAAATAAACAAACACAGATAACAAACAGTAGGTGCATGTTGGAACAGCCATAAACAGACAAATTGATCCACTTGGTTAATTACCCAACTGCAATATTTTGTTTCACATCCGAGTAATATAATAAAAAGGACATAAGAGCTCCTAGATGTTTTATACATCGAAGCCAGAAAACGTTTATTACCATAATAGGCTAATTTTTACCTCTGTGTCTCACTAATCGGCATGCTCATAAAATTAAAAGATTTTTTCTCATAATCAATTCAAAAATTGTTTAATTTGACGGACAGGATCAATAGCCTTGATTGCAGTGTATTATTAAAAGCCACGGTTTGGCGCTCTTTGCAGTGCTCAAATTGTTTCTATTGAAACCATTATATGTGTTCAATCACAATGAATAGTTTGTGAAGTTTGATTTCACATTTTTCTCTCAAAATCGCTCCATGCTTTTATCATTTTGGACAACCTACTACGTCCAGCGAGTGATAAATTAACTGCAATAGAAGTTAGTAGTATTAATAAAATACCCGGTATAGGGTAAATAGGGAGGGGCACATCACTATTGTGGCTACCACCACCAGCAGGCAGGGATTAAGTGAGGGAACCACAGCCACAGAGACGCGTGGAAGTCCCTATTAACTGCTGAGATCTCTTCATCTTGGCGCTACATTCCGCCGAGCAGCGACTATGCACCGCGGTCCGGTGTCACACAAGCGCACAACCCCACGCCCCCTCCCCGCTGCCAGAGCTAGCGCTCTTTGGGTCCAGTGTCGCACAGGTGTCCCCACCGACGGAGGACAGCGGACGCCCAAACGCTACCATGCGCAGCCATCCGTGCCATCTGGCCGGCACAACCAACACCACTCACCTGAAAGCACACCTGAAACATAAGGAAATGGAATGACGGGAAATGATGGAAAGGGAACTGTGGCGTGAAATTATGAACCCGGAGTCGGGAAAACCATGGGAAAAAAACCCATGTCAGAGTGCGCGATCGAGCCCGCGACCTCCTGAATGCGAATAACAGATGTTACCGCCAGAGCCATCCCGCCCGTTAATAATCATGGTAGTAGCTAAGTAATTGCTTCTGTAGTAGATATTACCACTTCGGTACGTAGCTCACACGCCTGCCCTATTTGTGTGGTTTGTTTTTAAAGCAAAATCATGTTCTGCAGACAGTACACCATGCCATGTTTAGGATGTGCGTGCGGGGATGGAAGTGCCAACCTAAGGGAGGAAGTGAAATCTGCTAAATTTGCGAGATTTTAGGTTGTCTTCTTCATCTTACCTTCCCAGGAATAGTGGTGATATTCGCTAATATGTATAACCGCTTATTTAATTTTACGTTTTTTTGTTCCGCTAACCTGGATCATTGTAATTTGGCTATACGTTGTCATCTCTTTGCAGTGGTGGTCTCATCTTCTATACCTTGTCCCACTCTTAGATGACAGTATGGAGTTAAATGGGATATATCTGTCTCTATCAAGCGCATACAAGTTGTCATTAGCCTCGTCCTTTTCTACCCTAGCGCTGTTGCCAGGTTCCTAATAACATGGTATAAATATTCAGTTGTTATCAATTTCAGGTTTGAACACATTATCATACGCAGAATTTTTTTCTCTATCAGGTTATATCCTTTTTAGAGTCATTATACATTTCTATAGGCCCATATTTCTTCATAAAACGTTTTTTTTTTCATTAGAAGTTCGATATGTGCTGTTTCTATACTCATCACGCACTAACAAACTAATTGCTAGAATGCATCTATATTTTGTTCTTAGCTGTCACCTGCCTACTTTGAATTCTCTATGATTACTCAGTTAAGTGTTAGAATTTTTTAAATTAAATGTTTTCGGAAAATTCTATATCTGTGCGAAACGTTTTCGTTATTGAGTTTACATCAGGGAACCAGCGAGAACAAATGTTGAGGAGGGTTGGAGAAAGTTTTTAAAATAAACCAAAAGGCCCTAATATCTTTCTTTTATCCAGTAAGGCAAACAAAAATATTCAGTGTATTCTCGCGCCAGGCCTGACGCAGAAGATAGTATAAGGAGCAGCACTAGCATTAGTTCGAACGAAATCGTATATGTAACTGTGTAGAATTTATGAGCTGTTATTGCGTTATTTGTTTAATATTTTCTTAAATATTTGTAGTGATGAAGGGGGAAGCTAGGAAGAGACAATATTTTGGTAAGTTAAGAAGTAAGGAACGCCAAATAATTATGAATGCGTTAGATTATTTTTCAAGTAAAATGCGTGTAAGGCAGTAAAAGAAACAGCTAAGGCTATCGGGTGTTCAGAGGCAGTAGTGTATAGGATTAAAACTGAAGTAATGAACGGACCTCTAAGAACGCCATCGAAAAAGAAAGCAAAAAGGGCGGGAAAATAAAAAAAAAACACTAGGTTAACGTAATATGATGGAATAGTGCAAAGAGGAGTGCGGTGAATTGTTCATTCTCTACTGTTTGCAAATATTCCACCAACAATTAATAAAATTTTGTCACGGGTCAACAGTGGTGAGACCCTACCAAATTTCTCAAGGACCACTCTTAGTCGGTTCTTACATGATTTGGGGTTCGAATATGAAAGAAAGGGTAACAAGTGCATATTAAGAGAAAGAGACGATACCATCAGATGGCGACATAAATATCTAAAAGACGTAAAAAGTTTAGGGACCAGGGGCAAATCAGTTGTTTATACAGACGAGTCATTTGTAAATTTAGGTCATACAGTGACAAAGGCGTGGAGGGATACCAAAGTTAAAAGTGCCCATTAAGCAGCAATTGAAGGACTAAGTACAGGACTCCGGCCACCTCGGCGTCGTGCGCGGAGAAAGATTCGCAACTAATACAAGTTGCAACACTGCGCTCCATTTAACGTGTACTGTCTTCTAAGGGTGGGATGCGGTATAGTATAAAGCATTCCTTGGCTGCGCTTTGCGGTTTAGGCACACAGTCCCTCGTATTAGGGCTCTAAATGATTGGTTATTTGCGTCAGAATGGCCTGTTTTTTAACCTGAAGTTGGCACCTGTGCCGGAGGACTGAATAAAGTATTGTTGAGTAAACATTTGAAACCGGATCTAGGAAAAATTCATTTGTACTTGCTGGCTACCAAAGCTTATCGATCACTTTTATACTAACATCCTTACAACGGATAGGTAAAGCGTCAATAAATTTTATAGATCTACAATATCTTCAATAAACAATTAAATGCAGTAAGTTAGGTATAGTCATCAAAGATAGTAGGTTGATGGAGTGGTCAGCGTTTTGGATTCTCAACATAGACGTCCCGTTCCTTATACAAAATCTTTGCTTATCCAACTTAGAGTATGCCAAACCCTGTTCTGTATAATTATTTCGTTATACATTCCTTAAAACGCACATCTTAACTGTCACGTGCAATACTAATACTTCATGGGCTTATTGTGGAATGGATTGCTGTGTGATAAAACTACTTCTTTATTTAATATGATCGTTTATATGTATATATTCGAAGAGAGTTGTCCAATTTACTCATCATAACCTATGAGTCAAATGCATTACGTGACAGAGTTAATGCACCTCAAATGCAGGTATTTTAAGTAAATAGGTAAGAGAATCCTAATTTAAACCTGCCTTTCTGGATGAGGAAAGCACGTGCACCTATCATGACAGTGTTGGCATCGCTTTTATTACCTGACCTTGCATTTCACACAACTTGTTCGCCATTCCAAGGGAAAGGGGAAAGGGGAAAGAAGGGGGCGCTAAAGAGTACGTGTAACGGGACATTTATTACAAACAGGGTTTAGTATAAATTTGAGGGTGATGTGAGTGTGTTCAATGTAAAAGTTAATGAGAAAATCAACTTTAATAAACCAATTTAAAAAAGTTGATATGTTGTACTCACATGACTCTCTACTTTTGTACTAACCATTCTTACAAACTCCTATTCCTATATCTTCTTCATATTAATACAGATAAACATTCACAGAAATTATCTTACTGCTTATTCCTTGTAGATGCAAGGGGAATGTGGGAATACAGTAGCCTTTGATCGATAACCATATCTTTTAACGCTTTCAAATTCCGTCCTCTTTGCAGGGTTAACATATAAAAAATGAATAACGATGTTCCATTTGACAAGTATAAGTTCTCCAAAGCTCACACAGATAACAAGCAATATCTTTGAAACGTTTCACGTTACAAAAAATTTATTTCGACATAAATGTTGTGTTTTAGCAAGATCTACATTTTTTGTGCAATAAGATATGCTATATATTTTACGGTTAACCAGTTATCATGGGCTATAGTCAGAAAATTCAAGATTTACAATTCATTTGTCATAAAAATATCTCAAACATATGGCACTTTAAGAAAATCGTTACAGCTATTTTCAAGAAAATGAAAATTTTTGAAAAAGTTTCCATGTAAAGGATAGTTTAGTTTCGAGTAATTTTCTTTAAAATCCTCGTGTCGCATCCTTGAAAGACATTAAACTTAAATACCAACTTTGATTTTAACCGACTTTTTGTTTTTGAGTTATGCTGCCCACAAACTGACACACACACACACACACACACACACACACACACACACATACACACACACACACACACACACACACACACACATACAGAGAGAGAGGGGGAGAGAGAGGGAGAGAGAGACACACAGGGCCCTTTTCTAGAAATGATATTTTGGATTCAGGGAGGCTCAAAACATATACTTCAGGTATATTTACTATATATAGTAGAGAAATTAAAACCTGCAATTCCAAAAGTAAAACTACCATCTGTAAGTTGTTTCTGTAGTTAAACCGTCGAAACAAGCCGCATAGAAGTTATTATGTAGAAAAAAGAAGAAGATACATCGAGCTAGATGTCTCAGACTGTAATGCATGGAGAGGTCAGGGCTTGAAATACGGGCTAATGTGACTGCGGCGTTTCTCAGTCTCGCTCAGTAGCCATATACCTAGTGTCTCTCCCCTAGCTCAAGGTCTGAGGCAGAATTGTGTTCCCGTGGCTGTCTGGTAAAAGATTTCAGCTGCACAATTATAACTGACCCTCCTAATTATGTTTAAGGTAGTAATGCCAAAGCTGACGTGTATTATCCCTAGATTAAAACGAGAAATTTGTTAAATAATCACGAAACTTAAAACATATTCACTTTGACGGTACATATCAAGTTTATGAAAATGTACACTCATCTCAAATCAGTCGCATAGCCGACGCCAACTTTTCGGAACTACTCGTTTTCTTTGGAGGAGTAAGAGAAAAATGAAGAAGCGCTAATGGTATTTTCTATACCGTCCTTTTCCCAGTAATAAATAATATTGTAACTTCTCTCATGTTTACAAAAACCCTTCCACTCCGCTCCGGTCATAAATGCTGAATTCTAAAGGTGATATCGCGCAATTTCTAGCGATAAGTCACCCGTTACTTTTTCCTAACAGCCCCTTTCACGTTAGTCTTTTGGGATTCAGATCTCAGTTATAGTGGGACAAAGAAAACAAAATATTGTGTGGTTTATTAGCATCTAGGAGGCACCTAGCAGTCGTTCTTGAGAAAAATAACAAAAAAGAATATATATATATATATATATATATATATATATATATATATATATATATATATATATGTGTGTGTGTGTGTGTGTGTGTGTGTGTGTGCGTGCGTGCGTGCGTGTGTGTGTGTTCATGCGTGCGTGTGTGTTATGGTTTGGGTTGAGTATTTTCTTAAACGTCTTCAGCTGCTATACATAAACTCCATCTGGCTGAAATTAGGATTTGTTCCGATTTTTAAAAGTTTTCGTGTTTGATGTTCAAGGAACTTATTTTCGGTGTAATCTCGGTAGCTAATATCGAGTCCAGGCCGATGCTTTTTAAGTGTGCTTAAAAACGACAGCTCCATGTCAGTGGTCGGTCTGGGTGGCTCAGTTGGTTAGACGCTGGCCTTCTGATCCCAAGGTCTTGGGTTCAAATCCGGCCCAGATCAATGGTTTTTAAGTGTGCTTAAAAACGACAGCCTATGTCAGTAAATTTACTGGCATCTAAAAGAACTCCTGTGGGACGAAATTCCGCCACACTGGGAGCGCTGGTGTGATCATGGTAATTGACAGCGTTGTTAAACAACAAAATATTTTTTAGTGTGACAACCAATATGTGGGTGTAATACAACACTTCTACGTAATATAGGTAACCGCGAGATGGCTCCGCGGTAACCTGTGAGGCTCGTATTCTGGATGTCGTGGGTTCGGTTCCAGTGGCCGACCTTCCTGACCATGGGTTTTTCCAGAGATTTCCCCGTGTCACCAGGCGAATATTGTGAAGGATAATTGCATCCCCGAATTTCCTGTCCCTTCATTTCACTTCATTAATCATTTCATTCATCGTCCATTCCGTTGGTACTTTCAGGGTCACAAGTATCAGTAAAGGTGTTAGGTGCAGCTTGGCAGGGATGATATGCGCACAGGAACTCTCCATCCCTCGTTATTGATGAGATCTGGGTGGAAACGGGGGCGGTATCTGGCAACATTTGGCCCCTGACCGAAGTGCCCCTGAATTGGCCCCGAAAGACCTAAAGACTTCGACGTGTCGTCAAACTTGGGAAACATTAGGGATATCTGTTAATGTCTGTGCCGAGAGTTTGGAGCCCGTGTCTCCTCTCAGCTTATCCTCCATCCCAGGGTACCCCCTTTGGGGGCATAAGTACCATACGCCAAACTCCCTCCGTATCTCTCCTAATCATATTCCTCATAATATACATAGCTAGGTGATAGAGAAAATAATAAATAAGAGTAACTACAGAACGGTATAATAAGACTGAACAGGATAATATTACAGCACTTCATCATATTGAAGTATCTTAGTTCAGGTCTCGACTATGGCAGTAAATATTTCAGTGTGATTTTACCTTTGCAGCTTTACTCGAGGCACGGCATGTGTGGAAGAACAACTAATTATTACTAATTTACCTAACAGTGGTTAACTATGATGCACAACTTAAGAGACCTTGATATTGCAAGTCGCCGTTGGGGTAGGAATATAATCTTAAAGTGAATTTGAAAATGCTTTGTGACTTTCTGGAAAAATGTGAGTCACATTGGAAATTTATCTAATGTCTTGCTGGGATGATGCTATGGCACTTCAGTCAAAACAGGAGCGAGATAGCCAAATTTCAGTGGTTCAAATCATCGAATTCTTTAGTCTGATCACCCGGGGCCCCGAGCCGCTCATCCCCATTATCATCCCCTCGCCTCCATCAGGTCTAGCCACGTTATCATCCACTTAGATTTAGTCTCTTCCTCTTCTAGGTCTTATGGTTTTATGTAGGTTAAGTTTTAGAATTATAACTCCTGTCTCACCAACAGGGATCTATCCTGTCTCCGTGGTTCCTGTCCCACGGTTTCGGCGCAGCTTCCAACTTGTGTGCTCTTCGGAGGCTCAAGCGTGAAGGTTGAGTGGACCCTCCTCACTACCCCTTTTGTGCGACACTAGGTGCGGAGCCGTTCCATTGTCAAGTACACCCCCGTAGCTCGTTAGGGGCCGGGTCCCCATGGGTATCTCGGCGGCCGTGCTGCCGCTGGGGTGTACGGGGGGACCCGACGTGTTACTGCTGTCTGGGGTCCGATGTAATCAACCACAAGTCCCCTGAATCCACGCTGACTCCGTTGAGGCAGCGTGGGCTAGAGTGGGGAGCCACAGGCGGTTATTCCTGTGGTAGGGGCATAAAGTCGGGCCTGCCTTTGGTGGAAATGTCGCATACCGGTAAGTAGTGATAGGCGGAGGGTAACTTTTTCTGACGTACTCCTTGAGATCGGGTCTGAAGCGGGTGCTTCGGGCCGGCACAGACCGGAAGATTTAGGTGTCTTTTTCCTTTATCCCCCGGATGGCAGGCTGACGCCGACGGTCCGGAAGGGGGACCCTTTCATAATGTCTCCTCTGCGCTCCACCCCTTCAACTCCACGTTTTTTGATTATGCGGCTTATCAGTGAAGAAAAGACCATGTCGACTATTAGTCCATTTTATATTAAGAAGGAGCTGGACAGGATCTGTGGTCCAGTAAAAAATGCTACCCGATGTAGAGACGGTAGTTTATTAATCGAGGTTGCTCAAGACACCCAGACTGCGAAACTGCTAAAAACCAGTCTGCTTGGTTCATACCCTGTCAAGGTCGAAAAACACAAGACCCTGAATAGCTGTCGCGGTGTGGTTTCCACCCGAAGTTTGGACGGCCTCTCTAATGAGGAGATCGCTAAATGCCTGGGGGACCAAGGTGTAACTGCTGCGTTTCGCTTAATAGGGAAGAGAGATAACCAACCATTCGAATTACGTACGGTTTTCCTCACATTCGAACGTACCACCCTACCCCAATACATCTTCTGCGGGTATGAACGTGCCACCGTACGTCCTTATGTGCCCAACCCCATGCGATGTTTTCGTTGCCAGAAGTTCGGGCACACGCAGCAGCGCTGTTCCGGTTCACCCAACTGTCCCCGATGTGGACGTGCTGCTCACGATGGCTCCCTGTGCAACCAGGACCCCACCTGTGTCAACTGTGGAGGTGCCCACCCGTCGAACTCACGCGATTGCCCCCGCTTCTTAGAGGAGAAGGCAATTCAGGAGCTTCGAGTCAAGGAAAACCTGACATTTATGGATGCGAGAAAGCGATACCAGGAGCTTCATCCCACCACCAGTTTGAAGTTTTCTGCAGCTGTTCGTCAGGTTATTCCGAAGCTGGACGCCGCCGTACAGACTTGCCCAGGTTTGCCGTCTCGTGTTTCAGTGGGAGTGCAGACCAACTCGTCTGCCGCACATGTTTCTCCACCACTAGTGGTTCGCCCACCGACAACATCCTCTGCCGTCCAGACACCAGCACCGCAGCCGTCCCAGAGTTCTACTGCCTCCGTGACGTCTGAAGAACGACACCGATCAAGGCACAAACCTCGAGCGAGTAGCCGTACGTCCTCTGTGAAATCCCGGTCTCGCTCTACGAGCCTCAGGGGATCATCAGACTCCCGAACATCGGAGGAGTCGCCAGAGGACGGAGAACCTCGTATTATCGGTCCAAAATGCGCGAAGGTCAGAAAGAAAATCAAGACTAACCGTTAACTCTACTCTAGAATGGAAAAAATCCAGTGGAATATTAATGGGTTCCGGGCCAGGACTCCGGACATACAGCATTTAGTTTTTCAACGCTCGCCCTCCATACTCTGTCTACAAGAAACCCATCTGCAGCATCATCGCGGTTTACATCTACGTGACTTTAAGGCATTTAGACACGACTCTGCACCTGGTAGGCGAGCAAGCGGTGGCGTTGCTACCTTGGTGGCGCATAATATCTCTGCCGCCAGCATACCGATTAACACACCGTTTCAAGCTGTAGCGGTACGTGTGCAGCTGCAGGGCCTATGTTTCACTATTTGCAATGTCTATCTGCCCCCGAGCATTCTCGTGCAAGAACACGATCTTCGGGCTCTTCTGGCTCAGATTCACCCACCGCTCCTCTTTTTAGGGGATCTGAATGCCAAAAACACTTTATGGGGCTGCGACACTGACGATGCTCGCGGGTGCCTTATAGCAGACGTGTGTGATATGTCCGGCTTGTATTTGCTAAACACTGGTGCCCCTACATTCTTATCCTCCACTTACGGCACACTTTCAACCCTAGACGTTGCTTTCTGTAGCCCGGCATTAGCTCCGCTGCTGGATTGGTCGGTGCTCTCCGACCTATTTGGCAGTGATCATTACCCCATTAATATTCACCTCTACCATACCCATACTGTGCCAACACGGCATCCTCACTGGATTATTTCCAAGGCTGATTGGGGGAAATTTCGCTCTCTCATTCACCTTAGCGACAATGGTTATACCAATATCGATGAAATGGTGGAATATTTTACATGTTCTATCTTGCTCGCAGCAGATTCTAGCATTCCTCGAAGTCCTTCGTCGCCTCGGCACGCTCCTGTACCCTGGTGGTCCGAGGAATGCTATTTGGCTATCAAAGCACGCAAACGCGCTCTGAGGCTTTTTAGTTTACACCCTACTGAAGAGAACTTTATCGCTTTTAAACGTTCTCGTGCCAGGGCACGTTTCGTGCTTCGCAGCGCAAAACGCAGATCCTGGGAAACCTACATCTCTTCCCTATCACGTCACACTTCGACACAAAGGGTTTGGACTGCTGTTCGGCGCATGTACGGCAAGTATCGCCGGACAACGATCCCCGGTCTTGCCGTGCAGGGCTCTATTTATACCTCTGAGCAGGACATCGCTGACGCCCTTGCCGACTCGTTTGCTGCTGTTAGCCAGACCCAAAGTTACAATACTGCCTTTCTACCGATTAAGGAATCTGCGGAGCGGATATTCCTCGATTTTAACAGCGACTGTAGCGAACCGTACAACGCCCCTTTTACAGAAGCGGAGCTGGCGCATGCTTTGTCTCTCGCCAAGGACTCCTCTCCTGGTCCTGATGATATCCATCGCCAAATGCTACTTCATCTTCCACCTAAGGCTCTCTCCTTCCTGCTGGACATTTACAACCGTATCTGGCTTCAGCAGGTTTTCCCGTCTTCCTGGCGCGAGGGTATTGTCATCCCGATTCCTCGGCCCGGAAAAGACCGAACACTTTCCTCTAGCTACCGCCCTATTTGCCTAACGAGCGTTGTTTGTAAGATCTTGGAACGAATGATTAACACTCGCTTAGTGTGGTGGCTAGAGAAGAATAACCTGCTGAATAACGTTCAGTGCGGTTTTCGTCGCCATCGTTCGAGCATCGACAATCTGGCATGCATGGAAGCCTACATACAAAATGCCTTTCTTCTGAAGCAGCATGTCGAGGGTGTCTTCTTCGACCTGCAGAAGGCCTACGACACCACCTGGCGCTATGGTATCTTGCGCACTCTGCACGGCTACGGTTTACGAAGTCATTTAGCGATCTTCCTTTTAAATTTTTTAAAACTACGCCGTTTTCGTGTCCGGATTGGCAATACACTATCTCACGAGAGGATCCAGGAGAATGGTGTACCCCAGGGGTCGATTCTCAGTGTCACGCTGTTTGCCGTTGCCATCAACGGCATCGCTAGCGTTGTTCGTGGCGGAATATCGATGTCACTGTATGTTGACGACTTTGCCATCTACTACCGCTCGTATAATCTGGAGCACATCGCGCGTCAACTGCAGCTAACCATAAGGTCCATCGCCGAGTGGTCACTTCGTACCGGCTTTCAGTTTTCCCCCACGAAAACGCAGTGTGTGCACTTCCATCGACTTCGTGGTGTACACCCTCCACCCGACCTTGATCTGTGTGGCACACGTTTACCGTTTGTTCCGCACCTTAAGTTCCTGGGCCTTCACCTCGACAGCACACTCAAATGGGAGCACCATATTCGCCAGCTTCGTGCTTCGTGCGATCGTTCACTTCGGGTACTCAGGGTTTTGTCTGGGGCATCTTGGGGTGGCGATCGCACAGTTATGTTGAGGTTGTATCGCTCACTGGTCCGCTCAAAATTGGATTACGGCTGTTTTATTTATGGCGCGGCGTCCGCCTCTAAACTTCGCCTTTTAAACACCGTACATCATGCTGGTATCCGTCTTGCCACTGGGGCTTTCCGCACTAGTCGAGTCGAGTGTCTCTACGCTGATTCCGGGGAGCCGCCACTCTCGGTACGTCGCTCGTATATGCTGTGCTCTTATGTAGCAAGGTTAGCGGCTCACCCAGGTCATACTTCTTTTAACCCTGTTCTGCGTCCGGAACTGGTTCATCGTTATATGCAGAAAAGCACCATTTCTCGCCCAAGCGGTATTCGGTTTCGTGAATTGCTCGCCGCGCATGACCTCCGAATGCCTACCGTAGAGCGTTTTACTCTTGGCCGCAATCCTCCTTGGGAACTCCAACGTGCCCGTTTCGATCTATAGCTTTCTCGCTGTGCCAAGGTAGCCACCCCTCAATCGGTGTTTCGACAACTGTTCGCCGAAACCCTGGGACGTTACCGGAATTACATTCCGGTATTTACTGATGGATCCCAGGTGAGGGGTACTACAGGTTGTAGTTTTGTGTATAATGGTGCGGTTCACCAGTACCGTCTTCCGGCACCTTTCCACAGCGCTGGAAGAAGGCCAAAGTCCTCCACTTCCCCAAACAAGGCAAAGACCACGCCAACCCAGCCAACTACAGACCCATCAGCCTACTGAACTCACTCAGTAAGGTGCTAGAGAAAATAATACTTAAAAGACTAAACGCACATCTAATCAAACACGGCATCATCATTCAAGAACAGTTCGGTTTTCGAGCCAAGCACTCGACCACACTCCAACTACTCCGTATCACCGAGCACATAACCCGCGGATTTAACATAAATAAAACCACGGGGGTCCTGTTCCTGGACATTGAACGTGCCTTCGACCGGGTATGGCACCCAGGACTCCTACGCAAACTACTGTCTCTAAATGTGCAAGACACCATGGTAAAGCTCATCGCAAACTACTTACGTGACCGCCAGTTCAGCTCCGCAGTAAACAATGCACTCTCCTCTCCACGTATTATGCAAGCAGGGGTCCCCCAAGGCAGTTTATTGGGGCCCACACTCTTCAACATTTATATCAACGACATACCAAAAACCACAAACACATCACTTTACTTGTATGCAGACGACACGGCTATCGCAGCTCAGTCAGGCAACCCTAGATTTGTACGCGACAGGCTACAAACGTCACTCACCAACTTGGAAGACTGGCTCGCCAAATGGCGAATCAGAGTCAACCAAGCCAAATGCCATGCAGTAATATTCACTAAGCGCCAAACACATAGAAGCACTGCACGTAGACTCCCTCCTTTAACTCTGTTTGGCGAAAACATTAACTGGACCAACCAGACCACCTATCTCGGGCTCACGATGGACCAAGGCCTCACTTGGCACACACACATCCAAAATTGCCGGCGCAAGGCGCAAGTACAAGTAAGGAGACTCTACCCCCTCCTTCGCACAGGATCACATATATCCCCGAAACTAGGACTTACCCTATATAAAACACTAATCCGACCGATACTGACATACGCAGCCCCGGTCTGGGGATACGCCGCCTCCACCCACATCAAGCGCCTAAACTCCTTTCAGAACCGGATCCTAAGGATAATCACTGGCGTACCCAGACGGGCGCCGGCCTACAAACTGCACGAAGAACTGCATATGCACACAATTGAAGAATTCATTAAAAAGCTTGCCTCCGACCTCTATGCCAAAAATTCCCGCCACCATAACCCACTCATTGCCAACCTCGGCACATATCATCTTGAACTAACCAAACACAAAACGCCACTCCATCTTTTTGAACGTTCTCTAAACAACACAGATACCATAGATGCCAGAGCCCACCTATTCAATATTCTGAATCACAACTAACTACTTAAAACCTTCTGCCAACAGACGACCGTAAACGCCTGGACCACATCCACTTTCTCTCAAGATCAGGTATACAGGATACTCCCAAGCCCACAACAGGTACGTAACACTCCCTAAACCTGCCCCCACCACTGCATTCCTTTAGATGTAGATAACCATTTCATAGCTTGTAGGCACGTACATTACTAACCCCCTTAAATTAGCACTGCTGTAACACCCTATAGCATATAACACCAGCTACTCCTTACTAACAAGCTTTCCCTCCCTGGGTGCTGCACAGACCTCGGTATGTGTTGACTCCCAGGATACAATATCACGCGCTCGCATGCACCGCATGCCAGCTAGGCACTAACCATTACTAACCGGGGTGCTATCGCGGAACCCGACCTAACTGCATGTATCGCTACACTAACAAGCACCCTGTCCTTCTCTGCCTTGCATGTTTAGTTTACTAACCGCATGTGCATGGGGAGACGATGTAGCCTCTGAGGATGATCGTCACCAGGGCTGGCGGGTGTAGGGCCAGCCTTTAAAAAAAAAAAAAAAAAAAAAAAAAAAAAAAAAAAAAAAAAAAAAATTAGCGCTCTTCAGGCGCTGCAACGGTTTGTCGGCAGCTCGGCATTGCTTATTAAAATTCAGACACTCGTATCTCAGTTACTTTCACGCGGATACCAGCTCGTTTTTACCTGGACCCCAGGCCACGTGGGAATCCCCGGCAACGAGGAGGCGGATGCGGCCGCCAAGTCCGCATGCCGCCTGCCGGAATTCTCAACCCGTACTATGCCTTATACAGATGTGCGACGTTATTTCCATCGGCATCTTCTAGCTGTATGGCAGCAATCATGGGAAACGTTGACTGGCACTCAATTGCGGACGATTAAGGACAGCGTACAACCCTGGGTGACGTCCTGTAGGGATTCCAGGCGGGAAGAAGTCATTCTCACCCGCCTGAGGATAGGCCACACGCGAGCCACTCACGGACACCTCCTGCGTGGGGACGAAGAGCCTGTATGTCCGAGGTGCGGCGTCCAACTTTCTGTGGCTCATGTCCTCGTAGATTGTCCGCAATACGATCGTGACCGCCAGTCCATTGGCCTGGGGCGAACAATTGGTTCCATTTTGGGCGACGATCCAGATTCTGTCTCTAAGGCGCTGCTTTTCGTTGCCCATATTGGGTTCGCTAAACAAGTCTGACTTGTATTCACGTTTTACGCAGTTTTTAGCTTTTCAGATTACCTTAATGGTATTTTTTTTTTAACCGCTTAGTGTTTTATAAAGCCTGAGTTGTTGATTCATTTTAAAGTTTTAGACGTGAGAGTTTTTTATATCTAGCGTTTTATTTAGAATTTTCTTTGCCTAGCATTTTAGTCTTATTTTAATACTTGAGTTTTAGTTTTGTTTTATTACGGGCCCAAATGACCTTGTTGTCGACGGGCCCTTAAATTTAACACTCCACTCCACTCCTTTAGTCTGATTCTATAATTCTGGTTGTTGAACGTTAGCCTACACACAGTGTATGCGAAATCAATTAATTGCAATGACTAAATGCATTCATCATCTGCGCTACAGTTATTGTGAAATACAGCTTTTAACATTAAGATAGGATGTTTTAATCCCATGATCCATTTTCAAACCTATTTAAAAGGAAGGAAACATCTGTTATAGTTTTTAAGTCTACAACAACTCTCATATGTGCTGTATGCGGCTAGAAAACATCTCTATAATAATTCACGTCTGAAAACATCGCGTAAAACGCATCATGTGTATTTCACCTCCGTTAAACTGTTAAAATAATGGGTTGTCAAAGCATAATTTCCCATTTTCCTATCCACCATAAAAGGGAGATGGTGAGACATCTCACCACTTTTGGAATGTTGATGGAAGCGTTATGGTGTATTAACCTTCATTCGATATGCACCTGCCATGTAATCAGCTGAATTCCATGTGGAGTACTGTGCAGTATGCAGTTGTCAGAACTAATTTACTAGTCTGATAGTGCTAAATACAGTATAAACACTCTAGGGAAATATAGTAGAGTGGAAAAAATTAAACCACCATCCTAGATCCAGCTGTTGTTCTCACTCTGTCAGTATAAGCTTGAATAAGCAAATGCGACATTAAAAGCAAGTTACGAGAGGATCACACTCAAGAGACAACTTAAATCTTACTGTAGTTTTACTATCAGTAAAATTAATATACTCTCTACCAGACGTTTATGATTACTAAAACAATTATAGCTTTAGATTCCCTAATTTACCTTGCAGTTCTTCACAAATGGACTTTTAAATGGGAGGTTAGATGCGAGTCACTTACGATTACAGGAACACTGGTCCCAAAATGCAGAAACGCAGTCAGAAGTCAAATGTTGTGTACGTTACTGTGATGCCTCTGCGCTGAAACAGGTACAGTAGCTACAAAGCAATCGTGAAACAGGTATTGCATATGTGGTAGAATGGGTTGGAAGAAGAATCTTTACACGTATTTGGAAAAAACGACGTCAGAGGCAAGTGAGTGTCAGATAATACAAATGTGGTAATATATAGGAAGTCAAAGAAAAGCGGTGGAACTGATAACCCGCGCCGTGTGACAAAAACAAGTGGTTGTAGCATACTGTAATCAGAGTTAGAATGGAGAATTGTAAACCATTACTACATAATTACATTTTAAATTGTTATGTAATATCTACTGTGTACAGTCTATAGATACTATGTCTAATACTTGGAACTCACAAGTCTACAGGCAATACGAAAATATATAAAGAAATATGAATGAAACGTTAAGCGCCGAAGTTAAACGCGGAGAAAAAAAAGCGAAGATTAAGTGTGGAAAGGAAGTGGCAGTTAATATTAAAGGGTTAAGAAGAAAGTGAATCATTGTGGTGGAGGGTTTCATTAGCAAATATTTAGAAAATTTAAAAAAGAAATAAGGGGGGAATTACGAAGAAAGAGTGAATTGAGTGAATTAAAAATAATAAAGAAATTTAAAGAAAAGAAAGACAAAGAGAGCAGGCGAGAAAAGCTGTGTGAAAGATAAAAGTAAAATTGAAAACATTAGCAAACATTAGCAAAACTAATGAACAACAGCTCATATCAGAGTTGTTCTTATACGGAAGAAATCTTAGAAATCGTTCAATGCCAAACGGGCCACGGCAGTCTAAATTGTAAATGCTTTTACTCAATAAATTCAATTCATTTCAACTACAAAGGAAATTATTGCACTTTCAGTGACGTCAGTTTCACGCAATTGTTTACACTGTTTTATTATATATAAATTTTCCTTTGAGTTTTAACATTGCAGGAAGCGTGTCACCTTAGATTTCATTAGAACACTGGCAATGACATGAAATACATTGTAATCAACTATTATCTGTGTAATATAGAAGCAGAGTTGTTGGTTATCGTAACATAAATTATTTGCTGACCTGTTTGTTAACGCTAGGCTAGCTCACTGTACCTTCACTGACGTAAAATTCGCCAAGAATAGACGAGCGACCTATGGCACTAATGGACCTAATAGTGATCAACTATTAAGGCTGGAATATAGAGTATTTGCGAGGCTGTAAGTCACCATTGGGGTATGCTCTGGATTATTATTGAAGAATTTATTGACGTTTACAAGGTAAAAGGGGAATCAGTTTGAGAATTTGGTGTACCTGAAGCATATTGTCACGGTAACTAAGTTGGTTATAGCAGCAGTACGGTAAGCCGTAGATTTCTAGTTCAAATATGGCTGTGACAGTGCATTTTAAGTCTAATTTTACCCTTCCAACTTTAGCATAACAATGGCATATATGGAAGAATAATGAATTGCATGCCTGCACCGCCAGAGGTATGAGGCAGCCCATCCCTGAGCCTTTGCTGATGCCGTTGTCGCCGGCCGGCGTCACATTAATTAGCACTAATTGACCTAATAGTGGTTAACTGTTAAGGCTGGAATTTATGGTATTAGCAAGATAATGTGTTGCCATTTGGCTATGTTCCGGATTATAAATTGAACATATTGAGGATTACCGGGGAGAAGGAAGGCAATTGGAGAATTGGGTGTTCTTGTCCTAGCATGTCATGGTAGCTAAGTTGTTTAGAACAAATAAATAAATAAAATCAATATATTTTATCCCTGTATCTAGGTTAATACGCTGGAACATGTTCAAACTTTAACATTTAGTTGATAATAAAAAACGTTTAATTTTAAAGTACACTTATTTTTTTTTTCAGATAGAAACTACAATAAGTACAATAGCTAGTAAAACAAAAACTTTTAAAGGAGAAGTTAGACGTTAAATAAGAATAGGAAAAGTAGCAGCAGGGGTGTAACAGAAAATATGTAGGTTACAAATTTGTACTGAAACTACTGTTGGTGGAAACCAGCAACTAAAGTAACTGGTGACCAGCTACCTTACATCTATAAGCTACAACTATATTCACTGCTACCCAGCACATTCAACTTCTATCACTATAGGTTTTTATAAGTTTATCTACTTAACTTTTGCGTTTATATTTATTTCCTAAATAATTTATTCACTATTCAATTAATACTACTCTGTTTTTATATTTTCATTTAGTAATTATTAATTATGTGCTTTATTATCCCTATTTATAATTTCAGCTCACTAATTTAAGCAATTTTTCTTTTTAACTATATTTATTATATACTTTTTCCCCACTTTTATTTATTTAATTACTTATTATTTTTAAATATTCACTAGGTATATGTTTAACCAAATATTATCATGGCGTTAAAATTTAGTTACATATTTGTGTTAATCCCCACATCTTGCACATAATATAAAAATTTTAAATATATTATTTACAGTTAGGTGTAGTTTAAAATCTATGTACGTATTATAAACTCCTACTACTTGTTGGTTAGAGCACAAATACGGTAAGCCGTAGATTTCTATTTCAAATATGGCTATGGCGTTGCATCTTTAGGTCTTATTTTACCTTTCCAACCTTAGCTTACACACGGCTAATATGGAAGAATAATTAATTATTTGAGGGGGGCGCTAATGTGCAAATCGTAGAGCTTGCAGTTAGCTGTAACTGACATATTCATATCTGAATATTTTAGGCTTACTTTATGATATATCCAGTTCATAATTCTGATTTCTTGTGTATTGCAAGGGGCCACAGTGATCCTGAGGGGTACCTCATGTAAAGTATTGCCGCGGGACAACTGCCTCGACGTACGCCAGGGATGAAAACAATTACATTAGGTCAAATTCATTAAAAAAAGACGCTGAGGGGAAGATCGTGGATTAGAGGACTTATTGCCATGAAATGTCCTAACATTAAAACCAGGACGAAAGGAAATAAAGTTGAACTGTTACTCCATTTGTAATGAGCGAGATGGCTCAGGCGGTGACGTCTGCGGCCCGCATTAGGGGGGTGTTGGGTACGAATTCTGTGGCTGACCTTCCTGACCCATGGCTCTTTTTCAGGGGTTCACCTTGGTCACCATGTCAATGCTGAAAAACTTACTTATATCCCCCAAATACCTATCGCCCGTTTCACCCTCGTTCACATTTGACTTCACTCTTCACCTACTTGGTTGTTTTAGGGCTGTAAGTGTCGACGGAAGTTGCTTGGTAGAGAGAAAGGATACTCTCTGTAAAACCTCCGTCTCCCGGCTAGGCGGACTCCAGGTTTCTGGTCCCCTGTTGGGTATGAACTTTGCAGGGGGAGAGAATGCAGTTGTACTAGACGATGCTAGGAAGCTTCAAATTGGAAGTCATACTGACCCTGAACTGCTCTGTCGTGACTCTTGATTCGATCACCTTCTGTCACCTGCCAGCTCACCTCTGCCTCCCAGGGGGCGCCCCGTAGCCAGAAGAGATCTCCCCTAAGTCTAGATGCTAAGTCCCCTTATCAGGTGGTCACACAGTCGGTAACACTGGATTCCAGGCAAGGTCGTTACAGTTGCAAACCTTCCCCTTCAGTCATTTAACGTTTACACGTAGCACACCCCAGGCTGTATTTACCTGTCGCGTGAACTTTCGTGGTTCTTCTTTTGTCAACATAATAGAGTTAAAATACAGACTGATATACACGCGGAAGTAATCACGGGTAAAATGTAGTAAGCTTTAATTTCTCGAGGAATCCTCCATGAGGCGAAATCCTATAACTTTTAGTTTCCAAGTAGTGTGATCTAAGCCAACAGGTCTAAATGATGAGGCAATGGCATGCACGGATGGATGCCTCCCATTTGCCGAAGTGCATCTCAATGTTTCTCTTAATAATCTTGCTAGGAGCAGTAGATGCTTGTGTCCATTACCGTTACGCAAGATGCCCGTCAGACGGAAATGCACAGACATTACACAAATGTACCCATTCGATCCACTCGTACTCCGGATAATGCAGCTGTTTCATGTGCCGAGTAATTTCTGTGGAACATTTCTTGTTTGAAACTTAATGGAGCCACCAGACGCTTTGCTCTTAGTGTAGGTATTTACACAAAGGTACAGTCTTCCTGCAACTGCAGCACTCTCGGTTTACTATTTTTATGTACATGGCGTTTCAAAATTCATCTCACCTTTACATATCTGAAGCATAGGGGAGAGTTGCCTAATTTGTACCTATTTAAACATTTTATTTTTCTAATTTTAACTGATAAATTTTCGATTATTTCAATAACGGCATCTTAATTCCAAATAGGTTATGATGATTTATCTAAAAAGAAAAAAAAATATTTCACGATAACATAAAGTGATTAGGTTCAATTTTCTAAAAGTCTGCAATGGATACAAATTAGGAACTGGGTTCCTAAATTGTACCACGTATTTTTTGCATAAAACCTTCTTTTTCCTCTGAAATTAGTGAACAAGTATTCTTTTACAGAATTCCTTACTCCTGCACATTTAGGAATGGACCCATGTTTTACGTTTTAAGTACATAATCATTTCATCCGCAGATCGAAGAGTTCCTAGACTCTTTCTCTGTTGAATCCTTTCGCTCGAGTCATGGATGTTGCCTTTGGCTGCCTAAAAGACAATTTGGGATGCCTCTTCAGAAATGCATAATACGATTTCTTTCGTGCTTGGCCCTTTTCACAGTTGACATTATGTGGTAGTCCATTTCTATCCGCTATTTCAAAAGCGAGTTTCCCTACATCTGTTAGCATTAATACAAACATCATATCTTCAAACTTTAAAACTGAATTTCTAATTCCTTTTAAATTTTTGTCGAAAATACTGTCCTTCCAAACGACTTCACATCCTCATTAGCCGCTAAATGTTTGTCTTTGGCGGGCCGTGGCATTGTAGGTTTGAGCACATTAATGTATTCCATAACCACCATTCATATATACAGCGATAGCAACTCTTAATTCATCCTGTGATCACTTCCCGTATTGCCACTAAGTTGACGTACTGAAATTAAATAACATAATTATAATATGTTACAAACGAAGACAAGTATACCAGGATATGAAAAACAGAATTTTAAATAATTTTGACTATGTATGCTATTTTAGGTAAAAAATTTTATTTGTTATGAAAGATTGACTGACCAGTTTAAAAGTATATAAACTAAAGCGTTTTATTGTATTAAATAAACATTTGTTTATTATGTTCATATTTAAATAGAAATTAATGACTTGCAATTGAACAACTGACTTAAGTTTTCTAGACTAGACTACCAGATGGCAGGCTGAGAACAGCCCGAGGTGTGTCATCCGTGTACCTGCCCTTTTAGGGCTTAACCACTGCATGACGGGATTAGGAAGTTATAGGATGGCTGGTGAAGAATGAGGATTGAGGATTGTTGGGAGGTAGCATATTTTATGCTCCTCGTCGGATGGTATTTTCAGCATGCAACTGCCGTTGGGCACTGCTGATGGGTGGTCCAAATATGGATATTTGGCGAAATGTTTTGGACTTCCAAACTGCTCTTGGAAGGACTGTCAGGAGTTCAGCTTACGCTGTTGATGGGGAAGCTCCTGTGTTACCGGGGGTGCCCGCAAGCCATGCGGGGAACCCGGTGTCGCACAAGCGTGCGTTCTCTAGGGATGTAGTCCCCAAGAGACCTAACCAGGGCGCTCCGATGTTGTGGAAACTGGTCGTAGAATTTAGTTGCCCGGCGCCTAATTTCGTCCTCCACGTACGGGAGGGACGAGGCTTCGTGCAGTAGTCTCGTGGGGAATCAACGGTATACAGAATAGATTACACGAAGACCTCTATTCTGTATACGTTGCAGACGCAGGAGGTGGGTGTCTGCAGCCATGCCCCAGATTTCGCAGGCATACAGAAGGATAGGGATAATGAGAGCCCGACAGAGACGTAGCTTTAAGGGGATTGGCATCCCCGACCGCAGCATAGGGTACAATGAGGCAATTGCCCCACTGGTCCGCGCTGATAGGTCGTTGATGTGTCCCCGAAAGGTCAGGCCCTTGTCGAGCTTTACTCCCAGGTAGGTAAGGGTTAAGTTTTCTATACGGCAGTATGATATAAATAGGTTGTAATGAAGGTACCCTATATTGTACCTGTACGTTATTAGTAATGCAAGGAATTTTAGGCAAGAGCCAAGAGCCAAGAGCCAAATCAGGTCGCTCGGGTTTACCCGGGCGGGATGTATGCCCACGGTACCTATCCATTTAGTATGGATTTACCCGTGAGGTATGAAAGGTGTAGACTAGACTACCAGATGGCAGGCTGAGAACAGCCTGAGGTGTGTCATACGTGTACCTGCCCTTTTAGGGCTTAACCACTACATGACGGGAATTAGGAAGTTATAGGATGGCTGGTGAAGAATGAGGATTGAGGATTGTTGGGAGGTAGCATTTTATGCTCCTCGTCGGATGTTACTTTCAGCATGCAACTGCCGTTGGGCACTGCTGGTGGGTGGTCCAAATATGGATATTTGGCGAAATGTTTTGGACTTCCAAACTACTCTTGGAAGGACTGTAAAGGAGTTCAGCTTGCGCTGTTGATGGGGTAGCTCCTGTGTTACCGGGGGTGCCCGCAAGCCATGCGGGGAACCCGGTGTCGCACAAGCGTGCGTTCTCTAGGGATGTAGTCCCCAAGAGACCTAACCAGGGCGCTCCGATGTTGTGGAAACTGGTCGTAGAATTTAGTTGCCCGGCGCCTAATTTCGTCCTCCACGTACGGGAGGGACGAGGCTTCGTGCAGTAGTCTCGTGGGAAATCTACGGTATACAGAATAGATTACACGAAGACCTCTATTCTGTATACGTTGCAGACGCAGGAGGTGGGTGTCTGCAGCCATGCCCCAGATTTCGCAGGCATACAGAAGGATAGGGATAATGAGAGCCCGAAAGAGACGTAGCTTTAAGGGGATTGGCATCCCCGACCGCAGCATAGGGTACAGTGAGGCAATTGCCCCACTGGTCCGCGCTGATAGGTCGTTGATGTGTCCCCGAAAAGTTAGGCCCTTGTCGAGCTTTACTCCCAGGTAGGTAAGGGAATCTCCGCACTCAATACTTCGGCGAAGGTATGTGAATGTGGGGAAGTTGGCGGGAAAGCGGCGTTTGGTGAAGAGTATGGCGCGGCTTTTCTCCGGGTTGATGGACAATCGCCAACGCCTACACCACTCTTGGATGAGGCGGAGGTGTCGCCGTATGGGGAGGAAGGTTCTGCGAGGGTGTTTATTTGTGCAGTATAGCAGCACGTCGTCAGCATACTGAGCTATGTTAACGTGCTGCTCGGATGGAATGTCGGCCACATATACGCTGAACAGCGTGGGGGACAATACAGAACCTTCAGGGACTCCGCCCCTGATTGGCCTTCGTGTGGATTTGGTTCCCGCAACTGCGGCCACAAAGGATCTATGTTTAAGGAATGAGTGTAGTAGGTGTATTAGATGTGTGGGTAACTCCAGTTGGATGAGCTTGTAAAGGAGACCGGCATGCCAGTTCGTAGAGAAGGCCTTCTCAACATCTAGAGAAACCGCGGTGGTATAGGCTTTGTCCTGGAAACCCAGGGCGGCTGCCTCCACCACACGCAGCAACTGCTGACATGTCGAGTGGCCAGGCCGGAACCCAAACTGATGGAGAGGGATGGCTTGAATGTCCCCTAAAATGGGAGACAAGCGGACTAGAATAAGCCTCTCGAGTACTTTCGAGAGTACAGACAGGAGACTTATGGATCGGTAGTTGGCAGGATGAACCGGGTCTTTCCCTGGCTTCAATATGCAGATCACGCGGGCCTGCTTCCACTCGCGTGGAAAATGACCAAGGGCGAGGCACATATTGAAGACCTTAGAAAGGAAGAGCACGGCCTTGAAAGGAAGGTGGCGGAGCATGGCAGGGGTTAACCCGTCAGGCCCCGCAGCCTTTTTGCGGTCGATACGTCGGAGTACGCCTTGGAGTTCGCTAGGTTTGATGATGGGAAGCCGATCCGCCTCCCCATGAGGACGCCGAAGATATCGACGTACCTCCTGGCGGACACGATCGGGTAGTCAAATGTAATAGCTATTTGTGTCAGTGTCAGCCAATGGTGATGATTGGTTACTCTCTCTTGCTATAGACTAGGGATATGAGTGCCAGTTAGAATGTCTACCCATCCTGGGGCATCCATGCCCCTCTGCTCACTTAGCAAAGGTCAGCTTGTCTAACCAGCAAGTCAAGCAGTGTCAAATTAGCGAGAAACCGAATGCATTGGAATGTTTGGTGAAATGAGGAAGCAGCGAAGCTAATTAGCCCAAGACATTCTTGGGTAAACGATAGCTTTTGCGCCTCCTGGGAAGATGGTGATCATATTGACCCAGGGTATTTACCAGATGGTTAGGGTGTGGCGTAAGTTTCGCATACATAGAGCGGGCTCTATCTCGCACAACATCCACAATATATGGAATGCCAGAATGAGTATGGAGAATATGGGAAGAAAATCTACGGTCAGTATCGTAGATCATCCTAAGGGCCCTGTTCTGCACGACTTGCAGTCTGCGGATGGTGGTTTGAGCCACGAATCCCCATGCCTCGCATCCATACAGGATCAGGGGAGGGATGATCGCACGATATATGCGTAATTTAAGTCGTGTAGGCATAGTAGACCTAAAGATGGGATAGAGCTTTCCCAGAGCTCCATGACCTTGGGTAGCTTTAGCTGTGACATGCTTGGTGAAGGTAAGTCCTCAGTCTAGTTGTACACCAAGGTACTTGGCTGTGTTGACCCAAGGGATTCTCCTCTGACCAAGTGTCAGGTCCGTTTCTGGTCTCCAGGAATGAATTTTACCTAACACAAAAGCAGAGCTTTTCTGTGGACTGATTCCCATTCTCCACTTTTCACTCCATCTGTCAATGGCGTCTAGGTGTCTTTGTAATGGGGGAAGGCAGTAACGTAGATTTTTGTTACGGGCCAGTATGAGGACGTCATCGGCATACTGGCACGTAACAGTGCTGGGTTCAACGGGGAAGTCAGACATGTATGCGGCAAAGAGCAGTGGTGATAGAACACTACCTTCTGGTACTCCGGCCGCTATTGGTCTGATAATTGATAACCTGCCCTCCACTCGCACCCTGAAAGTGCGGTCACGAAGGAAACTGGCTATAAGGGTCAGGTAGGGGGAGGGGAGATTTGCATCTCTGAGTTTGTACGGTAGGCCCTGGTGCCATGTTGTTGCAAAGGCCTTATCCACATCCAGAAATACTGCGACAGTTTTGAAGTTTTCCTGGAAACCCAGGGCAGCCCTCTCAACAAGACGCAGGAGCTGTAAGGTAGTGGAATGTCCTTGACGGAACCCGAACTGATGATCCGGAATGAGCCTCCTTTCCTCAAATAGAGGAGTTAGACGGGACAGAAGAAGTTTTTCAAAAATTTTAGAAATAATTGGGAGTAGACTAATGGAACGGTAACTTGATGGAAACTTGGGATCTTTGCCTGATTTCAATATGCAGATCATCCTCGATTCCTTCCAAGCAGTAGGGAAGTGTCGAAGATACAGGCAAGCATTCTAAATCCTTGTCAAGTGGATAATGGCTTTGCGAGGCAGGTGTTGTAACATATGTGTCGTAACACCATCATATCCAGGGGATTTGTTGGGTTTGAGACACCTAATTTGCGAGGAAACTTGCCTTGGTGTGACAATTGGTATGCGAGTCGCCTCGTGTGGTGGTGGAGGATCCTCATAGAGGTAATCCACCGTTGCCTCAACTAGTTCTGAAAAATCCTCGTCTTCTATGTCCTCTCGGGGCTCAAATTGGGACTCTAAATAGTCCGCGAAGTCAGTGGCTTTCTCTTGCGGTTCGAAAGATAATCTCCCGCGAGTGCCATGTATAGGATGCTGATATAGCGTTTTGTCCCTTCTCAGGGATTTAATTATCCGCCAGGGCTTCTTTTCCGAGAGGTTTACGTTCTTCATGGTGTTTTCCCAGGCCTCTTTGCGATGCGCACGTAAGAGGCGCCTAGCCAGGGTCTTAAATCGCAGATAAATTGCCTGCAATCTGGGATGGCGGAAACGCTGCCAAAGCTTCCGAACAGTTGACTTAGCTCTTAGCAACAGTCGGAGTTCATTTGGGATGGTTGTGGGGTTAGGAGTATTGCAAGGAATGCGGTAAGTGTGCCCTCGTATCACATTTGATATTTGTCGGGAGAATGCATTCGCCGCTAATTCTAACGACTCGATAGAATTTATGTGCGGTCTGGGATCCACTGATTGGTTCAGTTCAAGGACGGCTGCATCCCAGTCTACCTCGTACGACCAATCAGGAGTTACCAATGCTGACATGTTAACATTGGTGTCGGTTAATACAGGATCGTGGTCAGAATCCAGTTCATTGACTGTCGTCAGGTCTATGTGGAATGTAAAGTTTTTAGTGACCATAATATCCAGCACGTCCGGTCTCCCTCGGGCAGGGTGAAAAGTGGGCTCTCTCGGTCCATGAGCTATGAGGCTTGGGTTACCGCTTGTAAGGCGGAATAGTCCTCGCCCCTTCGCATTGGTGGCACGACTATGCCAGTTGGCTTGTTTTGCATTTAGGTCACCTGCAATGCAGACCACAGCGTGGAGGTTTAATAAAGCCGTGTAATCTGCTTCATAGAAGCGGTGATCCGGGGGGTCATATGCCACTATCAGCAATGTATCTAGACCACCTAAAGATAGGCTAATAGCACAGGCTTCTACATGCTGAAGTGGTGGAAGAGGGAAAGGCTTATGTGTGATATGGTTCTTAACAAAGATGGCTGTACCTCCCCCTTGTCGGCCAACCCTATCAGACCGATGGGTGACGTAATTAGGGAGGGAGAAGTTGGTGGCAGCATCCAAATGAGTTTCACAGACCATCAGAATGTCGATTTCGAAATACTGTACAAAATTAGAAATATTTGGGTAATGACTCCGTAGTCCGTTTGCGTTCCATATCGCAGCTCTAAATGGTCTCCGGACATGTCTTCCAGCCATTATTGAGCGGAGTTGGGGTAGAGCGGTTCCAGTGTCTGAAGCAAGATGGAATGCTTCTGCATGGGGGTCAGGTTGGGGTTGTTCAACTGCATGTTACAGTTTCTAAGAGCAGGTAACGCCTTGTTTATTAAATCCCCAAACCATTAGGATAAAGAGCTAAATTCCTCCAGGTCTCTTTGCGAAATAGTCGCAAGTGTGGAGGAGGATGTTGCCGTGTTAGGCATTGGTGGGATAGGGGTAGGGGGTATATCCCTAACCTTGGAAATAGGCTCTGCCTCTACAGGTGCGTCTGTAGTTATTACAGGAGCTTGTGGCTCCGAAGTTACATTGGGGGCAGAAGATTTGCTCTGCCTAGGTTTTCTATTCCTCCTCTTCCTGCGTGGTTTTGGTGCAGGGGGTTTAGGCACTGTTGCCTTTTCTATAGGACCTGGAGGTGGTGGCACAGAATTTGATGTGGAATCGCTCATTGGTGTAGCAGCCTCTTGTTCCACTCGACGCAGAGTGGACTCTGCCTTATTTAAGGCTTTGGAAAAGGACACACCTGGGCGAACCACTTGATCATCGGGGCGGTTCTTGCGGCGGCTCTCTATAATCTTTTTTCTTGTGGATCATCCTTTGTACACACTTACGTGTGTACCATCACAATTAGCGCACTTTCACTCTTCCCTAGGTTTAGGGCAGTTCTCGAGCAAGTGGTTCCCTGCACACCGCAGACATGTAAGCTTTCGCTCACACATCATGCTGGAGTGGTTGTACCCCATGCATCGATAACACTGCACAGGTCCCTCTCTGCCGTAATACCTTTCCACTTTTACTACAGTGAAAATTAGTTTCCTTACAGTGTAAATTGGCTGTACTTCTTGGTTAAGTACTTTGTCAAGTACTACCAAGAATAGTGGCATAGGAACTTTGTTAATACCCCCCTCGGTATTGATGGTTCTCTTCAACTGTGCCACTGAATTGACAGTTATGCCATGTTCTTCTTGAAGTGCAGTTTTGATTTCATCAGGGGTGCACTCTGAGTCTAAGCCTCTGATGACTCGACGCTCAATGTATGGACGTTGTGGTGAGTACGAGTAGAACGTTATGTTCATTTCCCGTAATACCAACTTGGCGGTTTCTAAATCACCCAAACTGTGGGTAAGGATATGGACGCTCTTAGGCTTCCTTTTTGCCTCAAAAGTATACTTGAGGTGTTTGGCCAATGTACGCATTACCCTAACATGGTTAGGGAATACGTCCGCAATGATTGGCGGAATTCTTGGCCCCTTCTTGGCTTGGGATGATGCAACATTCTGAGGATGTTGCATCATATTGGATGATTCAACATCCTGTGCATGTTGCATCATATTTGGTGATGGCGTCTGTTTTCCCCGTTTACGGTTTTCCACAACCGTAAACTCCCCCAGCTCCATATCGGACTCGGAGTCAGATTCAGGTAAGGGATTGTTTGAACCCAGGCTCTCTAGATCTGCCATGGGTATGTGGCGTGGAGTAGAGCTCTTACGCTTTTGCGTATCCGTTTTGGAGCGCTTCCTATTTGGCTCCACTGCTTCAGGTGATAGAGATCTATATGAAGATGATGTCGAAGGAAGTTGTCCATCATCGGTAGTCATTGCGGTTGCCCTCCGGCTGCCCACAGAGGACCGCACCTCCTCTAAGGCGGCGCCTTTGCGAGCCATTTCGGCTCGAGGTTTCAGGCACAAAGCCGTCAACCCTTGGCTAGGATCTTGTGAGCCCGCTGTCACGTAAGTAGTCAGTCTGATAGTCGGTCAAGGAAAGAAAGAATAAAGGAAAAGAGTAGGAAGAAAAGGGAAATACCTGAGAGTATCTTTCTATGCCACTCCGGGAAGCTAGCCTTCGGTGAGTTCCAAAGCTTGCTTGTCAAGCCCCTTTAGGAAGTTCACCAATTGTACTGTGACTAATATTAATGTATTAGTCCGTAGATTGAAGCGTGCAATCCACCGACGCACACCACAACACTCCACGAAATCGGCACGGGATCTCCTGCTTCGGCGAGTCAGCTTGGATACCGTCTTTCCACCAGTGAGAAGCAAATCACGTCCGCTCTGGTTGAACGACGACGCGAGAATGAATTTTAGGCGCTGCACCAGGAGTCCAGGAGTGAGTACTAGTGGTCTGGGTTAACCCAGGGGGATGGTAAGGTGGCCACGGTACCTATCCGTTTAAATACGGATTTACCCGTGTGGTGGTATAGGTTGGTATATGTAGCGGGCTTTTTGTCTTTGTAATGTCTGATGGTGCAGGGTGGGTTCCTGTGTTGTCACCGGCGGCGGGATCTGTCGGATCTTGGATGTCTAGCCATCCAAGCGACCATTTCCCTACTGATTACTTCGTCAGCCATGGCTGACGAGCAATGCAGTGCCAGTGACAGGAAACCGAGGGGAATAGGTGATAGGTGTGGAGGATGATGAAGGCAAAGCGGTACCTACCAGCCAAGGGCGTCCTTGGGTAGACGGTAGCTCTGTCTCCGCCTAGGGAGGCGATGGTCATATTGCCCCAGGCTGTTCACCAGCTGGTTTGGGTGAGGTATGAGTTTGTCATACATTGTGCGAGTCCTGTCCCGCACTACGTCCACAATGTATGGGATGCCGGAATGAGTGTGAAGGATGTGTGATGGAAACCTACGGTCGGTATCGTAGATCATCCTAAGCGCCCTGTTCTGCACGGTCTGCAGCCTGCGGATGGTGGAACGAGCCACCGCACCCCAGACCTCGCACCCGTACAGGATCAGGGGCGGGACGATCGCACGGTACAAGCGTAGTTTCAGGTATGTGGGCATGGTTGATTGGAGTATGGGATATAGTTGTCTCAGGGCGCCATGTCCCTGACCGACCTTTGTTCTGACATGTGGAGTGAAGGTTAGACCACGGTCAAGTAGTACCCCCAGGTATTTGGCAGAGTTAACCCAAGGGATTCTTCTCCGCCGCATTGCCAGGGATACGCCCGGCCGCCAGTTTCGAACTTTGCCCAGTAGTAGAGCCTGGCTCTTCTGCGGGCTAATGGCCATTCTCCACTGTTCACTCCACCTGCCGATAGCGTCGAGCTGTCGCTGAAGTGGAGGGAAGCAGTACCGAACATTTTTGTTCTGTGCCAGTATGAGGACATCGTCAGCATACTGGCACGTAACAGTATGCGGTTCCACGGGTAGGTCAGACATGTAGGCAGCAAAGAGCAGCGGCGATAGCACACTACCCTCCGGAACTCCAGCCGCTATGGGTCTGACCGAGGACAACTTCCCCTCCACCCGCACCCGAAAAGAGCGATCCCGAAGGAAGCTACCAATCAGGGTGAGGTAGGGGGGAGGGATTTCAGCCCCTCTGAGTTTGTACAGTAACCCCTGGTGCCATGTGGTTGCAAGGGCTTTTTCTACATCCAGAAGCACCGCGACTGTTTTGAAGTTTTCCTGGAAACCCAGGGCAACCTTCTCAACCAGCCGCAGCAGTTGTAGTGTAGTGGAATGTCCGTGACGGAAACCGAACTGATGATCCGGGATAAGTTGCCTTTCCTCGAAGAGAGGAGTGAGGCGGGATAGGAATAATCGTTCAAAGATTTTTGAAACGATGGGTAATAGGCTTATGGAACGGTAATTGGAAGGGAAAACCGGGTCCTTGCCGGGCTTCAAAATGCAGACCACCCTCGCCTCCTTCCAACAAGTAGGAAAGTGACGAAGCTGCAGACATGCATTATAAATCCTCGTCAGGTGGATTACGGCCTTTCGGGGAAGGTGCTGGAGCATGGGCGCCGTGACGCCATCATGCCCAGGGGATTTGCCAGGTTTTAATCTTCTGATTTCAGAAGCCACCTGTCTTGGGGTGACTAAGGGGATTTGGATCTCTGCGCGTGGCGGCGGAGGTGCCTCATAGAGGTAATCTACCGTCGCCTCCACGAGTTCAGTAAAGTCTTCGTCCTGGACATCTTCCCGGGGTTCGAATTGGGACTCTAGATGGTCTGCGAAAGCCGTGGCTTTCTCTTGGGGCTCAAAAGAGAGTCTCCCGCGAGTGCCATGTAGAGGATGCTGATGTGCGTTTTTGTCCTTTCTAAGGGACCTAATTATCCGCCATGGTTGTTTCTCGGAGAGGTCTACGTTTGCCATCGTGTTTTCCCAGGCTGTTTTGCGGTGTAAACGCAGCAGGCGTCGTGACCGGGACTTGAACCGCTGGTAGACGGCCTGTATCCTGGGATGGCGGAAACGCTGCCAGAGCCTTCGGACAGTTGCTTTGGCTTTGAGCAACTGTCTGAGTACGATGGGAATAGTGCGAGGGTTAGGTATGTCGGATGGAATGCGGTGCGTGTGGGCACGCACTACATCCCGGATGTGTTGGGAGAATGCCGTGGCTGCCGCCTCCAGTGTATCGATAGAATCGACACGCGGACGCGGGTCCACAGACTGGTTGAGTTCATGGATGGCTGCATCCCAGTCGACCTCGTATGTCCAGTCTGGAGTGACCAGAGCTGGCAGGTCAATGTTGGAATCCACCAAGACAGCGTCATGGTCGGAGTCCAATTCATTGACCGCTGAGAGGTCTAGATGAAAAGGGATGTTTTTGGTGACCATGATATCGAGCACATCTGGCCTCCCTCGGGCCGGATGGAACGTAGGTCCTCTCGGTCCATGCGCAAGAATGCTTGGGTTACCGCTGATCAGGCGGTAGAGCCCTCGCCCCTTGGCATTGGTAGCGCGGCTATGCCAATGTGCATGCTTAGCGTTGAGGTCGCCGGCGATGCAAACCGCAGGATGCAGGTTCAGGAGGGTGTTAATATCAGCTTCGTAGAAGCGGTTATCAGGAGGGTCGTATGCCACTACCAACACCGTGTCCACCCCGCCAATGGCAAGCCTAATGGCACAGGCCTCCACGTGTTGTAGTGGTGGGTTAGGGAAGGATGTGTGAGTGATGTGGTTCTTGATGAAAATGGCTGTACCGCCCCCCGAACGGCCGACCCGATCAGACCGATGGGTGACGTAACTCGGCAGCGAGAAGTTGGTTGCAGCATCCAAGTGGGTTTCGCAGACCATCAGAATGTCAATTCCATACGACTGCACAAACTCAACGAGGCTTGGGTAATGGCCCCTTATGCCATTTGCGTTCCAGAACGCAGCCCTGAATGGTCTCCGGACAAGTCTGGAGGCCATTACTTGGCTGAGTTAGGGAACAGCTGGGCCAGGGTTTGGACCAGTAGGGCATGCTTCTGCATGGGGCTCAGGTTAGGGCTTTCGTATTGCAGCTTGAATTTACGAAGTGCAGGCAAGATTCGCTTAATTATGTTGTTGAACCACAGGGTTAGGTCCTGAAATTCCTCCAGGTCCGCCTGCGAGAGCGTTCCCCCTAATGCAGGGGGGGTCATGGGTACAGTGGGGACCACAGGTGCCACCTGTGGGCCGGCTGTAACAGCAGTATCCCTTGGTGCCAGAGCTGCCTCAGTGGACTGCTCTGCCGGCGCCTTGGGAGGCTGTTGAGGAGCTGTGCTTGCTCTCTCCGCGGCTTGACGCTTGCTCTTGTGTTTCCTTCGCCGCTTAGGTTTAGGAGGAGCATTGGCCACAACAGACTCCTCTGTATGGCCTGGAGGTGGTGCCGAGACTTCAGTCGTGGCAGGGGCAGGTACTATTGCCTGGGCCAGTGTCTTTTCTGCCCTATTAAGGGCGTGACAGAAGGAAACGCCGGGGCGGACCTCTGCCGCTTCCGCACGTCCCTTGCGACGGCTATCTATGATTTTCAGACGCGTCGCGCATCCTTTGTAGACACTGCAGTGCGCGCCTTTGCAGTTGACACATTCCCTGTCCGTATCCGGCTTAGGGCAGTCCTGCACTCTGTGGGTTCCACCACATCGCAGACATGCAAGTGGGCGCTCAGATGCCATGCTGGAATGGTGAAATCCCAGGCAATTGCGACACTGCACGGGACCCTCCTTGCCGTAAAAGCGTTCCACCTTTACGGCAGTGTAGATTAGGTGACGCACAGTGTCAATGGGCTGAACTTGTTGGTCGCGCACTTTGTCCACCACGACCAGAAACAGTGGCATGGGCACCTTTTCAGGTCCACTGTCGGAGACGATAGTCTTCTTCAACTGGGCCACTGTTGCTGTAATGTCATGTTCTTCGAGGAGTGCCAGCCTGACTTCCTCGGTAGAGCAGTCGGAGGCAAGGCCTCTGATTATTCGCCTTTCCACGTAAGGACGTGTGGGCGAATAACTGTAAAACGGGATTTTTAATTCCCGAAGTACAGCCTTGGCTGCCTCAAAATCCTCAAGTGAGGAGGTCTTGATGTTAACTTTCCGTGGCCTCCTTATTGCCTCAAAGCGTCTTTTCAGGCGCGAAGCTAGGAGCCGCATGGTTTTTGTGTGCTCCTTGAAAGCATCCGCTACTATTGGCGGTATTTTCTCCCCCCCTTTGGTTGGGGGTTGGGTAGTAACCTGTGGTTCTTGCTGCTGAGAGCCCGTGGAGTTACGCCTGCTCCGGCGTCCCTTCACCTCAGTGAAGCCCTCGGTGTCAGTTTCCATGTCTGCCTCTGAGTCAGAGGGAGAGAAAGGATGATAGGAAACCATTGGTGGTGACTCACTATCTATGACCTGTCGCGGGGCAGAACACTTGCGCTTTTTACGCGCAGGTGGTACCGCCTCGGGGACAGAGATGCATGACGATGATGTTGTTGGTCCGTCGGTCAGCACGGTTGCCCTCCGGCTGCTTGCAGAGGACCGGACCAGCTCCTTAGAGGAGGAGGCGCCTGGGCAAGCCATTACGGCTTGAGGTGTTGGACCAGGGGTCCTCACCTTTGGCTGCAGCCTTGCAAGCCCGTAGTCACGTGGTCCGTCAGTCAGTTTGTCTGAGTCGGGAATGGTGATGAAAGGAAGGGGTATAGTTACCTGGCTCCGCTATGTACCAGCGCGCACCCCTCCGGGAGAAGGATCGATGTCGAAGAAGCGCAAGTGATGACTGGTGCGACACGCTACCGTTTGCTGTCAAACGTCTTGCAGCGTGCCGCGAAACTGTGCTTTCACCTGAGTAGGTGCGTAGTTTTTTTTGCTCCACCACCACGTCGCCGCGGTCGTTCTCCCGCTTATTCCCCTGAAGAGAGGATCCAAGCACTCCAAGCACTCCAAGCTCCCAATGGTCCCGCAGAATCGAGGTGTAGACGCTGCGAGCTCCAATCATGGAATTGGCGCTGCACCTTAAATGGCTCCAGAGGCTCCAGAGGCAGTTCGGGTCGAACGGGGGGGACAGTGATTGCCCCCCGTCCGAGTGTCTTGTCCGCAGTACCGAGCCGTTGTACGGCTTAATCTGCGCAATGAGTTGGATGTTCTCTCTACAGGGATTTTTATGTCATCTGGGGAACATTATTTGGGATCAGGGGTATTTTTGGTACAGGAAAACGGGTGGGTGGGATTTATCCACGAGCTGGCAGTGCGCGGCTTCTGGTTGGCAGGCCAATCAGGTGACGCGCTCATTCCCACCAGGGTTCTGGCCATCAGTCACTCACTGAGAGGTGATCTGAAAAGGTAGTTTACTCTGTTTTGGATACAGATTGAACTGTCGCTTTTCCCATCTTTGAGATTATACCGCCGGACTTAGTATGTCCTTTGGTAGTCTTTTGGATGGTAGTCGGCGCGGCTGGTTCTGGTCATATTGGCCCAGAGTATTTACCAGAGGGTTAGGGTGATTTTGGAGTTTATTGTACATTGTGCGAGCGCGGGTTTTAATCACGTCGACAATGTACGGGATGCTGGAATGTTCATGGAGGATATGGGCAGGAAATCTCCAGCCGGTATCATAGATCATCCTTAACGCCCGATTCTGCAACGTCTGGAGTCTGATGAAGGTGGACTTTGCCACCACTCCCCAGATCTCGCATCCGTACAAAACCAGAGGTGGAATGATCGCACGATACAGCTGGAGCTTCAGGCGTAGGGGCATGGTTTTGGAACTGAGGATAGGGTATAGCTGCCGGAGAGCAGCATGACCTTGTAGTACTTTGCCCCTGACGTGATGTCTATACGTCAGCCGCCGGTCCAGCGTGACTCCGAGATACTTCGCCGTAGTGACCCAGGGGATCCGACGGCGCCGCAACACGAGGTCCCGCGGGAGCCGGTTGGCTTTCGTATTCGCCAGGAGAATCGCAGAGCTTTTCTTTGCTGCCATAATGCCCAAATATGCATATATGTGGCCACCTCGTTCCCCTAACCAATCTCCAAGCGATTGTTATTTATGGGGAACATTAAAGAATGAAGTATAAGTATCAAGTTCACACACGTTAGAAGAATTGAAGGACAAAATCACTAGAGAAATACAGGCAATCAGCCAACGTGAACTTTTGCGAGTAAACCAGAACTATTTTCGGAGATAAAAGGAATATGTTCGCATTGAAGGTCAACATGTGATGCAAGTAAGCCTAATGTGACTGTAGTAGTTAGTATTCCGTACCCATGACTTGACGGTCGTTTATGGGTAACTCTGGCGGCGAGCACACCGGCCCTTGCCCTGCCCGATGTCGAAGTGGTGCGGTTCGGCAGATCTACGAACACACTGTAGAACAAGGGTATTTACTAGAAGCCACAACTCTTGCTGTGAATAACTCTCAGCATTCATGCTCGAATCAATCGCTAATATATATTTATAAAAGGAACCCTTTTTGCTTATAAAAAACTCAGACTAGAACCAAAAATTGCATAATATCTGTGAATAAGTCCGTGAAGCTCAGTATATTGAAGCCAATGTTAATTGTGGCAAACTCCATTGCTCCTAATGACATTTTAATGGCAGCTTTTGTGGTTGGGTAATCAGCGTTCTGGCTTTTTCAACCCAGAGCTGGAGTAGGGAATTTTCTATTATCAGAATTATTCTTTTTCCTGCATGTAAAGTGGATATGTGTTTTATAGTGTAAATTAACAAAATAAATGTTACAAATAATCCACAAAGAAACTAGCACCATCGGTTGTGTCTGAAGCCCAATTCCGCCATACAACTATAGAGATTACAAACAACAATTTAAACAATAAAAGGGAGTAATTTATATATCATTCTTTCTTACGGGATGGGGAAATTGGGTACATAGTATAGTGTGTATGTGTCCGTGTGTCTTGTGTGTCGTGTGTGTGTGTGTGTATGTGTGTGTGTATGTGTGGGTGTGGGTGCGTGCGTGCATGTGTTATGTGCGGCACGATTTTTTAGCATCTTTGCTTATTGATGGATGCTTGATATCTTTCAAGTCAGCTTAGAATATTTCTTTGGGGAATGTATCCTCTGACGATTATATCTGTTACCAGAAAGGGAGAAATTAATAGGCATTAAAAAACTAGTCGTAATCTGCTTACCACTCTGCCTACCTCCTTAGGGGAGAAATCCAAAAGACTGCCTAAAGGTAATTATACCCTTTCCTGTAATAACAACTCCTTCAATTTTACGTGTAATTTTATTTAATTGAGAGGCGAATGATATTTTAGTTGTCTTGTTCAAACACGCACCAAACTTTAAAGTGCGTACCTGCAAAATTATATTGTCCTAAGGCGGTACAACGTATGTTTTGGATGCCGTATTTAAATGTCGGCGCCCTTTAAACTCCTATGCACGGCAAATTTATGGTAATTTTCTGAAGTTTGTATTGCTGGTTATTTTTTTCTAATGAATTTTTCCTGAAGTTCATTCCTCCTAAAATTTAAATTCGTAAAGCTTTTTTCCCAGTAGTATGCTTTCAAAACAATTATTCCCAATTTTTCCCAAAAACAAAACAATAAAAGAATCGAAGAATAAAGAAAGGAAAAAGCAAAAAATTAATATTCAATGCTGTATAACATAAAATATATTGACAATAATAGTGAATTGAATAACCTGCATATTTTCTGCTCCGTATATTTATTAGGGAAGCCTGGGTGACTTCATAAAATTTCAGAATTTCTTACTTTATTCCATAACTTTTTTTAAGGCTTCCGCACATAATTCGGGATTTATAATTACTTTCTTTTGAGTAATCTTATCATTTATAACTTATAAGACATCTGATATAAAGCTCTTAATTTGTTTAATTATTATTATTTAACACGACTTCTGATATTTCTAAGTATTATCTAAGAAGGAACACTGTTTTTGTTTTTGGTTGAAAATTTATATAATTTTTCTATAGTTCCGTTCAGTAGAACTGCTTTTTAATTGAGCTTCAAATTCCGCGTAAATAATGTGATCGATCTAGAGTGCAGAGTACGGTAGTTTTTCAAGTAGAATTGGTCAGTTAAGAACTTTATAGGCATTGCCTGCACGTTCTGTGGATTACATACCTATCCGGCGTTACCTCATATTGATCGCGTTGTCTACGTTTTTTATTATTAGGGAGTGAACCTTTATACAGGGAACAAAAGGTTGCAGAGTACGAACTATAGGAAGTGGGAGGGTTCAGTCTGCCACATCATCATAGCACAGAGGAGGTCAGATACAGTCGACGCAAGAACGTTGTAGATAAGGTTATTGCACAACTTATATTCAGTGCTGTTAACATTTGCAGTAAAATGTTCACTCCAAAATGTTTCTACAGTTCAGCAGTACGTCAATATTTCGATTTTTATGCTGGAGGCATTTACTCTGTGAGCACATTCGAGAGATACTATACGCTGTAGGCAGTGTGCCCAGTTGTGTTTTGTGCTGTCACTGTACTCGCGCAATGACGTCACACTCCGCCCCTGTGGCAGGTAACTTGCAATCCCCTCATTTCGCGATAGCTGCATAAAGGTACGATGCCTGTCATATTTTATCAGATTCCTCTAGAAACCGAAAGCGTTCAACTTCCAACGTTCTCGAAACTGAGAGAGGGTAAATAAAGGCCGCTTATCCTATGGAACATTAGTATTTTCAAAACCATTTGGAAGTTCCTCTAATTATACAACTGTTCAAATCAAAAACACTCATAGTGATCACAAGATAGGTAATTTATTTTGAACCTAAACGTGCCGACTATGTGTGAATTTCTTATTAAATTTCTTAATTTGTTGTATTTTGTATTGTGTTTCTTTCCCTACCAATACTATCAGTATTACCGGTGATCCTACCATTTACTGCGTCATCTCTGTATTGTACCAAAGCTACCGGTGATGGTGATGTAGTGTTTAACGCCCGCTTTTACTACTACGGCACCGCAGGCGGTGACACTGATGACATATGGAATGAAGATGGAGGACCGGTGGAATGAGATGGCGGGGGAAACCGGAGCACCCGGAGAAAACCCGCCCTGACACCGCTTCGCCCACCACGAATACCACATGCGGGTCCCTGGGATCGAAACCGGGCCGCCTAGGTGGTAGGCGAGCGCACTAACCGCTCGGCCACGGCGCCGCCCACCAAAGCTACCGAACCGTAGTTTTAATAGAGAGAGGTATAGGTTTAAGGGCCCTCAACTACTTGCTCATCAGCGCCCTTAAAACAGTTAATGGCAATAGTTAGCTATAAACTTTAAAATAAAGTTACGAGTAAAAACGAAAATAAATATACATAAATATACAAAATAGGCAAAAGCAGAATTAAAAAAGTCACAAGTATATCAAAAGAGTATAAAAATTATATCTAAAGTTTCAAACTTTCAAGTCTATCTCCGCTAAGAACTTAAAAAGCCTTTAGACCGCTTGTTTATCGTCCGCCAAGACCGGTGCAAGCCTGGCAGGCAGTTGTAGAGAGTATCGAAGATGGTCTTGGGAACACACTCCAGCAGCACGTGACCACCCACAAAAGTTGTTGCACAGTGGACAAAGAGGAATAGGATCTCGTTTAAAGAGAGACAAATTGCAGTGGCCAATAAGCAACCGAGCCCAGTTAACCTACTCGCGACAAAATATGCGAAAAGAGGTCACCCAGTTTATCGGAAGTTCCTTCACTTCTCTAAGGTTATTATCGCGGACAGCTGAGCACGCTTCTTGCTAGCACGATAGCACCGCTCTCCGCACTTCAAGCCTAAAGTTTTTCGAAGTAAAATGAGAGATGGTAATACTGGGTTCTGTGGTTACCGCTTTTGCTGCCAAATCTGCATTTTCATTCCCAGGCAAACCTACGTGCCCAAGAATCCACGCACACGCCACGTTAACACCAGAAGCGTACAATACATGGAGGGCATCCTGGATACGTTGTAAAATAGGATGGCAGTTGTACAGCTCACGAAGGCTCTGAAGTACGCTAAGAAAATCAGTAAACATCACACACCTAATTTACGACGGCAGGCCTAAAACGGCTCGGTGTATTGCACACACCTCTGTAGTATAAATGGAAGTCCTATTATGGAAACCGAATGTATGTGGTTCGGTTCCATACACATAAGCACATCCAACACCGCTGGTGCCTATCCATCCATCCATCCATCCATCCATCCATCCATCCATCCATCCATCCATCCATCCATCCATCCATCCATCCATCCATCCATCCATCCATCCATCCATCCATCCATCCATCTGTCCGTCCGTCCGTCCGTCCGTCCGTCCGTCCGTCCATCCATCCATCCATCCATCCATCCATCCATCCATCCATCCATCGATCCATCGATCGATCCATCCATCCATCCATCCATCCATCCATCCATCCAGCCATCCATCCATCCATCCATCCATCCATCCATCCATCCATCCATCCATCCATCCATCGATCCATCGATCCATCGATCCATCGATCCATCCATCCATCCATCCATCCATCCATCGATCCATCGATCCATCGATCCATCGATCCATCGATCCATCCGTCCATCCGTCCATCCGTCCATCCGTCCATCCGTCCATCCGTCCGTCCGTCCATCCGTCCCAGGGACCCGCATGTGGTATTCGTGGTGGACGAAGCGGCGTCAGGGCCGGTTTTCTCCGGGTGCTCCGGTTTCCCCCACCATCTCATTCCACGGGTGCTCCATCTTCATTCCATGTGTCATCAGTGTCACCGCCTGCGGTGCCGTAGTAATAAAAGCGGGCGTTAAACACTACAACAACGTCCATCCGTCCGTCCGTCCGTCCGACCTAGATTGGTAATTTTGGTGGTTACTTGGTAGAGATGGTCTTTATATTAGCTGTTTTGGTAGGTGACCGAAATGTGTCTGTAGATGTTAAAGGCTTCGTTACAGTTCTTGCGACAAGACTCCTTTCTGATATTGTGGCCCCGTTATAGTCACTGGTTTGTGTAGCGATTTTTCGCTTCAGTAGCGGCCTAGCTGCAACTGAGCTATAGGTGTTAAATTTTTGGAGAATGGATTGTCGGCTACTCAGGAGTTTGCGGGTTTCTGAGAAGGATACCTTCTCTTTAACCAGGAACTCCTAGATCGCCCTTTCCTCCAAAAAAGGTGGTCATTCTCGGGAGCTAGTTCAATGTTCTCCATTGCAGTTAACACGACTGGGAGCTGATGCACATTCATCGTCATGGGCGATCCCTCTTCAGTTCATGCAGGTAGCTCTACCATTGCAGGGCTCACTTTTGTGATCAAAGCGGTGACATTTGTAACATCTCAAGGGGTTCGGGATGTAAGGCCTAACTTCAGTGGCCTTGTACTCTGCTTTAATCCTTTGTGGGAGATCGACCCGATCAAAGCTGAGAAACAGGTACAAATGCGCAGATATTTGCCTCGTTCTTTTCTTTGAATCCATAATCTGACGTAATACCTTGATTTTGTAAGTTCTTCTGAATTTCTTCATTGAACATGCCCAATGCACGAATGTTCACAACACCGCGGGAAGAGTTCAGCGTTCTGTGCTCTCTACACGTGCCGGAAACTCTTCATAATATTCTACAGGAAAAGCCTAGAATAAAAGTAGATGCCCTCAGTTTTATAGGAGCACTACACATAAGATAACCGTCAACTTTGCCAAGATGTGATTTTGTTCTTAAAATACACAAGCTTAGCAGCACGCGCCAAAAGTTATTCTAGATAATCCTTCCTTTCAGAGCCTTCCAGAAAGGTATGGGATTTAGTTATCAAGGCCAGCATTAGATAGATCTATTTTTTCTCACCGGTAGCGTTTCTGTTTTGTTGTAGGTAGGGAGAACAACAAAGGATTAGCATTGTCGTTTGCGGTAGTAACCCTGGTTTCAGGCGAATATCTACATACAAAGGCGCTTATTACGTCGCATTAACTGATTTGGTTCTCCCGCGTTCTCCATTCTGTTATTGGATTAACGGAACCTCCCCTCGCCTGGGGTTTATGCTGACATAAGAGCTTTCAGACTTCTTGCTTTCCGCTACATCGCATATGGAATGCTGCAAGTTGTAGCGACCTTTATGACCTTTATGCTATACTAATATTATAAAAAGGCAAAAATGTGCATGTAAACAGGCTAGCAAGTAGGTAGAAGAATCTTAAAAGTGGCTGAACCTATTATAATTCTTTTATCATAGAAAAGTCTTATTCCTTCTGACGGCATGGGCTATGTAACATCGGCTAATTTCAATTCATAAACTACCAAAACACACAAAATAAAAATAAAATAGAAAGCCTTAGTTGTGAAAGTGGTCCCGGATTCGATTCTTGGCTGGAAGGATGGGAAATTGTTCTTTAATTAAGACTATTCCCCACCCTCCCTAGACTCTGGGAATATGAATGGGAGTGCAAACGCGCGCGCGTGTGTTAATTTAATGTAAGCAAAGCAATAGAAAACCAGGGGATACCATCTCTAAGCAAGTGAACACCATTGCTGTCGAGCAATTGTTCCAAGAGGTAAAAAGCTGCCGATATGACCTTGACGTTAAAGGTTGCATATAAAGAGATTATTAAAAAGTACATACATAAAGGTCCATGATATAAAGCATATATTTTTCTTTAATTATTATTTATTGCATTCCCCAGATCTGTGTTATGAAAGCTTGTTAAATCCTATGATATAAACATTTAATATAATTTTATATATCTATATGTACTGAAGCTTCTTTATACCAGAACCTTCTAATCACCTTCAGGTGAGAAAGTTTTCCTTTATTTCCTTTGCACTTACGTTGCATTCAATTAAGTCCATTAATAGGCCATGCCACCTAATTGTAGGTATAAGGAGAGAAACTTAACAACAGTTGAAAGCAATGAATTAATATCCTATATTAGCAACAGTTAAGTGGATTATTTTACTCGCTATTCACAGACAATAGGTATGTTTTTTTATTTTCAAAGAGATTAACTTAGTGAAGTGAGAGTGCGGCATCTAAACATCCACTGCTACATTTCCATTTCGCTATAATATGTTAAGGGTTTCTGAAGTATGTGAAGATGATATAGATGTTATGTTATTAAATAGCTATGGGACCAAGAAGACTATGCAAGGAATTTAAATTGCACATACATTAAGTTTCCTCTATCATTCCAACCGGGAAGTGTTCCACTGCCAAAACATGTATTTATAGACTACGAAACTGAAACTGTGCACTATGCACCGAAACGTATAAGACTACCGAAAGAAGGTTACTGAGGCGACGAAAGATGAAAGAAAGAATTTAAATAACTATAATTTAAGATAATGTGATGAGAAAGTGACTGGACAGTAATGCTGATTCCACAGAAGACGAATATATGTCAGGTATAAAAGAATTCAAATCTAATACAAGATTTAACTTTTTTATTCATTGCGAGCTTAAATCCTTATTATAACTACGGCATTTAATATGTTAGTGGCTGTACATCTTTTCCGGTGTATAGAGGAAAGTGAAATAAACATTCTAGTGATACCCTTTGGGGGTGAGTTGATCAAAATGAGATATCGCTGCTACTGAAGTAAGGTATAGAAGTATTTTTACAGTGGCTAATGACCTTGCTAGGATATGCGGCAGTAACGTCATGGTTGGGGGTAACATCTCTGTTTCCTACTTGAAATTAACAAGACACTGTTCATAATCTGAGCGAGCACTGTATTTAATCACGTCCTGTTTCGCGATGTTTACTTCAATCAGGTAAGCGATACTCACCTGATATTCTATGGTCTTATAAATACAAAAGAGAACTTACAATAAACCACTGCTCAACTTCCAGCCATTCGTCACGTCTAAAATATATCTGTAAGAAACCGCACCCAAGCTTTCATTTACATGTTTCAGCGTTCATGAACGATTGCGCAAGGAATATCACATATGACGCATGACCAGGTCAGGGAGAGGTTTCACCCCCCGACCCGTAGGACTGGAACGGGTTCGGGAATGATTTTTCCACCGGGGGACGGGGGTTTAGGGAAAGGGTCCTTTTCTGTTGTCATGCAACGCCGAGACTCCCATCGACTGTTGCAACACTGAAACAACGAAGCACATTAAAGGTTATGTGAAATCAGAAGTCGGGCAAAATGGTGGGACAGGAATGGGGGATTAATTAAGTTTCCCAGAATTCGCCTAGCGGCCCGGGGAAACCCGGAAAAACCATTGGGCCATGAACGTTAGCCGCGGCTTTCGATTCAGAACTCCCACACACGCCATCGCCTGCGTGCTTGCTCGGTTTCTGAAAGGGAGCTAATATGATTTGTTCTCTTGGGTGTGAAAACTTATACCCAACATCTCTATAGTTTCTCATACTGTGAAGAAAACGGCAAAAAATCTAAGTCCCGCTTCTTTTCTCTCACCTTATCGGGTCCTAATGACCTAGTTGTCGACGGGCCCTTAAACATCACTCACTCACACACCACTCACTCACTCACTCACTCACTCACTCTGTCACTCACTCTGTCACTCACTCTATCACCTTATTGTGCTCTAAAATGTTATTACAAATACATAGTTATCTTCTCGTAGTTAACGCAGTCTTTCCTGCTGTCAAAATTTACAACTGTTTTTCTCATAACCTTGCTCTGTCCTTTTAGTCTTTCTTCACTTTCTCAGTTTCTTATACACCTAACTCGGCGTTACAATTACTCGTGATGACGTACTCACACGCGCAGCAGTTCCACGAACGCTGACCGACTTATTTCGTAGCTCCACTCTCAAAGTCACTCACTCACTCACTCACTCACACAAGGTGACACACTGGCCGACTCATGACCTTTTACACTGTGGATGACGTCACACGACTTTTCGAGAAACTCTCTACACATATGAAACGCAATGACTCAGCTGGATGCCTAATGGACGTTGTGGACCTCTTTTTGTTTCTACCACCCATTGTTACTGCCACGTAGACACAGCAGGCAAGCGAGGCAGCCTGAGCTTGTCTGTTCGCCGACAAGGCATGTGGTGTGAAATACCTTGATCCCGTCCGTCCATTGTTGTACGCCGATGTCCAAAGTCAGAATACACAAAAATTACCTCAGAGTGCTTAAGACGGCCAGGACTTCCTAAGTAGCCAAAATAACATTTGCTTCACTTTTTAAAACGGATAATGTGAAATCAAAAAATATAGCTACTATATGAACAGTTTCAGCAATTGCCTTATCCCGCTACGATGTGTTCTTGAAAGTTACTGTCTAATAAATGAAACAAATAAACAAACAAACAAATAAATAAATAAACAAGTAAATAAATAAATAATAAGTAGATAGAAAAATAAATAGATAGCTAAATAAATAGACAGACAAATAAATAAAACTGCAAGAGCCCTGAACTTTTACTGTGCTATGGACACTGAGAGTTCAAAAAATGCCACCCGTAATGGACTATAAACATCAAAGAACAGCTATACAGCTGTTGTCTACATTTAGAAGTTGGATACACTCAAAATGAAGCTTTAAGTACCTATAGCTTTTTATTCAAATGATAACGATCTCTGTCTCTCTCTCATAGACACACACACCACACACACACACACACACACACACACACACACACACACACACACACACACACACACACACACCACACACCACACACACACACACACACACACACACACACACACTACTGGCAGGCTGAGATTCACCTCTAATGAATTTGCTCCATGCCCATCCTCATTAGGGGCTTACCGCAGGATATGGGTGGGAATGGGTATTGTAAAATAACGGTTTTAATTTAGGTTGATTGGATGGAACAGGAAGCTGCTCGACGGCTTAGAATGCGGCGGTCCTTTTGCATCTCTGGTGGATGTTGATTTTAAATGTAATATGGATGAATTAATTGTGGAGCCAATCAGATCTTGGTGGGATTGGAAATGGAACTCAATTTTTGCTGCTGATGAAGAAGCTCGATATACCGGCAAACTTTGTGGGATACCAGGTTGCCTGAAGCTCCGAGTTCCTCCTTAAGAGCCATAAAGACATTGCCACATATACTTATTTGCAGTAGTAGTACCAAACTAAGAAAACAAACAATCGGAAAAGCATAAACCCAGTGACGACCATTCAACAAATTAGGTTTTATAACATCCTGGTAAGCAAACAAAAGTATTATTATCAAAGAAAAATGAGGACAGTAACTACAGTTAGCCAAATGCACTCATTATTACTTTAATAATGAATAATAGTAGTTAATACTTTAATCATTCGTGTAACATTTGTGAGTTATGTCTGATGTACAAATTACAAATCGACAATGCATCAACATACGCTGAGAAATTCCTACCCAAAACAGATTTCAAAAGCTATGTAAGAATGTGAAATGCTCTGATTTACCCCAGCGGTTTAAACTATAAGTTCGATCAACTTCTTATATAAAACATTTGCAGTTAGACATAATTAAAGTTTTAGGCTCAGCAGTAGTTATACTCCTCAACATTGCATAATTCTGGGTACTTACTGCATATTTTGATTCCGTACATCAACAGTACTACGCTTACGGATAATCCAAAGTGAAGGATTTCTGCGATTATATCAAACCTTACTTATCTTAATGTTGGTGCAGAATTCTTAAATGTAACTGCAACACCCCGTTTATAGAGTAGCATGTCTTCTGGGTAAAAGCAAGTACCTGCACCGGTTTGTGCAGTAGAACTTGAGGAGAAGAACATGCTTTTTGTGTCATTAAAGCTTAGCCACTCGGCATATCACTGTCGCTCGGTATATCACTGTCAAAACTTTGGGTACGCTTAAACCACGATGCGTTGTTTTAACATCGTGACTCCAAATATGCCAGCGGGAGTTTCAAACTAGAAGAAAGTAGGCATCTACCCTTTGCTCTGTAATGCCTCCTGATGCGACTGCCTTCTATCTCGTCTCAGTTCATCTCTCCCGCACGGGTCGATCCGTTAAAGGCACAAGCACATTAGATCTATTGTGGATCTACGTGCTAAGTCCCCTCCGCACCTGGTAATACATCAAAATCATAGTTCTTCAATACTTCACTAAGAATGTGATGCTTGCTTCATCATCAAAGCTGCAGAAATTGTTTTCCATCAACTGGACATAAGTACTTATCTTTGAGCTGTCGACCAGTTAGTCTAACCCCGTCTTATCAAAACTGTATGTAAAATTATTTATAACGTCTTGTGATACTTTTTATGTATACAACAATAATTGTTACCTCTCAATTTGGCTTCCGTCCTCAAAGTTCTACAACTGATCGCTTCCTAAGAATCACAGACAATTATAAAAAGGAGTGGAAGTAAACTGTATATTGTTGCTATTTTTCTATATTGTATAAGTTTTATGTACCCACTGTGTGGCATAAAGCACTACAAGAGGAACAGTACAGAACAGGGCTAAGATTATATGTTTAGGTTGTCAAAATCTGTCTCACAGAGCGTCAATTTTATGTATACATAGAAAATTTTGACCGCTTACTGCCAAGGCACAATTCTGATCCCCTTTAGTCTTCACTGGTGATTTTCCAGACATAAGGATCACTGTACTGCTATTTGCACAAACATTTCACAACATGGTGTATACTGTTGAATACCAGTAAGATTGAAATTAAAATCTTCTAATTTAAAACCATACCTCCTGAACCAAGAAGTCGCATAGCTGCAAACTGAAGTACGAGTAAAATACCTTGGGCTTCTACTACATTCTGATTTTTGAAAGGAGATGCATGAGAGATATCAAGCAAGGGGGTAAAGAGTAAGAGGAGAAGACCGTTGCTATGGAAACTTAAACAGATGTTCTCATATTGGTAACATGATGAACCATGTGCTTCTCAGTTCAGTTATTATTAATTGTTTGCGAGAAACCCACCTTGCTTGGATGTTCAGTTGTGTAGTATGTTGTTAGATTACTTTATTAAGACTCATATTAAAATACATACCTATTGGTGGAAGCAGGGGTAGATTGCCCAAAATAAAATTCGACTTCCGCTCGGGGTGTTACGCTGAACTGCCAAGCTAGAGAATTTGTCTCTTCTCTTAGGGAATTCTTCGAACAGAAGGAGAATGTGCTCCTTCACAATGAACCTCTTATTCCTTTCAACCAAGTGAGGAAAATACCTATACGTTAAAATAAGTGAGGTGGTTGTTTCTGTAATTTCTAAACAGAAGCAGCTATAGCCAGTCCATTGGGAATTTTAACTCCAATTGCGCATTTCGACAGTCTTTATTCAGATGCCATAAATAGCCGTCTGTATCGTACAAGCGAAAAGAGCATCCTGTCACTTTTCTCTTAAAGAACCAGACCTTTTTGAGGGACGGGTCCAAATGACCTGGTTGTTGACGGGTCCTTAAACTCCACTCATTCACTATTTGAAGGAAACTTTAGCTCTCTGAACAAAATCCTCCATGATTTGGGATTTCAGTTCAAAAATATAAATAACCAAAAGCTGATACTAGAAAGATGAGGTATTGTAGCGCTAAAGGCTTTGTTTTTAAGAGAAATGAAGAACTTGACAGAAATAGTGTGGATGGATGAAACCTGGGTAAATTCCGGCCATACCGTGTCAAAGTGCTGGACGGACGGTACACTTGAATCGACCATAAGAGACCCTACAAGAAAACGTGGACGCTTTATTATCGGTCATGATGGTATGTACCATGGTTTTGTTGATGACGACCAGCTGGTCTTCAGAGAGAGAGAGAGAGAGAGAGAGAGAGAGAGAGAGAGAGAGAGAGAGAGAGAGAGAGAGAGAGAAAGTCAGATTCAACTGTAAAGTAGATGTTCAGAATCACAACTGTGAAGAGGCAAACACAGTGAATTGGTATTGATAATTTACTTTACTTTATTCGTGTTGAAACAAATTACTTTTGTTCTGAGAATAGGTTAATATAGATCTGCCTTTTTGCGCTGCCATGAGATAAAACTGAAAACTTGTTTATATGCTTCGAGTATTGGGGGTTAAAGAGGGGAATATAGGTACGTAACTTTTCTCTGCTTCTTGACAACACAGCAACTCTCCACGTGAAAAACCTGACAGCTGACGTGTATATTCTTTTAAAAATCAGACTGTAGGCACGAAACTAGCTCGGAATGCACGTATTAGTCGCACTGTTTCATTTGCCTCCGCTTTAGTCATCAACTCATCACACTGTAACCTTTGGTTAACAGACGCTCTAAGCTTGGATTGGAATGCTCAATGTCGTTACATAAATCACTGATCCGTCCACTCATACATACACACACACGCTGCTTCCGATTGGAGTGAAGCCGGATGATACTTCATTGCTTACAAGCTCTACAGAATGAATGTATTTCAAATTACACAAATGCACATTGCATTAAAACAAACAACGAATTGCATCAAGAACTACGTGTTCTCTTACAGTAATGCATCAGATTACTTTCAAAATCATTACATAATTAACTACCTGGTGTTTGGATGTCTGTCTTATCACCTTGGAAGAAAAACTCCCGGGAGAACAACGCTGAAAATAAAATTACCTCAGGGCATTCTGCTGAGCCAATCCGGCGACTGCGGTTTTTTTTTTTTTTTTCCCCTTAGCAATAATATTCATTCACAATTTCATTCATGTCACAGCTATGTACTGCATATACGATTTCTCTTTTCGGTTCTTGTTCTGCTACTATACATATGTTGTTCATCACTCTCTGTAATGAGCAGGTTATAAGTGAAAATTTATGGTGCTGCTAAATCTGTAAAACCTAAAAGCCATAAAAATGGAACGCAGTCTAAATAAAACTAGTAGAGCAAACATCACTTAACACGATGAAGAGATACACTACATCAAACGTTCAAAGATGTAATGAAAGCTTACATGACATGGCATGAAATATTTGCCAAAGAATAGTAACAAAAGCCGTTTCATTACTCAATCAAGTATCAAGAAAGTAGGAAATCCACCAATAACTGGGAACATTGAGATCAATTTCATGTCAAGCAATGTTCGACACAGAAAATTAGGAAAATACCTGCTGTAACATGACTAAGATCGTTGCAGAAAATGCCTAAAAGGAAAGTTTTTTATGGCTTAGTGGAATTCTAAATGGTGGTTATGAAGATTCCTTGAATACTAAAATGTATTGACAAAATACCAAGCTTTCATTTCAGGGTACAATTTAACACCTAGTTGTTAATGGATCAGGATAACAATTTTACAGATGTATAATATATACATACATATTATGTATGTATATATGCATGTTTGTGTATAAATTTTAGAAAAGTTTGGTTTGATTTTCCTTAAAATGTTGAAAAAAGTAATAAGTGTACAAATACTACACCTATTTCACAACATATGCACAGATTTATTACCATTTACTTCTACCATAAACATATCGACACCTTGTTCAGTTATAATTTTAAAAGGTATGCACCAAATTTGTACCATATTCAAAACTTAAATGCTCATTATTTTTGAAAAACAAATGGCGTTGGCCCGCTAGGAGATGGATTGACGCATGTATAACTCATTCGAGCAATAAAAGGAGAAATAAACGGGTTATTATCTCATACACAAAGAACAGGAAGGAGAAGAAATGGGTTTGAAAAGTGTTCACATAATATTTAATATCATATGTGTCATATTCTCAAACTGAAGTGTAATAGAAAACGAAATTCATTACTGTAGTGTCCCCGGCAGTTTACACCAAATTATTTATTAATTACATTATTTCATTATTAAATTGACCACCTCCGTAGCGCAGTTGTAGCATGGTTGCCTCTGACGCGGATGACCCGGGTTCGATCCCCGGTACCAGCATGGGGAGGTCTGGCACGGGGTGCACTCAGCCTCGTAAGCCTCGGGGGACCAATTGAGGAGCTAGTTGATGGAGAAGTAGAGGCCCCAGGTCGTGAAGACCGCATAACTGGCCGGGAGGGATCGGGACGCTGACCACGTACCACTCTCCAGTACTGCATCCCACCAATGACGCCTGTAGTGGGCCAAGGTGGGGGACGCAGCGACTGGACGGTAAGGCTTGGCTCTTTATGTCTGTGGTGCCGGGGCTTAGTAATTATTAACTTATTTACGCAATTTGATCAAATTATTTTTATTTTTATAATATTTATTGGTAACTTTCCTCTGTTTTAAAAATAAAATATATGTTTGAATTTGGTGCATAGTTAAACATTTAAAGCGTTTTAGAGATAACCGTGCATGGCTGTCAAAATGAATAATGATAAATTTCGTTTCACGTTTTGTAAAAGAACAAATTTTCTGTATTTTCTGGCATTCAAAACAACGTTGTGTTGGTGTAGTGTTTAACGCCCACTTTTACTGCTACGGCACTGCAGGCGGGACACTGATGCTACATGGAATGAAGATGGCGCACCGGTGGAATGAGATGGTGGGGGAAACCGGAGCACCCGGAGAAAACCCGCCCTGACGCCGCTTCGTCCACCACGAATACCACATGCGGGTCCTTGAGATCGAACCCGGGCAGCCTAGGTGGTAGGCAAGCGCGCTAACAGCTCGGCCACGGCGCCGCCATTCAAAACAATGTGAACATTAAATGCCATACTTCACGCACCAAAATAATCAGAATAGCACCACGTATTCTGAACTAAGCAAATGGTAATAAAACATATCCTTGACGATAAAACCCTGGAGAAATGAATTAATGTGGTGTTTTATTCGAAAAAAAAAAAAAAAAAAAAAAAACAGGTTTGCTTAGTGACTTAAAAAATGTTTTCCTTGAGTAAAAATATCTCACAGTGAAATACGAGTAATTAGAGCAACAAAAAGCTGATTGCATGTCTAATACAAAATGTTACACAAATGTTTAACTGAATTTAGATGAGAAGTAAACATGTGTAGGTAGGTATACCTTGATCCGGCCTGACTCTAGTGACAATTTTGTACACCACTGCGGTGCGACTACTCATCCATTCATAATCCACAATGTGCACGGAGCACCGCACTGGCTATTGGGTCTAACCGGAAGGATTCCCTGACCACCCGCCACATCCGCCACCAGGGGCATGTCATCCTGGGGAATGATTAATGTAAAAGTGAAATTTTGAGGGGAAGTGCGTTAACCCTAGAGAAAGTGATTGTGTCGCTTATATGGAATTTTCAAAAGTAAATACATAATTTTTGTATTAGAGGTAAAAACTAATGGTGCACTTTTGAGATTATATGAAACTACGAACTCGTACTTTACCTAAAGATATACATTTAATGATGGGACCGATGAGAAGGTGGAGAGAGACTTGTGGCCGGAACAGGAGAAGCCTCCTAATCCATGAAGTGTTGATGTTGTTGTTGTTGTTGATGATGATGACGATGACGACGGCGACGATGATGACGATGATGATGATGACGATGATGGCGATGACGATGATGACAACGATGATGATGATGATGGGTTAGAGACTTCTGGAGGCGAAACGCTTAAGAAAGACGGACTCTCGTGGGAGCTTCAAATACAGAGTGTTCCGCTTAGATATAACAAAAGAAATGGCTGTACATCTGAACTATAACGATGAAACCACTTGCCAAAAATAGTGAAAACTAGGATTTTGTTTTCTTTCTTTACTTTATGGTTCCTAAACCTCAACATGGTTACTATTAGTGACACTGGAAATATTCAACTGGTATTCAACCCCTACCGTAGTGTTATGAAGCATCTGTGATGTAACATTGTCACCAGCAACATAAATTCTTTGTTCTAAGTCTGCGAAATCATGTAGCAGTGCCCTGTAGACACGATCTTTAACAAATCCCAAAAGGAATAAGCCAGATGGTGTAAGGTCCAGTGATCTGGCAGGCCATGTGATGTCCGGTGATCACATGCTCACATGATCTTCTGGCCCTCTTCAACTGTCTGTCCAAGAATGTCCGTATTACATTGACAAAGTGAGGTGGTGCCCCATTTTACTGAAAATTGTCTATATACTGTATGATGAACGATATTATATGTATTTTCCTATGCAATAATCTCCGCATGAGGCGTCACTTGTGACTTTTAAACTTAACACCGCCAATAGGCTAAGGCTACCCAGCTTCTTCTTTCAAATGGCTCCAACCATAACCCATTTGTATGCATAGTTTTGAAACTATAAACGTTTCTTGCATTATACTTATAAGGGGAACATGTATATGTTGGGTGCACAGCTGCAGTTACAGAATCTTTTGATTCATAGAATTGCCTATAATACCTACTTTAGAACAAGGATATGTTAACTATCATTTTCTGAAACCACAGTACCTAACATTTATGTGACATTAATTTTGCTGATATTTTATGATATATTTTGATTTTTAAATAACGAATGTGTTAAAATGGAAGTGTGTGACAAAGTTTAGGTGAGTTGGGTTTAAGGGCCCGTCGACAACTAGGTCATTAGGGCCCACCTAAATGTAGGTACCTACTATAAGTTATCTGCAAACCAAGGTAGATCCGCGCTAACGTGTGACATTCATGTTCGGGAAGTTGCAGGTTTCTGTCTATCTTTCGAAGATGCTCAACTTAAATAGCAAATTTCGTATTTAAATGACTTTCCATATAGTTACGCACAGATAGAAAGACAGACGGGCACAAATAAATAAATTTATAAAATTGCTTTCCTTATTCAAGGAATCTCAAAACGTGTTTTTTCCGGTGAAATCTCGTTATCGAATTTTGGATCGAGTGAAATACTGTCTCTACTTACAGCAAGTTAATAGAGAAAGTCAAAAGTATAAGTATTTGCAAATTCAAAATAGTAAAAAAATAAAATCCTGGAAATCGTTAGCGCCACAAGACTTTTTATTTTGCATAAATTGTGTCCGTAAAGGTCATATATCTTCTATTCAGGGTCGAGAGGAATTCACAATTTTTCATAAATATTTCAAGACATGCAAGTACGTTGAACATATGATATTTAATGAATATCTTTAGCCATTTTTGAAAGTATAAAAATAGGATGTTCTCACTTAAAGGCTGGTTTGCGATTCGAGGATTTGGCTGAAAATCTTCGTGTTGCATCATTGAAAGACGCTGCATTTAATTACCACATTTGTGTTCCTCTGACTCCTGACACACACACACACACACACACACACACACACACACACACACACACACACCACCACCACACACACACTACACACACACACTACCACACACACCACCACACACTTCACACACACACCACCACACACACACCACACACACACTACCACACACACACCACACACACACACCACCACACACACACCACCACACACACACCACCACACACACTACCACACACACACTACCACACACACACCACCACACACACACCACACACACACCACCACACACACTACCACACACACACTACCACACACACCACCACACACACACCACACACACACCACCACACACAGACCACCACACACACACTACCACACACACACCACACACACCACCACACACACCACCACACACACACCACCCTACACACAACACACACACACCACACACACACACCACACACACACTACCACACACACACCACCACACACACACACCACACACACACCACACACACACGACCACACACACACCACACACACACACTACCACACACACACCACCACACACACCACCACACACACACCACACACACACTACCACACACACAACACACACACACCACCACCACACACACCACACACACACCACACACACACCACACACACACTACCACACACACCACCACACACACTACCACACACACACCACCACACACCACACACACACACCACCACACACACACTACCACACACACAAACCACACACACACAACACACACACAACACACACACCACCACCACACACACCACACACACCACCACCACACACACCACACACACACTACCACACACACCACCACACACACACTACCACACACACACCACCACACACCACACACACACCACCACACACACACTACCACACACACACTACCACACACACCACCACACACACCACACACACACTACCACACACACCACACACACACCACCACACACACACCACACACACCACCACACACACACTACCACACACACCACACACACACACCACACACAACACACACACACCACCACCACACACACCACACACACCACCACCACACACACCACACACACACACTACCACACACACCACCACACACACACTACCACACACACACCACCACACACCACACACACACCACCACACACACACTACCACACACACACTACCACACACACACCACCACACACACACACTACCACACACACCACACGCACACCACCACACACACACCACACACACACCATACACACACACCACCACACACACACTACCACACAGACCACCACCACACACGCTCTCTCTCTCTCTCTCTCTCTCTCTCTCTGTCTCTCTCTCGGACTTTCTTCTAAATATGCATTTTGATTTTTATTCAGGGAGTCTAAAAGAACTTTTGCGGTAAGATCTCGATATAAAAATGTTTTGAGACTGCCTCAGCGGTCCAGTAATCAGCTACTCAACTCACAGATCCCATGTTCAGTTCCGGTCTGGGGGTGGGCGTTTTTCTTGAACCAGAATAATAATGTTCTGACCTACACAGAGTCTGGAAGCATTCATGTGGGATGAAATGAGAGTATATTTAATATTAAACATTACAAAACTCAACGTTAAAAAACCCTACAGTTCAGTGAGTAATAACACCTCAGTTGTTTCTCAAGTTAAAGTCCCCGATATGACCAAAGAAGTTAAACGGGAGTATACAAAAGAAAACATTCTCGTTGTTACACCATTTTAAAGCAATTACTTCTCGTCGATCTGAACCCCGAAGGAAAATCACACACTGCTGTCGGTCAGTCTATGTGAATCGACAATGCTCTTCGCCGCTTAGGAATGTCTAGAAGCTTCATTGAATCTTGGCTTTTCCCGTTGATAGGAACAATGAGGATTCTCTCTCTGACTTTGCATGGGTGGTTTCGAAAGGATGACAGATTTTTTAATATAACGGCTTTTAATGAAGAATCGATTTTTTAAACCCTGTTTACTGGAGATATTGCCTACCAATATATGTATTCTCCTAGAATTAAAGAACCAATCAACAGTATTTGCAGACAAAAATAAACTTTAAGATGCTCACTTTATGTCCGTTGGTTTTTAAATAATTTGATATGAAAACAAAATGCAGACTGTAGGGTTCGACAGACGGTCCTACAACGTTCATTACCTTACTCAGAGAACCCAAACGACGCTCTAAAGTCCGTTGATTTCACTATTCCCATCCCTTTTTGTTCATTTTCTCCCTATATTTACTATTTCCTTAAAATTATTACGATCGTTATTATTATTATTATTATTATTATTATTATTATTATTATTATTATTATTATTATTATTATTATTATTATTATTATTATTATTATTATTATTATTATTATTATTATTATTATTATTATTATTATTATTATTATTATTATTATTATTATTATTATTATTATTATTATTATTATTATTATTATTATTATTATTATTATTATTATTATTATTATTATTATTATTATTATTATTATTATTATTATTATTGTTATTGTTATTGTTATTATTGTTATTGTTATTATTGTTATTATTATTATTATTATTGTTATTGTTATTGTTATTATTATTATTATTATTATTATTATTATTATTATTATTATTATTATTATTATTATTATTATTATTATTATTATTATTATTATTATTATTATTATTATTATTATTATTATTATTATTATTATTATTATTATTATTATTATTATTATTATTATTATTATTATTATTATTATTATTGTTTAATTTTTTAAAAAGTAAATAAAGAAATAATCTTTTTAAACTGTAAATTTCGTTATCAAGTATAATTTCCTCTATAGAAGTAACAGAAAAAATGCAGAGCAATGCAGGAGTGTGCAAGAGGGAGAGCGGAAATGAAATGCATGATTCGAAGGGGAAGTAACACGATTTTCGCTAGATTATATTATACATTTGCCTACTGGTGAGTAACAATACGTATCATAGTTTTTGGTAGATATGACCACACCGGCCTGCGAATTTAAACTTTTTCCTGCGGCACAGGATTTTTTAACTCTTTAAACCTAATTTTGGTGTGCTGAGTTCAAATCTGCTTTTCATTTGTTCGTACCACGTAACCTTTTTTTTTTCCTTCTTTTTTTTTCTTTTTCTTTTTCTTTTTTTCTTTTTTTTTCCGTGCACAAAGGAAATGTGGAATATTAGAGTTTATTTCTAGTTTTTAAAATTCGTGAAATCATTCAAACAAAGAAACAATCTCAGTTTCCCAGATGCAACAGTGTACACTGAAGTAGAGCATTTCAAACATACCTTATGATGTTATTTTCTCCTCCGTTTTGCAGAAAACGAACGCTGAGTTGACTTGCGTGTGTGGTCCTGAGGAATGCAGAAAATGTCGTTTTAATCTGATGTTGCATCCGCGTGCCTTTAACTTTGGTTTTAACAATGTGTTCATATTGGTCATCATTAACATTGTGCAAAAACTTGTTTATAACTTCACTTAATGAGTCCTAAGCTTGAACCTCTGTGTCTCTTATGATACTTATAAAATGAACGCCCTTCATGAGTTAAAAATGCCTTCTTTCACTTTTTATTTAGACAACATTGGAAATTTCTTTTCACATTTGTGCAAATCTTTAACAAATTGCTTCATTATCCCTAATTTGGTATGAAACAGGGGTGGCAAAACCTTGTGTTAGTCAATCAGCGAGCAATTTATTACATTTTTTGTCCCAGGCACTAAATCTTTTCTTTTGCCCAGCTTGTTTCACCCCAGTGCTCTAGAGCCCCATTCACACAAAAAGCACTGAAATTTCATGTACTTCAATTTCATTACTTGTTGGCCCAATAAAATACCGCACACCTAGTATACACATTTTAGTATTTCTTTAAGGGATGTAAAGTGAGCTATTGGAACCGAAGCAAACATTGCTGTTGTGCAGCAGAACACCTTTCAGACTTCTCTCACTCGAATCTTTAAACAGATGCCAATATTTTGCTTCGTAAGCTGTTCCAAGTCATATATACATGATGAAACGAAAAAGTATGTGAAAACTTTGGGAAAACATTTCTTACATATAGAGGATAAGAAATGTTATATGAGCGTAGGTGTGAGAATTGTATATTTTCATGGTAGAGCTCTTTCTCTACAACTCTGCTCATACGGTGAGATGTGTAATACGTAGCTGTCCTGTGGCCATAACCCCACAACAGAATAGTTGTTTAATTGCAAAGTAGCAAACGTTCGCTTTTACACCTAGTTAAGTCAGGTGGAGGTGATGTCATTGTGCTACAGCCTTGTTGCAAGATACTCCATTACCAATAAGACGAGGCATGATGGAGCTCCTTTCTGTCTTTCTGTCTGTGGAGTTCTGAATAGATGGATAGGATGGATAGGAAGAGGTGCACCAATTCCGTGGCCTCCGCGTTCACCTGACTTAAATCACTAAATTTTTATTTGTGAGAAAATTGAAATCTCTTGTTTATGCAACTCCAGTTGCCGATTAGAGGTTCTTCGCGCCCGTATTGCGGAAGGCTGCCAAATAATACACAATTCTCCAGGCCTAATACAGCGCATTAGGAAGTCCATGCAACGGCGGGTTGACGGATGCATTGCAGCTAATGGAGACAATTTTAAACATGTGCTGTGATTTCTTATTTCCCCATAGTTTTCTCATCCAGTATTCTTGTATGGGATTTAACTGTAGCAAAACCGAGCTAAGAAGAAAATAAACAATTTCTGGACTTAAGTTCATATAACATTGTTATCCTCTACCCGCATAAAACATTTTCCCAAATTTTTGACATACCTTTTTGTTACAACCTGTATATCAAGTATATATTCAAAGGAAAGCTATTTGATTTTCAGATCTGTTTAAAATGGAGCATAGATGATTGTTTTCAGTAATTTTCTGAAATTAAATACTATAATATAGCGTTTCACTCTTAGAAGGCAGTATGGAGTTAAATGGGACATCTCTGTCTCTATCTAGCGCATACAAGTTGCCATTAGCCACGTCCTTTTCTACCCTCGCTCTGTTGCCACATTCCTAATAGCATGGTATAAATATTCATTTGTTATAAATTTCAGGTTTGAACACATTATCCTATGCAGAATTTTTTTCTCTATCAGGTTATATCCTTTTCAGAGTCATTATACATTTCTATAGGTCCAAATTTCTTCAGAAAACGTTTTTTTCAATAGAAGTCCGATATTTGCTGTTTCTACACTCATCACGCACTAACAAACCAACTGCTAGAATGCATCTATATTTTTTTCTTAGGTAGAGTAAACTATAGTGCTACTACCTGCCTACTTTGAATTCTCTATGTTTACCCAGTTAAGGGTTATAATTTTTTAAATTAAATGTTTTCGGAAAATTTTATATCTGTGCACTGCAAAAGTTACGCAGTGTGAAACTTTTTTGTTATTGAGTTTACATCAGGGAACCAGCGAGAACAAATGTTGAGGAAGGTTGGAGAAAGTTTTTAAAATAAACCAAAAGGCAGTAACCTCTTTCTTTTATCCAATAAGGCAAACAAAAGTATTCATCTATTCAGCGTCAGGCCTGACACAGAAGATAGTATAAGGAGCAGCACTAACATTAGTTCGAAAGAAGCCGTGTGTGTAACTGTGAGCTGTTATTGCGTTATTTGTTTAATATGTTTGTAAATATTTGTAGTTATGGAGGGGGAAGCTAGGAAGAGACGATATGTTGGTAAATTAAGAAGTAAGGAACGCCAAATAATTATGAATGTGTTAGATTATTTTTGAAGCAAAATGCTTGGCAGTAAAGGCAGTAAAAGAAACAGCTAAGGCTATCGGGTGTTCAGAAGCAGTAGTGTGTATGATTAAAAAGGAACTAATGGAAGGACCTCTAAGAACGCCATCGAAAAAGAAAGCAAAAAGGTGGGGACTACACAAAACGCTAGGTTAACGCAATATGATTGAATAGTGCAGGGTGGAGTGCGGCAAATTGTTCATTCTTTACAGTTTGCAAATATTCCACCCACGCTGAATATAATTTTGTCACAGTTCAACAGCGATGAGACCCTACCAAATTTCTCAAGGGCCACTCTGATTTGGGGTTCGAATATGAAAGAAAGGGTAACAAGTGCATATTAATAGAAAGAGACGATATCGATATCATCAGATGGCGACATAAATATCTAAAAGACGTAAAAGGTTTAGGGACCAGGGGAAATCAATTGTTTATACAGACGAGTCATTTGTAAATTTAGGTCATACAGTGACAAAGGTGTGGAGGGAAACCAAAGTTAAAAGTGTCCGTCTCGTCAAGCAGCAATTGAAGGACTAAGTACAGGACTCAGGCCACCTCGAGTCGCTCGCGGAGAGAGATTCGCAACTAGTACATGTTGCAACACTGCGCTCCATTTAACGTGTACTGTCTTTTAAGGGTGAGACGCGCTTTAGATACTTGGTCTGTGATGTGTACATTTCGCTATGTACATGTTTTTGAGGCTGTAGGTTCGAGAAATGATGTTCCATCCAGAAAAATTTCTAATGCAATATATTATTGTAAAAAATAAATATTTACAATGGTAGGCATTCTCATAAGGTCTGAACTTAACGATGATTTGTACGACAAAATATACTTGAGTATAATAATTTACTCAGATCGTGAAGACCGCATAACCTGCCGGGAGGGATCGAAGCATTGACCACGTACCACCTTCTAGTACTGCACCCTATGGCGCTTGTAGTGGGCAGAGGTGGGGCACGCAGCGGCTGTTGCGCCATGGGGTTAGTTTTAGTTTACAATAATTTACACACCTATGTAGCAAGAGCAAAGGTTATCCTGAACATGCAGACTCCCTGTTAGAAATAAATCTTAAACCTATGTGAGAAATACTGAAATATTAGTTTTAACACTGATGTGTGTCAAATTAGGTGTCATTTGTGTATTAGAGTACAATTTGTTACATTACATATATACAACAATACAGCAATCACTGCAGCTTAATATAACCCTGTCTGTCTGTCTGTCTGCCTGTCTGTCTGTCTGTCTGTCCCTCTCTCTCTCTCTCTCTCTCTCCCTCTCTCTCAGTCAGTCAGCCAGGCATACACATGCACAAGTAATGGAGCAGCTGCTGGGGATAATTGATAGATAATTTACCCTATGCACCAACGTAATGGACTGTTAAACGAGTAGAATATGTAAACAACCCAGCTCCTACTGTACGTTCCGGACTGTTGTTTGTCCAACTATCTTGACTGTAAATCAGCAAGATTTGCTATCTTAAAATTTGTCATTAATTTTACTGTTGTACAAAGAGCACCTAAGAAAATTTCACTGCACCTCGCGCCTGTGTCATACTTTTTATCGTTGTACGAAACCATGGCTACTTCATTGGTTTCTTGGGCCACGGTGCAAGAGTGCATCACTTCTTCCAGTAAATAGTTAACACCAATAAGGCCTCCAAAGATTATCAATGGAGTACAAACGAAATGCATGTTTACGTTCTGGATCTAGTGGCTAAAAGAAAAGAAGGGATTGAATGCATTCAGTATGTCACATACAGCTCTTACCATGATTGATAGCAATACCTCATCGGCTAGTGAAGGGGTTAAAATCTAAAGGGAAACTAGATGAGGGTGCAAACTAAGGGTTGAATGATATTCATTAAATACGCAACAAGGCAGTACGTTATTAGAAAAAAGTAAACCGAACTACATTATCACAGTGATATCAATACTTGTTGCTGCATAGAAGCAAAATAACTAAATAACAAATACAAAATTAAAATAGTATATTTTCCCTCTAATTCAAACTATAATTGGTTAATTTACCTTTACTAACATATTGCTGGTCATAGGAATACACGTATAGATACACTATACGTCCACAAGTAATTTCGCTAGTATACGGCACGACTGCTTCTGGGACAATAAACACGTTTTGGTTTCAATAACATCAGAAAAAGCAAAGGAATAAAGGGAGGTTCTCCCATCATTGCTGTATTAGGAAGCCAACACGCTCTGTGGTAGTCGAAAGTCCCCAAAAGTGATACAAAATCCGCCAAAGATTTCCTTTGGCATTCTTTGTACAAGTAGCGGGTAACGGTAACCCTCTCAGAAACGATTCTGAAAGAAACCACTTGAAGGAGTAAACATAGGCTAGACTAAACCAAGCCTATCACCAGAAAATAACACAGGAGGAAGCTATGACCTAAATCCTTGAAGCGGTATAATGAACTTAGATAACAGTGTTATCATCCTCTATTCATTGAGCTTCCATTTCCTGGAGGCCAAATAATTTTTTGTTTACCAGACTTTCAATACTTTTTTCAAGCAAGCACTTATTCAGTACTTTCAGAAGAGGATAGTCATGTTTGAATAATATATTTATCAGTAAATAAATAATTCAAAAGGGCAGAGAATATAATTTGCTGACATTTGTTACATTTATTGATGTTGACAACATTATGTTTTGATAGGATTGAACGAGAAAAGTTGTGGAATATAGTGGAGAAAAGAAAATATGCGAAACATTTAATACTAGGATATTATATTGGAATACAAAATTGTAGTAACACAAAATAATGCTACACGTAACCTATTTTAACAAAAACAGGAATAGGACAACTGAAAATGCCAGTAAATAAACCCAGTGAAATTAGTACCTAGGCCTAATAGAGCAAACATAGCAAAACAAAGTGAAATAATTTAATAAGCACAAAATTATAACAAGTCTGATTGTCATAGTTATAAACAGCTTAGGAGTTTCTCAGCATTAAAACTATTCGTTGATGACTTCGCCATTTATTGCAATTCTCTCCTGCAACGTCGCCTCCAATTAGGTCTTGACCGGCTGTTCACTTGAAATGTTGAAAACGGCTTTAAGTTCTCCATCGAGAAAACCGTCTGTATTAACTACTGCCGCCGGAAGAAGTTTCTCCCGCCTTCTCTACGTCTTGGCCCAGATGCACTTCCTTTCGCAGACGAGACGAAATTTTTGAGATTGTAATATTTCGTATTTAAGAGCAAGGTGTGAACGCTCTCTTACTGTTTTACGGATTTTAAGTGGCACATCCTGGAGAGCTGATCGGACAGTTCTTTTACGACTATACCGCTCACTAGTGCGATCGAAACTTAATTACTTTTGTATAGTGGATTCCTCGGCTCAACCGTCGGTTTTAAATCGCCTCAATCCTACACAGCCCCGTGGCATCAGGTCGAGTATTGGCGCCTTTCCAACTAGCCCTCTCATGAGCCTATGTACGGAAGCTGCTAAACCTCTGGTTAGTTATCGCCACTAGTCTGTTCTTCTAGTCTTTCTAGTCATCCAGAAAAGGTACCCGTCTTCTTCGTTTGTTAATGATACCTTGGACCGCCAGTACTCGACAACCTCCCTGGTCCTGCTCCCTCCTGGTTTTCGGTTTCTCTCACTGCTTCTGCTGCTGGACGTCAATTTACCGTCGACATTACGCAAGGAAGAAACACGATTTCCCCATCGCTCCGTTCTGAGACCCTACGTCAATTTAGGTTTGCTGTCCATGCCGAAGTCGTTAACGTCAGACTCAATTCTTCGTTCGGCCTTTTTAGATACTCAGACGCAGCCCGGATCCTGTAATTTAATATACACTTACGGCTCATTGACGATTGGGAGATAGGATGTGCTTTTATTGAGTCGCCAGAGTTTTAGCTTTCGTCTTTTATCGTAGTGCTCGATTTTTACAGCAGAGCTTTTTGGTATGTAAGCAGGCTCTTTTATATGTTTGTTGGCAGGCCTTGGAGATGTGTATAATTTGTTCACTAGCGTGTCCTTTATGTGGGCGCCTGGATATGTAAGACTGCAAGGAAATGAGGCTACCGATTCTGCTGCAAAGACAGCAGTTTTAGCTCCCAGGGTTGATTTTACCGCTGCTTTACGTCGCATCCTCCTTTCACGGTGGAGTGCTGCATGGCGATCTTTTGGAGAACAAACTTCGGGAAGTGAAGTCCCTTCCTGCTACCTGGTGGACTTCCCGTGCACCTCTCGTCGCGAGGAAGTCATGTTTACCAGACTGCGTATCAGGCACTGCTGTTTTAGCCATATCTTCAGATGTTGCGCCTCTCTGTGCTCATTGTGTGATAATAATTGGTCGAAAGTTGTTAAAAGTGTTGTATTTAACCTTTTCAGCGCGCCAAACCCCAACTCTCAACTATATATGGCCTTAGAGTAAGATGTGATTTTATACTACGGTGCTCGCAGAAATTGTTTAATTTCTAATAGCCATAACTAAGCAAGTAATTTAAAAGCACGGAATTAAAAAAAAATACAGGTCTTCTTATTTGATGCCTATTATTCATAAAAAAAATTTGAAGCCTCTACGAAAAGGTCGTGTTTTACGGGTATGCGATTTGATGTGGATTGACCTACATGTTCCAAACAACGAGACAAATTCATCTGGTTTTAATTTTCTTAATCTGTTTGCCACATTGCCTGCCAACATTTCTAGAAGTTGCACATTTTGGGAAGTTGTGCCATTGTTACTGTTTGTTTCTTGTATGTGATCTAGTTGTTCAATAATATGGTTAAGATAGGAAAAAACTCACAATCCTCATATTCCTGCTGGTCTCCTATCTGAATTCCATTCTTCTTCCCCTAGTTCTTCTGCCTCTTTATCGTCACTTTCAATTTCGCTGGTCATCGTTGCACTTAATGCAACGCTAATATCCCGTGCATAATTCTCAGACTTAGTACCCCGGAACAACTGCGTCGAAGAAGCTAGGAATTTATATTCTGATTCACGGTAGTTGGTAAGGGATTATCATGAAATCTACCTAGACTCCTGCTTTGAAGGGAAAAAAACTCTCAATTACGTCTTGATTCCATGTTGATCCCAAAAGATATGCTGCTGCTGAACGTAGGTGACTCACATAAAAACTTTCGTTTAAATATTTCAGTGTTCTGAAACGATTCCGTGAGCTTTACTATCACTAATCCTCATAAACACAGTCATTTCAATCAGAGCAAGCGGCTAGCCGGCTAATGACTTCTATACCAGCTGACGTCATCAGCACTGAAGTCTACTGCGTATCTAGCTGGTTATACCTACCATATTACTCAACATACTGTGGTTATTCCCACCGAAAAGGAAAAAAAAAAAAAAAAAAAAAAAAACGTATTACACACAAATTGTGTGCCTTGACGAGATCCAGTTTTCCATTTTTGCTTTATCTGTCTTTTACGGTTTATCACTTATGCAAAAGTTTTACAAAATGAAGAGGATTTCAGAGGCTATTCTCAGAAAATATGTTAAACACATGATATTATAATCGACATCGTTAGAACCAGTTTTGAAAGTAAACATTTTTGAAGATTTCTCCGTGTAAATGGTAGTAAGTATGGGATATGGGGATTTTCCGGAGAATTTTTCATGTTGCATCCTTGGAAATTTTTGAATTTAAATACAGAGTTAGGCACTTAAACGACTTCCGTTTTTGAGTTATGCTATTCTTAGTGGACACACACACGCGCAGAAGTCTTTCTAAACATGTTTTCTTCCTTTTTTTTTTTTTTTTTTTTCTTTTTCCTTCCACATTTAGGGGGTCCCAAAACATACATTTCTGATGACGTCTTGGTATGAAGTTTTTGAGTGTAGTACAATTCTTTGTCTGCTTTATTAGAGAAAGTAAAAATAGGATTATAACTCGTGAGGTGGTATAGGAATTCTCAAGCAGTTGACTTTACGCTGTAACATTGTAAACAAACTAGCCGCTCATCTTTGGTATAGACTTTGTCTATCTACGTTGACTTTTCCATACATTATAACAGAACAGTCTAACAAAACTTTACAAACTAAGTTCAGGAAGATAAAAATAGATATGGAATATAAGCACTCAGAATTGGCATACGCTCGTTTTATACATAACTCCCTTTTTAAATAAAAACACATTCTACAAGAGGTGGTTCAAATTGGTTCAGCAATTTCTTTTCATTTGATAGAGCTGCCGTATTTGGCGGGTTAACTTTTTAAATTTCAATAATATTAATCCATTTAATTTGCTTCCCTCTGTTATTTATCAAATATCTACATAATGATCTTCAGGATATTTAGGGTAAATCTTCCTCTTTATCTCTTATAATTAAAATTTCGTACAACCACGTGAATGAAAAGTTCCTGATACTCACGCAAAAGGAATATCTGATTTTCTTAATGTCCCCCGACAGTTTTATAAGTTCTGGAAAACCTGCATATCCTATAAGTACTCTTTGGCAGTGGAAGAGTCACCTCTCGAAATGGCCCAATTATTTTTATATAGTTACATTAGGTGAAAATGTAAACCGTTGTACCCTCTCTTTAGCCCCATAGTTATGTAATGATATAAAAGCTGTATTACTTTCACAAAATGAAGGAAAAAAAAAACAGTATCCGCAATGGAGTAGTGGTCATGCTGGTAAATAAGATTCAGCATTTCCAGACCACGTGTTACATTTTTTATAAAATAAAAAAAGAAAAATAATGCCTTTTAATATAAACATCGGTTCTAATTTTTTAAATGTCTTTCTTTATGCAGTTATATAGCATGTTCTGCTAATAAACTTAAGATTGCGGCATAAGCCTAAAGTAAATAAAGCAAAACTTTCTTATGTGAGAGTAATCAGAAGATTTGGTCACCCAGAAACTTCTTTGCATCCATCTACAAAATTTCGTTTATTCACAGATTGTCAGACTGCCATCATACACACATTAGAGTATTTGATAAATAAATGTAACATATTTGTGCCGTTATAAACAAGAGCGATCTTCTTTTTTCTAAGCTGCCTTCAGTTTCCTGAAGCATTACATTTGGGCATGGAATAAAATGTTTTGTTTTTACGTGCATTTTCTGCGGAATACAGCAACCAGCGAGTTTTTGTTTGTACACATATTCTGTACAAAGCACAGCATAGTTACTGCTACTCCATTACGGTTTTTTTTCTCCCTTTCGGTGTTTTACTAGTTTATGAATTGAAATTAATATCGTGTCCGTCAGAAACAATAAGGCTTTTTAATGGTGAGTTCTCTGGTGCGTTTCTCTGCTCGGCTGGGCTCCAATCTGCTGCTGCAATCTTCTCTATTTTCCTCTGCTATCTGTATTCTAGATAGAGCGAAACTTTTCTCCCCGGTGAAATACTCGTAGATCCAGGATGTGGTAACGGATCGGACCAGCATTAATAACACTTTACTATGCAGTTTCCGGACAAAACACACTCTATTTATTTTCGCTTCTTGTAGTTCACAACACTAAGCTTTCCCGTTAGGAAACTGTGATCATCTGAGAGCGGTTCTGACACGAGACGCAATCTTAAGTAAATAAGTCATATCCTACGACTTATCTGTGTACCTTGATGCAACACTTAATGCAATTTTTCGTGGCAATTCATAATTCATCTGTAAGATTTGAAGCTTTCACGGCGAGCGTTATGGATCAAGGCTTCACGGGTGATCAGCCGTGTCAGATTTATAAAGGTCGAGCTTTCGGCCACTGTAGCCTCCATGGCCACCTCATCCTGAAGATGGCCATGGAGTAATTCATCTATCGAATGTTGTGGAGAAAATCCCGATGCACCTCGCAAGCATTATAAAGTTGACTTTTTCGTATCTGTTAACAGTTTCCGGCGTTCGGAACTCTTGGCTGAACGTTGAGTCAAAGTACATCGACACAAATTAATTCTGTAAACCAACAACTCTTACTTTACATATACAAGATTAACATTCTCGAGTAGCCCTTCTTAAATTACCCTGTATGAAAGTAAAACTTTTGCGTATAAACATGAATAATTGAATACTATAATTATCATTTTTCAATTTTGTCTCTCTTTATAATATTAGTCCAACAAGAATATTTTTGAGAAATCTGACAATTTTAAGTAAAGGAACACACCTGGATAGTTGCAATACAATGCCCGTAAACGACAGGTCACTCAAGCGACAACAGCAGTGCAGCTGAATGTGCTAATGTGTTTGTTCAGAGCCATAGAATTTAAGTTAATATGTTTTAAACAAAGCTGTTTTGTGCGAGATGGGTTCAACGGACTAAGCAATAAACACTGTATCGAATTAAAACTAGGTCAGACACACGCAGATAGAGATAAAACTATTAAAACTCTAAAATTAATTTGCCATACAACTCCACCAGCAGGTTTTTTATTTTAAAGTTGCTTAGAAGCATATTTTGTTTTAATAAATGCTGAACAACAGCAGAAAGCCATGTGGTAGCTCTTACCTTCATATGGATGTAGTATATTAGAAACGCTATTTTCTCAGCATTGTATTATTTAGCATCTAATAAGATTAACTGATTGGTCGCATAATTCTACTTGTGAAAGTGAAAATAAGTGTCATATGTCAAAACGAGTGAGAGCTAGTCCTAAATGTCAAAACGAGTGAGAACTAGTCCTAAATGTCAAAACGAGTGAGAGCTAGTCCTAAATGTCAAAACGAGTGAGAGCTAGTCCTAAATGTCAAAACGAGTGAGAACTAGTCCTAAATGTAAAAACGAGTGAGAACTAGTCCTAAATGTCAAAACGAGTGAGAGCTAGTCCTAAATGTCAAAACGAGTGAGAACTAGTCCTAAATGTCAAAACGAGTGAGAGTTAGTCCTAAGTGTCAAAACGAGTGTGAGCTAGTCCTAAATGTTAAAACGACTGAGAACTAGTCCTAAATGTAAAAACGAGTGAGAGTTAGTCCTAAGTGTCAAAACGAGTGTGAGCTAGTCCTAAGTGTCAAAACGAGTGATAGCTAGTCCTAAGTGTCAAAACGAGTGAGAGCTAGTCCTAAATGTCAAAACGAGTGAGAACTAGTCCTAAATGTCAAAACGAGTTAGAGCTAGTCCTAAACGTCAAAACGAGTTAGAGCTACTCCTAAATGTCAAAACGAGTGAGAGCTAGTCCTAAATGTCAAAACGAGTTAGAGCTAGTCCTAAATGTCAAAACGAGTTAGAGCTAGTCCTAAATGTCAAAACGAGTGAGAGCTAGTCCAAAACTTCAAAACGAGTGAGAACTAGTCCTAAGTGTTAAAACGAGTGAGAGCTAGTCCTAAATGTCAAAACGAGTTAGAGCTAGTCCTAGATGTCAAAACGAGTGAGAACTAGTCCTAAATGTCAAAACGAGTGAGAGCTAGTCCAAAACTTCAAAACCAGTGAGAGCTAGTCCTAAGTGTCAAAACGAGTGAGAGCTAGTCCAAAACTTCAAAACCAGTGAGAGCTAGTCCTAAGTGTCAAAACTAGTGAGAGCTAGTCCAAAACTTCAAAACCAGTGAGAGCTAGTCCTAAATGTCAAAACGAGTGAGAGCTAGTCCAAAACTTCAAAACCAGTGAGAGCTAGTCCTAAGTGTCAAAACGAGTGAGAGCTAGTCCTAAATGTCAAAACGAGTGAGAGCTACTCCTAAATGTCAAAACGAGTGAGAGCTAGTCCTAAATGTCAAAACGAGTGAGAGCTAGTCCAAAACGTCAAACATTGCCCTCTTAAACATTGCCCACACGGGGCTTGTGTGTTTAAAAACACCACTGGTAAATTCTTTGGTATAAATAAATGATAAATAGAGGTTAATAACGTAACATTGCTGTACAAAATAAATTTTCCATACTTTAAAAGTCACAATTACGAATTGATTGAGCAAACTAACTAAAAAGATTGATTTTATTGCGATCTATGATATAAAAAACATAATGATGGATGTTGTAAATAGTAGGGACTTAGCGATCAAAATTGTTCATAAATAAACAGCCTATCTGTGGTATTCCCTTAACCCACATGCAACGAGAGTATCGAAAACTGGCTGAGGTTTATGCTAGGAGTACAAAAGTTGTGACGCCGCTGGGTGCTTCCTCTGACATCGCTCGCATCATCTCTAACTTCCGCTTTGCAGCGAGATGAAATTCCTAGGTCTAAGGTACTGCGATCTCACGGTGGAGATTCTTGAAATATTCTACCTATGTTAAGTGCTAGCATATTGAGCTTTATTCCCCTAACTGAATTGAGGAGAATTGCGATTACACATTACATTGCATTACAGGTATTTAAAACACTGGCCGTACCAACCATAACCTGAAAATTTGAATATTTTAGTTGCGTATCTAAATATCTAAAATGTTACCGAACGATCCCAATGTCTGTGAAAGTTACATTTGTTTAAATGTAAATTATCTAATATTTTGTCTGTACATGTACACAATATATGTAATATAATGCTTCTATGGCTCACAAGTATTTCAGACTAAATGTTATAAATAATTAAATTTTAAACACTATAATTTAATTGCTTAAATGTATCATTATTAAGCGCCTGCTTGAAAAGAATAATTAACATGTACCTATTCTCAATCATAGAACTATCCCTTTCTTCCAATTTTCTCGAAATTAAAAATAATATTGACGTATCATTCACATATTCTCAACCCAAAAACATTCAAGGAAAAAAACAACTGGGATCCGCAAAATATATGTCAACTAAAAATACAGTGAGACAATATGTACTATCATTTCTACTATGAAATAATAAGAAAATAAGAAAATGTGTATTTGAGGTGCTTTTGTATATCCAAGGTTTTGACGTTGTACGACTTAATGAAATAAACTGAGATATAATTATAGCTTTGCCTCCCACATAACATTTTAACTCAGAACAGATATTTGGGATAAATGTTTCACATTTACGCCCAACCAGATTTACAAATTATTTACATGTAGTACCAAAGGATTAGTTCTTGACTCAGTATAATTAGATTAACATCAGTGACTTTTCTTTGGACAAGAGACATATGGTGACACGATTCTGTTCACCGACAGTACCAGTGGAATAGTATCAAGTAAAAACTAGAAAACATTCAAAATTGTATCACGTATTAATTGCGTTCGGTTGTATTTAATGGAATATCTCTAAATATTGGCTAGACAAATGTCACAAGATCTGAAAAATATTGTGACGCCGGGTTCGGACGGACGGACGGAGCTAAGCTACTTCACACCACGTATCAGACCGGCGTTCAAGGTCAGACCGCCTCGCGCCAATGTTTCTGTGAATCGGATCAACAACAATAAAGCGGTTACATAAAAGGGGCTTCTCCATAACTTCCGTGCAAGATGTGATGGCCACCGTGTGTGTGGAAGTCAAGAAAGGCCCGTGTGACTTCATCCTCGATGTATAAGGAGGCGAGAAAACAGCAGAGATTTAGTTACAATGATTGATATGAGCCGGTCTGTGAGCTAGTGAGTGCGAGACAATTGTGCATGTGTGTCGTCGTGATAGATACGTCGTTGTCCTAAAGAAGATCAACGAGCGTCGAGTTATCGCATCGTCCTAATTAGTGTATGAGAGACAGAGAAAGTGAAGAAAGACATTGAAAGGACTGAGCAAAATTACGAGAAATAAACTTTGTGAGTTCTGATTGCACAAAAGGCTGTAGACTGTGTTAACGACGAGAAGAAAACAGTGTATTGGTGAAAAAAATGTATAAGACAATAAAGTGATAGAAAAGTAAACCGTCAGCTTTTGTCGTTTTGTTACGCTGGTGTCAAGATTCGTCGAATTGCCGTTTTATTGCAATATAATACAATTCTCAAAATCTGATATGTGTTTACTTCAAAATTTTAGTTTTTCCACACATATGTTTTGGTTGTGTGCTCCTCTGCTCTTTCTTTCTGGAGAGTCAAAACACTGTACGGTGTTATGTGTTTCTCTTCGTGCTGACTCCTTCTGTATATACTTCCATATATTTATTTTTAATATTTGTCATAGTTTTAAATGTCAGGGCTCAAAGGGACATCCTGAAATGTATTATCGGGAGCTATGTTGGCACAGAAAATATTCATAGTGGGAAAGCTGCGTTTTGTGCACAGTTCTGTGCATCGTACATGTGGAAGTGGTGAAAGGAAATATTCGATATGCCAGACTGGTTATCTGCATTGCAACTGTCCGGAACAGCACTGAGCGGCTGCATTTCAAACAGATAAAATGCACTTTTCTCTTTTCTACTTGCTTTATTTCCAACATTTCAAAGCATTAGATACACAGATAGCATATATGTTTTTAGATATTACAGATATTTTTGTGGAGTTTCTGTTCTCAAAAAGATTCTTTGTGTATTGTGTAGCCTAAAACGTATTCCTATCAAGGTAGCTGAAATGTTTGAATACGTATACTCCCTAATTTTACTATAGAAGTTGGAACAAAACCCGTATCAAACAACTCGACCTACAGAATAATATTTTGTGACAAATATATTCTTGGGTTGAATATTTTAATTATTATCAAGAGTATTAAGAATGTTTATTTCTTTCGCTAGAAGGAAGCCCTCCATTACTTTAGTTACTTTGTACAGAAGGTTAAGGAATTCGCCATGCTTTTTCTCCAGGTAATACACAAATCGGCGAAAAATAGCAACTTATAAAGTTTACTTAACCTTTAACCGGTGACGCGGTAAAGTTGGTACACTACTGGTGCGGTGACGTCTGGTTTATTAATTTTTCAATATTCTAAACTTTTTATTTCATCAAGGTATCATTAAGCATTACTTTTCTGTATGGCAAGTTTAACAATTATATTATTTTAAACTAAAAAAATAAGAAGCCTTCTGTGCAAATAATTAGAACATAAAATGTTTACTTGACGTTTTATTTTCCCTAAGAATCATGTATAAAGAGATTAAGCAAAGCCAGGTATTTTCAGACTCAGCAACGTATGCCGATTATTAAAAAATTAGTGCTTTATTTCAAACAGTACCATCAAAAAGTGCATGCCCTTCCTACTGTGCTTTTTCCCCACAGTTTATGCAGATTTTTAGACGTTTTTTGTAATCTGTCTTTAGAATGATGAAATATCCTTATCATTTGATTTGAAAGTAGCAGAGTTTGGGAATCTTTCAGCACAAAATGATCAACATCTTGAGCATGGAAATGACCACTGCATTGAAACTTTTGCCCCACGTCATTTTATTTCACATTGGTCCATTTTAAAATTATTTGTCCCATCTCTGGGAAACAAACAAAATCCGAAGCGGTCTTGTAATTAATTTTGTTCCTCAACCTCCAAAAGGATTCAAAGCAAGCTAATTCGTAGAGCTGTTTTTTGTAGTGTTTAACGCCCGCGTTTATTATTACGGCACCGCAGGCGGTGACACTGATGATACATGCAATGAAAATGGAGCACCGGTGGAATGAAATGGCGGGAAAACAGAGAACCCGAAGGATACCCGCCCTAGCTCCGCTTCGTCCTCACGAATCCCAACATAGTATTGTGTCTGGGAGAGTAAACATATCTTCTCACATACTCCTTTTTTCAGGTTTACAGATTCTAAAATAGAAATAGTCTTTCCTGACTTCAGTTTCTATTTATTTGTAACATTTTCATTCTGAGTGAAAGCGTTTTCATCACTTCAAAAGAATCGCGTTTACGATTTCTCTATCGAGTTCATTTTCAAGCACATTCGCTATCCACATTACTTTCATATTACTGGTATCTTCATTCGATCTTTTAAGCGCTTGATCTCTGAGCGTCACTCTGCTGGAGGGAACAGCACAATTTGCCATTGTAAACAATACTGCGCTTGACAGAAAAAATCACGTAACTGGTGACGTGACGTCTGTCAGACGTTGCTATTCTCTTTGACAGTAAATAACCCGGGTCTATATATGAAACTTACTGGAGTTCTAGAGTAAACAAAGGTAAGAATGTAAGCATCAGAAGTCAACTTGTTATATAGAATACACTTTAGTACTCGTATTTCTTAACTTGCACGACATCTGAGAGACGTCACGTAACCAGCTGAGGCTTAATCAGCAGGTGCCAATCTTACTACTTTCGTTCACTGTTCAAACCGTCTTCTAGACACTTAGACGTGGTGAATATGTTGTTCAGTCAACTTAACAAATAATTCATACAGTCCCTCATTGGTCATCGGTTTAGCTTCTGCTTAAGTAATTGTAGACGGGTCTGAAAGAAAATCAATGGACCTTCAAATGGTTTGCCTGACCTTACTGAGAACATTGGGTAGTAGGCTTTTGGTAGCTCCTGGTACGAGGATTTGGGGTCCCTACTATGATAGGTTAATATTTGACAGTTACGACTTAAGAATCGTTAAGTTTAACGCTTAGTCATCTTTTTTACCTCTACGAGTTGTTCATTAAATTCGATTGGAAATGCAGTACGGAAGTTTTTGGACAACCTATATTTACATGTATATAAGACAAATGAGAGTCAAGAGGGGAAACGTTGTAAGATCCGGACGCACATTTCTCTGTGAAAGATGGAGAGATTCATTGGTTATTCTCTTGACTTCATCTGCAGACAATGGCCTTTGTGTTGACTTGCGTTGGTTCAATTTGTTCAAGTGTGAGCTATAAAGGTCGTTTCATAAGTAAGGGCTGCCTAATTGTATATTATAAATATGCAACTGCCTGACAACTGCAATCTATACATTTGAAAACTGTGCAGCGCACTCATCACCGATAGTGAGCCTTTGTACATACATTGGAAGATCGTTAACAGCCTATAAAGTGTTCCTAGTCGCAGGATGGAAAAGTATAACAGCGTTCATATAGTTATGAACATAAGGATTTTCCAGATTGAAGTGCATGGAACAAAGAAGAACAGACAGTGATTGCTTGATAGGATGACCACTGATTCGTAATACGAAATTCAAATATCAATAAAACCCAGTCTGCAGTTCCAGTCACGTACGTTTTACACGTTCATGAAGGTGAAAGGTCCTTGAACGCTTTATTCCGCCATCTGAGGGACACTTTAATGTTCATTATTGGAATATGACTTTGTGATCCTGTAATGCACGATAAAAGTAATGATATCCATTTAGATATCGTTCAAATATCCTTGTAGTTAGCCCCTATTTTGGCAAGAAAGCAGAGTTTTCATAATTTATTAAAAGTCCCTTTTGTTTGCATAACTTGAATTATGCTTACATTTCACTCAACGGTTTAATATTTTAATTTTTTCAGAGCAAAACGTGTTTCTTGCATTAGTATGCTAAAGGGATAGCAACAAGTTCCTCCGCACCGTGCCGGTCAAGATAACCTTGGTGTCCTGTTTACCTACATTGTATTTCATGAAACTACACATTTTGCAAGTAAAACATTTACACTATGTAAATACGTGAATCTATCACATTTTTAATTTCGCGGAACGTTATAAGACTTATAACCACGCGCTCGCAGCAGCCAGTGCTGTCACTTCAGTTCCCGTCCCTAGGGTTACACGAAAGCTGCGGAGCGACTTCTTGATAACCCTATATTATAGTGTTCAGTTGAAGCCGATCCACGATGGTGCCACATTTCTTGATTTCATATGTTCCACGATTATCGGTACTTTGTAAGTCGTCTCCTCACTTTGCGTGAAGTTTGATGCCATTAATAATATCTCTTGATGCTAGTCATAGTTAAATACCTTGGATCTCTGAATCAGCATGGGTGTTACGTGTAAAGATAATATCAGCTCAAATTGCTAATTTAATTTATCTTGAGACTTTTTGAGTATAAAGATCGATAGAGTTACCCACCATCGTTTTTAAAAGAATTAACTTCACCCTTCTTCTAAGAATACGATATGTGGACCAATCTAACGTTTGCTTTTAGGTTTCCTCACTCGACAGATAAATACAATTTTAGATATTAAGTGCGACACATAACTAGAGAAGTACAAGTAAAATAGATGGGATAGGCAAAAGATTAAGCGACTGTTACATTGGTGTCATGGGGAGGATGGTGCGGCCTCCATTTATAAAATACAACAAGCTTTAAAACAACATCGCTGATATAGCACATTAAGGAACACACAAAACAAGATTATATGAAGTGAAATTACTTCTGTAAGACCAGCCACCCTATATCCCTTAATGTTACTTATTATTTAATCGTTCCTTCTCTTAGAGTTTACTTATTTTATTTCACATTCATTACACAGCACATGGGTAAATAGCTCACGTTATATGTGGATAGTCTTGTACAGGACAATGTTCGGCTTCCAGCACTGGCATGGCTGTTCTATCTGATTTACCAAGCGAGATGGTTCCACGGTAACATGCGAGGCTCGCATTTGGGAGGTCGTGGTTTCGTTTTCCATGGTCGAACTTTCTGAACCTTGGTTCTTTTTCGCGGTTTTCCCGAGTCACTAGGCGAATGCTTGAAAGGATAATTACATTCCCGAATTTCCCGTTCATCCATTACACTTCAGCTTCATTTCAATAAGGTTCTTTAAGGTCAGAAATGCTGACGATGGGCGATTTGTTGCTGCTGTATGGATACTTTGTCAACTATAACTACTGTTCTCGACGAATGAGTGGCGTTGTAGTCGCCTAATCTGCTGGGGTGGAACGCTGTGGAAACCTATGAAGCTGGTGGCTGTTTGATGAACCCTGCTATCGAGATGGAGAATAACCAGCACATATTAGAGGCTCTCATGCTAGCTCGCGCCCTTCACCCGGGTTCCAACACGTCTGTAGAGCGCTCTCACTTCATTCCTTCCTCCCGGGGTCTGACATACAACAGCCTCAATGGTTGGCTCATTGTTGAAATTGCTCCGTCCATACTCTACATCTGCCACTACCTCTCCTTCTGATGCGTTGGGTATGCTACTTTTTAAAATATTGTAAGAAAATTACAAAATCCAGTCTAGTTATTTTTCTATCACTTTATTGTCCTCTAAGATTTTATCAGGAATACACAGCTTTCTTCTCATCGTTAACAAAGTCTACAGTCTTACGTGTCATCACAACTCACAACTTTTACTTCTCGTAACCTTGACTCAGTCCTCTTTGTGGCGTTCTCCACTTTCTCTGTCTCTCAAACACTAACTACAACGACATGATCACTCGACCCTCGTTAACTCTTCTTACGGCGCACTGACACACAATATAGCAGCGATGACGTCACACGGACCTTTCGCTAATTCCTTCAAACACGCCGGTAGTGACGCAGCTGGAACTTTCCCGAAGGCTTGCTTGTTGTTAGTAACGTACATACACACAGACAGATGTGCTAGACAGGCTGATCTGAACGCCTTTGCCCGCTCGCCGGCCCGACATGTGTGAAGTATCTTGGACCCGTCCGTACTTTGTTCTGTGCCGAGCCCAGCGTCACAGTATGTAATAACAATTAGTACCATTTGAGTTTTACACAACATAGTTCCCTTATTTTCCTTAGGTATATAATGCTTTTGCACCTGTCAGATAAAACTCGAAATTAATGTTTATTTTCTTTACTGGTAAATAGGAGAGGTATTGTATTCCACCCAAAAATTCGATGTCGAGATTTCACCGGAAATATGTTTCGACACCCTCTGAATACAAAAACAAAAAGAATTTTTAGAAAAAGGTCCGTGTGTGTGTGTGTGTGTGTGTCTGTGTGTGTTGTGTGTCAGTCTGTGGACAGCATAACTCAAACACGAAAAGTAGGTTAAAAAGCAAAGTTGGTATTTAAGTTTAATATCTTCCAAGGATGCGACACGAAGATTTTGAAGAAAATAGACCCACCCTAAACTACCCTTTACATGGAAAATGTTTCGAAAATTTTGATTTTCTTGAAAATGGCTCTAACGATTTTGATTAAAATGTCATGTGTTTGAGATATTTTTATGACTAATGAAATTTATATCTTGAATTTTCTGGCTATAGCCCCTGTAGTCGTATTTACTCTGGACGACTTTTGCATAACTGGTAAACCGTTAGAGATAGACCAAATCATATTACATAAAAAAATGTAGATCTTGCTGAAATACACAATTTATGTCCGAATAAATTTTCTTGTAGGGTGAACCATTTCGGAGATATTCCTTGTTATGCGTGTGTGAGTTTCGGAAAACAAAACTTTCGTGAAATGGAACATAGTTGTTCATTTTTTATATGTTAAGTGTGGAAAGAGAACTGAATCTCAGAGCTTTAAAACGTCTGACTATCACACAAAGCCTACTGTATTCTAATATTCCCCTTGCACCTACAAGGAAATAAGCAATAAGATAATTTCTGCAAATGTTTATCTCGACTAACACGAAGAAGAAGAGTTTGTAAGAATGGTTAGTACAAGAGTGGAGAAAGTCATGTGAGTGCAACACATCAGATCTTTTTATTTAAGTTACAATAAGCTGCGTACAGTAAAAGGCATTCGTTGTAAACGCTATACTGTGTTTACCATGTGAAGATTCAGGTATAGGATATATGGACGATATTGGCCCTTGCCGGAAGCTGGAGATGTTCACATGGACAACGGTAGTGGAAGCCTGCATACATATTTTCACCATGAGAAGATCTCTTGGCTCAGGAATGGGCTGAGTGTACCATATTAGCCCATGCCTGAGGCGGGGGATTTTCACATGGACAACGCCGTGGAAACTTGTGTACATATTTTCACCATGTCAGTCGTACGTATGTCCACAGATCAGCATACACAAATGACGGAACTCCACCTTTAAGAACAGTTAATGAGAAGAAAATAGAAGTTGCATACTAATGCTACCTGCATCACGTGCATCAAAGGATCTAAAGGTAATTTGGCACTAATATTAAAGTGACTTAGAAGAAAGCAACGCTTTTGCGTTGCAAGACTATTACATGACTTAATTACTTTCTGTTCGTATGTGCACAGACTTATTCGTATTCTCTGAAAGATGCAGAAGCATGCTTTGCCCTGCTACACAGACCATATTGCAGGAAAAAAGAAAGGGAGCATAAAGCCTCGCCCTCTCTGTTATATCGAGGTAACTGTCGAGGGTGAATTTGTAATCCTCATTTTTATTGTTATTGGCTTTCCGCAATGAAAAGGAATAAAAAATAAACTATATTGTTCATAACCACACCCACCATATTTTTAAAAATATAATGCGCTTAACTAAACTAAGCTATTTAGGCGACAGCATTATTTAATCGTTGGAAAAAAATATATTGCCCCAAGTGTAACATATTCCTGGATTATTATAGAGCAAAGTTGAACTACCGTGTACCAACACCTTTTAGCTTCAGGCAACTAAGTCTGAAACCATTCCTGCTTAATAAAACTGCTTCGGGATGTTCCAATTTGAATATCACCATAGAGTTTTAACGCTTTAAGTCTTAATTTATTTTATAAACTAGGCTTAGATTTGGCTAGCTCTGGTACTCCGCATCCACAAAGAGTATCATATTATTCATCCATGAGTTGCATCTCATTTTTTCAGTTCATTGATTTCAGCTTTGCTTAATAATTTGAAACCACTAGAGGAGAAACGAACTGAATTCAGTGTGAGGTAGCAGAATAAGAAGCTTTGAATTTATTATAGTACATGGAAATATAATCTCGTTTCAAACAAATAAACTGGAGGATGCCAATAGCAATCGTCTATTCCAGTCACACTTATGAAATTTCATTTCATTTATTAATGCTTATGTTCATTTTCACCTCATACACGAAATAGTGCTAAATTGCACTACTCAGTGTGGTTTTGATAACCAATAGCGCACTGAGATGTTCGTATAGTGACAAAGTTAAAAACGTCTATCACTTTATTGTTTTCTAAAATGTTATCACGAATACACAATTTTCTTCTCGTTGACACAGTCTATAGTTCTTCCTACTATCACAACTCACAACTTTTACTTCTCGTAATCCTGCTCAATCCTTTCAATATCTTTCTTCACTTTCTGTCTTTCATGCACTACCTAGAACGTTACAATCACTCGATGCTCATTGAATCTTCCTTGAGCGATTCTTGTCTGCAACTGCAACAGTCTTTGCCGTTCTCTCTCCTCCTTATATAGAGTACATGACATCACACGGACCTTTCTCGACTTCCACAAAGTGACGCACTCAGATCATTCTGGAAGGCTTCGGAAACACTTTGTATTACCGGTTCATTGTTATTAGTGAGTGGTGTGGGAAAGCTTAACCGTGAGGCCATTGATACGCGTTACGTCTGATATGCGGTGTGAAATAGCTTGGCCCCGTCCGTCCTTTGTTCTGTTCCGAGCTCAGTGTCACAGTGTGTAGTTGTAATATAACCCACAGATCTCCCGATATTGCACGCCAAGATTTCGTTGTGTCTTTCTTTCTCTCTCTTCCTCCTTTCTCTCTCTTTCTCTCTCTCTCGTATACACATGCTCGCACAGGTGCATTCTTATCTCCCCACTTTCTTTGCTTCATTTTCCTCGGTGCTTCTACCTCTATCTTCTTTATTTTTCATCTCTCATTCATTCTCTCCCTCTCAATTGCCCCCAATCTTTCTGTCTTCTCGGTGAAACATAATGGAATATAAAAAATTGGTATAATTTGTTAGTTATTCACTCTGTCAATGTTTCGTAAATATCAAAAGTTGTAATATATTACTTACAGGTTTTATTTTGAAACATTTTGGAATATGTTTTATTTTGTGTTTCTTTGGACATCTACCCTACTAAAGGCATTGGTTAAGAAGTCATGCAGCCTATTTTCTTGACAAGGCCTAAAGTGTATTATTTATATATCTAACATTTCACAACAATTAGTTCCGTTATTTTTAATGGAATAATATGCATGCAACCCCTTTTTACACAAACGCAACTCTTAAAAATTCTATTTTTACTTTCTCTACTACTAAGCAAAGGAAGCACTGTATTGCACCCAAAAATTCGAAGTCGAAGTTTCACAGGAAATATGTTTTGAGGCCTCCTGAACAGCGTTTTTAGAAAAAGGTACACGCGCGCGTGTGTGAGTGAGTGTGTGTGTGTGTGTGTGTGTGTGTGTGTGTGTGTGTGTGTGTGTGTGTGTGTGTGTGTGCTTGTGTGTGTGTGTCTGTCTGTGTGTCAGTCTGCAGACAGCATAACTCAAAAACGAAAAGTCGGTTAAAACCTAAAGTTGGTATTTAACTTTAATGTGTTTCAAGGATGTGATGCGAAGATTTTGAAGAAAATTTCTCCGCCCTAAACTATCCTTTACACGGAACACTTTTCGAAAACTTTGATATCCTTGAAAATGGCTCTAACAATTCTGAATAAAATGGTACGTGTGTAAGATATTTTTATGACAAATTAAATGTATATTTAGAGTTTTCTGGCTATAGTCTATGTGGTCCTGTTTACCCCAGATGACATTTGAATAACTCGTAATCCGTAAGATAGACAAAATCTTACTATACAAAAAATGTAAAATACACAATTTATATCCCGATAAATGTTTTTGTACAGTGAACCATTTCGGAGATATTCCTTGTCATTTGTGTCAGTTTCGGAAAACTTAAACTTTCGTCAAATGCAACATCGTTGTTCATTTTTTATATGCTAACCACGCAAAGAGAACGGAATTTAAAAGCATCAAAAGATTTGACTATCACTCAAATGCCACTGTACGAGTACTCGCATATTCCCTTGCACTTACAAGGAAATAAGCAATAAGATAATTTCTGCAAATGTTTATCTCAACTAACACAAATAAGTTAGAGAAAGAAGCTTGAAAGAACGGTTAGTAGTTGACGGTTATAGACATGAGCCGTTAGTGTGTCAGTGAGGGCGAGCCAGCTGTGCTTGTGTGTATCGTCAGGGTAGATATGTCGGTCGTCGTAAAGAAGATTCAAAAGGCGTAGAATGATTTCAACATCTAGTACAGATACCGCCAACTGACATGCACGGTGTGCCTATACAGTTCGCACGGTGCCGACGTGCCTGGTCGTTGCTGGCGAGTGCTAGGAAGATATACCAGTGGCGTTGCATAATCTGCACTTGCGTTACCATTAAATAACTAAGGACAGCGTTGTAGTAAAGGAACAATTTATAAACTGTATAATACGTGCTTTAATATCTCTCTGGTACTTGTTATTAAGTTATAGGTAAAACAACCCAATACCAGTAAGATTATTATAGCCTTTAATCCTATACATACAACAAAATGATGGCATATAAAACCAATATTTTTAACTATAAGAACGAAGCAGTACTTTGTGTAAATTAGCACAATTTTGATCCTTAAACAATTGAAAAATATAAAATAACAAAATAGTATTTACTATACAGTGTTAATATTACACAGAATACTTTATATTAAACGAATATACACGTTTCAATTAAGAATTTTATACGTTCCGTTTTCGGTAGACACTTGCCTTCTGACATCTTTTGGTTTTCATAATATTCGCCACATTTGGAGACAATGAAACAACTCTGGACCCTCAATGCACACTTCAAGACATGATCACTGATGTTGGCTCTCTGAGGGTTTTTAATACGTTTCATAGCTGAAAATAAGGGTCCACATGCATAGGTCGAATCACACATTGCAATCGAGGAAATCTCCTGTAGAAATCTAGGAAACTTCCTCTCATTCTGTAACTATCAGCTAATTCAATGTCACTTTTGAAGGTGATAAACTCCAGTTGAGACCGCCTCCGTAGCGCAGTTGGTAGCGCGCTTGCCTCTGGCGCGGAGGACCCGGGTTCGATCCCCGGTACCAGCATGGGGATTCTATCCCCTCTGGGAGGTCTGGCACGGGGTGCACTCAGCCTCGTTAGGTCCCAGGGGGACCAATTGAGGAGCTACTTGATGGAGAAGTAGCGGCCCCCGGTCTAGAAGACCTCATAACTGGCCGGGAGGGCTCGGGGCGCTGACCACGTCCAGTACTGCCCCTCACCAATGACGCCTGTAGTGGGAAGAGGTGCGGGACGCAGCGGCTGGGTGGTAGACCTTGGCCCCTTGTGGGCTGTCGCGCCGGGGTTTAGTTAGTTAAACTCCAGTTGAACATCTTTGGGAGTATCACCAACATTCATGCTAAACGGTGTAGCGAATAAATCAAAATCAATTTTTAAACCCGTGAGATCGCGAAATCTTTCATCAAACGCACGGGAAAGTAAGTGCAGATTTTCAACATAACATGCCACTTCTAGGGAATCACAATCACGGATCACATATTCCAACCTGGGAAAATGACAAGGATCACCATGTGACAGTTGACCTTCCCATAATGAGAGCATATTTTAAAAACTTCAATGCTACAGAACATATCAGAAAGTATTCAAATGTTCAGTAATATCCGCCATAAATTCAAGATCACATTTTCACTTAACATTCGTGAGCTCTTCAATAGGTTCTCCGCACATTTCCATGAACAAACGTATCTCAGCTAATAATTCAAAGTATCTGCTTAAAACCTTGCCTCGACTGAGCCACCTAACTGCTGTATGATACGGTATATCACCATACTCATGCTCCAAATCCTTTAAGAAGCTTTTAAATTGTCTGTGTTTTAGACCGTAGGGCCTCAGTTTGTTTACAATCTTCACAACCAGACATTGATTACATTCAGTGTTTTGGCACATAAGTTTTCCTGATGAACTATTCAATGAACTGCTGTTATGTCTTTCGCTAGTTTATTTTTCAGGAGGTTCGCTCGTCCTACTGGCAGGCTGAGGTTCAGCCAGATGATATTTTGCTGCATACCTACCCTTAATAGGGTTTAACCGCAGATAGATTTCTTAGATATTGGGTGGTTAAGGGTGACGTTGTTTAAATTTTAGGTTAATGTTTATTTATTAAGGAGGCTATTTTATCCCTTACTGGTGAGTCGCAGAAGTCAGCAATGTCTGCATTCTGTGTGTGTAAAAGTTTTGATAAAATTTTAAGATCCTTTGGATCTTTTTAAATTTTGAATTTTGATGGGGAATTGAATTTTGAGCCGAATAGCTCTTTGTTGGGATTGTATTTGTAGTTTAGCTTTTGCTGCTGATGGGTTAACTACTTTGTTATGGGATATACCCGCAAGCCATACGGGGAACCCTATACGACCTGAAGCGGCGTGTTCTGGGGTCAAAATCCCCTAGAGATCTAACCAGGGCGCTTTCATGAGTTGGTAACTTGTAGAATTTTGCTGCCCGGCGCCTAATTTCATCCTCCACGTATGGAAGAGATGAGGCTTCGTGAAGTAGTCTCACGGGGAAGGATAAGGGGACAGAGAAGATGGACCGAAGTCCCCTGTTCTGCGCCCTCTGGAGCCACAGGAGCCAACTACTCGCTGCCATGCCCCACACTTCATAGGCGTAAAGCATGAGGGGGATAATAAGAGCTCGGAATAGGTGTAATTTCAGGCGGACTAGCACCTCAGACCTCAGCATAGGGTACAGTGAGGCAATAGCCCCCTGCGTCCGCGCCGATAGGTCTCTAATATGCTCTCGTAATGTTAGACTCCTATCCAGCTTGACTCCTAGATAGATGATGGAGTCTCTCCACTGGATCCTTTGACCCCGAAGTTGGAAAGTGGGCAGTCTGCAGGTATGGGACGTCTCGTGAAGAGGATGGCATGGCTCTTGTCTGGATTAACAGGCATTCGCCATCGCCGACACCACTCTTGGACGAAGCGGAGGTGTCTTTGTATGGGGTTGAAGACTCTGAGGATGTGTTTGTTTGTGCAGTATAGTAATATGTCGTCTACGTATTGAGCTATACTGACCTGTGGTTCTGTGGGGAAGTCTGCCATAAAGACACTAAAGAGAGTAGAGGACAGAACAGAGCCTTAGGGGACTCCGCCTCTTATTGGCCTAAGTGTGGAGGTTTGCTCCGTGACTGTGACTTTGAGGGTCCGGTGTCGGAGGAAACTGTGTAGGGTGTGTATAAGCTGTGTAGGTAGCCCCAGGTGGATCAGTTTGTAGAGGAGCCCTGTGTGCCAGGTGGTTGAGAAGGCCTTTTCTACACCCAGAGACACCACAACAGTGAAGGCGCGTTCCTGGAAACCCAGGGCAGCAGCTTCCACCACCCGCAGCAGTTGCTGAGGCGTAGAGTGCCCAGGACGAAAGCTGAACTGATGTACAGGGATAGCTTGAATGTTTCCCAGTAGAGGGGATAATCAGTTTAAGATCATCCTCTCGAGAACTTTCGAGAGGATGGACAAGAGGCTTATGGATCGGTAGTTGGAGGGATGCACCGGGTCTTTCCCAGGTTTCAAGATGCAGCTCACCCGAGCCTCTCTCCACCCGCGTGGGACCCAGGGTAAGGCATATGTTGAATACCCTAGTTAGGAAGAGCACGGCGTTGAAGGAAAGGTGATGAAGCATGAGGGGAGTTAGTCCATCAGGTCCCGCCGCCTTTTTGATTTTGAGGCGTTGTAATGCACCATGGGTTTCGCTGGGGCGTATCACCGGCAGTCGTTCCGCATCCTCCGGGGGGGGGGGGGCGGCGTCGAAGAAATCGACGTACATCTCGGCGGGTACGTTCTTAGAATCCGTAGTCCTAGGGGTCGTGTCTTGGACACATGGTTCGTTCCAGATAGTCGGCGAACACGTTGACTTTGGCTTCAGGTTCATAGGCCAAGCCTCGGGTGCCCTGAATTGGAGAGTTGTATTGGCCGCGACGGTTTCGAAGTCCTTTGGCGATCTTCCACACGTCCCCACTTTCAGTGTCCAAGCTGGCCACCTTGTCCTCCCACCCTTGCACTCGGTGCTCACGCAGTCGGGCTCCGACCAGTCGGCGCAATCGCCATAATAGGGCTCTGTTGTGGGGCGTGCGATGCCTTTGGTAAAGTCTCCGCACCGCCCAGGACCGGCGGATGAGTAGGATTATGTCAAGTGGGAGGACGTCTGGGTGTAAGGGTGCTGGATCACGGATTCTCAGGTTATGAGCAGTTCTTGTCACAATGGATGTGAAAGAAGAAACTGCCGTCTCGAGAGTTGGAATTTCATTTATTCTGGGGTTAGGTGGGATGGAGGTGCGAAGGCAATTACGAACTCCTTCCCAGTCCGTTTCTCGAGTATATGTCGAGCTGTCATGACTGGCAATCCGGGTGTTGATTTCTGTCAGCACTGGGTTGTGGTCTGACTGGAGTGCGTTTATTGATGTCAGTGTGAGATGAAATGGGAAATGCTTGATGATCGCAAAGTCTATGACAGAATATAGTCCTAGACCATGCGGTGATGTGTGGGTTGTCACGGGCCCTCCACCCGAAGTTCGGGGTCCGCGTCAATGAGGCGGATGATGGAATTGCCTTGGGCGTCCACCCTTCGACCGCAGTGCCACCGTTGGTGTTTGGCATTGAAGTCGCCAGTCAGAATGGCGTTGGGGTAAAGGGCTAGGATAGAGAGGTAGTCATTTGGTAGAAACTGCCTTCGGGGAGGATGGTATACCGAGACTATCAGTCTCTCCGTGCCGTCAACGTTCAGAGTGATAGCCGTGGCCTCTAGGGTTTGAAGGGTTGGGAGCTGGTTTTGACGATGGACTACGTTCTGCCTTACGAACACCGCCGTTCCGCCTCCAGGACGACCTTGACGATCAGTTATGTGGCAAACGTAGCCCGGTAAAGGGAAGCGATCATTTGGGCGTAGGTGTGTTTCGCTGACTAAAATAGCGTCAAGGGCATAAGTACGGGCAAAGTGGGACAACTCCCCCGCCTGGCCGGCCAATCTGCATACGTTCCAGAACGCGAACCGAAACGAGGTGCATGATCTAGTTTGTGTGGCCATTTTGGGCGCACTGTAGTAGAGAGGTCAGGAGGGCAAGCCCCTCCATTACAATGAGCGTCTTGACTGTTGAGTCGCTGGTGGAACAGAATCTGACAATGAGGTCGCATATTCTTTGCCTATGGGTCTGCAATACTAACTGCACCCATTTGAGCAAATCAGCGAGGTCAAAGCCAGGGGTTAAGGGTGTGTTGGGTGTGGAAGAAACAGGTGCTGGAGTCTCCTCAGCCCTAGCCTCCTCCTGAGGACGTCGAGTGGTGGAAACATCACTCACCTCGGCCAATCTGGGTGCAAGTTTAGGCTCCCGGGGTTTTCTCTCCCTCTGCGGTCTTGGGTTTGCTTGCATGGGAGGTTTATTCTGGGGCTGGTGTTTGTGTTGTGTGATGGTTGTTGGTATTGCTCTCGAGATGTCCGTGAACCACCCGAGGTGCGTTGGGTGGTTTGAGCATAAGACACCTTAGGGGTGTTGGCCAGTTGAGGTTGAGGTGCCTGGTGTCTCTGAGGATTCGAGGAGGAAGGTCTCCCTTAGTCTCCCCTGACGGGAGTTGAACCTTGGGATACTGTGGTCTCCTGGAGGCGATCACTCTCTTCCTCATGGGACATCCTCCGTAACAGGCCACATGTTTGCCCTTGCAGTTTGCACAGGTGGGCTCGTCCGTGATTACACGAGGACAGGATTCTTTGTAATGTGCATCGCCACAGCGAAGGCATCGCAGGTTTCTACGACAGAAGTGGCTCGAATGATTAAAGCCAAGACACCGGTAGCACTGTGGGGCCCCGAAAGAGCTCCTCACCGCCTGCTCCTTCACCCTGAGGTAGCAGATTTTCATCTCCGGATCACACGCCCTCTCCACCGCAACCAGGAAGAGGGGAATTGACCTCTTGGCTTCTCCATTCTCGCCCGGTTTAGTAAGTTGTCTCACCAGCAGAGGGGTGATACCTTTACGGGGTGAGATCTTCCTCGATATCGCCCACGGGTGTATCCACCGGAAGACCTCTGATGATGCGGCGGATGTCTCGAGTTTTGTCAAGACCAAACGTAAAATGAGGGACATTTCTCCACTCAAGGACAGATAGGAGGGTCTTATAGTCCTCCACATGTTTCGCCTGAAAGACGTAGCGGCTCTTCCTCCTCGTCACCCAGCACGACCCTGAAAGTGTTGGCATAACTTCCTTTAAGAAGCCTACCATACCCCTGAAGTCGTCCACAATGATAGGCGGAATATGCTGCCGGGCTGCTTGTTGTGGTGTTGGACCATCAGTCGAGACAGTTGGTGGGTTCTGTCGGCGCTTCTTCCGGCGGTTGACCACTTCCCGAAATTCCGCCTCATCCACCTCAGTAGAGATATCAGAGGAGCTTACCTCGTCTTCGTCCATCCTGGACGGATCGGACGGGACCACGGTCTCGTGGGTATTAGATTCCGCGTCTGAGTCTTCGCGGGAACTGTGAGAGTCTGCCTCTGAGCTTTGGCCTAACCGTGAATTTAATCCGCGTTTAGCTTCTTGGTTAGGTGGATATTCGGCTAGGGCCAAACATTTGACGTTGCCATTTCCGCCTTGTTGGGGCTTTCGGCGTCACCGGTTGGCTATCTCATGAGTTGAGCTCTCGGAGACGTTATTTCTTGCACCAGATGTGCTGGGCATTGTTGAGTCCTGTATTTCAGGTCTGAGTTTGTTTGTTTTTACAGTGGGATTGGGTACGGGTAGAGGTTTAGTAGTAGGCATTGCTCAGTACCCGAAGGTGCAGCGCGCGTACAAAATTATCGGGCTGACCACTTACCCCCAGCAGCGTCTGCTAAGAAGCGTCACCAACAGAGGACCGAACACCCAAAGGATGCGCCTGTATCCACCCGAAGGTGTTGGCTTTGACCTTGTTGACTGAACCGCTACTGCTTATTTAAGGACGACTGGTAGTCTGTTTTGCTCATGTGTGGGTACCAAGAAGCACAAAAACTCTCCTTAGCGTGTAGTACTAGGAGACCAATCCTGGTACTTGATCCAAGCACCAATCAGGAGCTCCACTGCAAAGATCAATCAGGAGCCAGCTGTTGTTGCCACTCCAGGAAAGCTAGCCTTAGGTGAGCTCTAAAACTTGCTTTTCAAATTTCTTTTAGAGCTGCACCAGGTTGTTTTGGCTAATATATTTATATAAGCCCGAAGTTTGAAGGTCGTGCAATCCAACGGCTTGAGCACTCCACCTTGTTACGGGATCTCCTGCTCCGTAGAGATAGAAAATTCCGTCTTTCCACCAGTGTGAAGCAAACACGTGCGCGCTGTTCGAGCTTCAACGCTCGAATATACATATATTTTTCTTTTTCTTTTTTCTTTTTTTTTTTTTTTTTTTTTCAGGAGGCTCACAAATCCGCTGTGCGAAGCAACCAAAGCTGGGGCACCATCGGTGGCTACCGATATGAGTGTATCCCATGGAATCCCTGCATTCTCCACAACTTCTAGTACACAATTCAGAATGTCTGATCCTCTTGTTGTCTTTTATTGGCACCAGATCTAGCATTTCTTCCACAATTTCCAAATTTTCATTTACTCCACGAATAAAAATACATAATTGAGCCATACTTGAGAAGTCAGTGCTCTAATCAATAGCAATAGAGAATGCAACAAATTCTCTTGCTCTTTCAATAAGTTATGCGCAAAAGTTGTCCACCAAATCTTGAATTCTGCGTGAAATAGTATGAGGTGACAGACTGACACTCTCGAACTGGTGAACACTGACAGGGGTTCAGCTATAAGCATACATCGTTTAATAAGTAGACCATCGGAAAAACTACTAGAAGATGTCGCAATTCCTAGTGCTATTTCGTAACTCACATAAACTCAGGTTTCTGCCATTCCACCATCCCCTTCTTCCTGTTCCTCTTTCTGCGATGTGATCTTTTATCTGAGCTTTGTATCTCTGCAGTGTGTTTTTCTTTTTCTAGAGCCGAATAATCATTGGCATGCAATGTATTAAAATGTTGCTGAAGATTAAATCGTTTTAGCACTTGCAATTTTTTCTGGTAAAGTAAACAAATAGCGCCACTGGTACATTCCATGAAGAAGTACTCAGCTTCCCATTCGGGATTGAAATAATGTGTCGGCGTGGGCGCCCTTCGCTTCAATGAGTGCCTTTCCATATCAAACTAACACTGAAGTACGGACCGCCACTGCTAAGGAAGACATCGCTACCACTGCGAAGCACGAACTGAGTCAGCACGGTGCTTGCAGCCCAGCACATGCACCGCGGCAAGTGAGTTGGCTGTGGCTGGTCTAGTAAGCATATGAGGGACAGAGAAGGTGAATAACGTCACTGAAAGGACTGAGCAAGGTTACGAGAAGTAAAAGTTGTTAGTTTGATAGCACGAATGACTGTAGAATACGGTTACACACACAAAAAAAAAAAAAAAAAAAAAAAAAAAAAAAAAAAAAAAAAAAAAAAAAAAAAAAAAAAAAAAAAGAACTGCATTTGGGATAAAATTTAGGAGACAATAAAATGATTGGACTGATTTTATCATTTTTGTCACACTGGTGTGAGAAGTGGAATTCGTCGAATTGCCGTTTTGTCATAATACATTACGCTGAGCAGAATGGGTTAAGTAATGGACATACTTTGTTTGGAATTGAAAACGTAACCTAAATGCAATAAATTATTCTTATCATTACGCATTAGCACTACATTATTACTATTGTTATTTCCATCATTGTGAAAACTATATTAGTAAATATCATAAACTTGTGTGTCAGTGTTACTTTGCACTCAGTTATAAATAATAGTCTGAAAATTCACAAGAGTTGGTGTAATTACAAGAACACCTTTACTAAAGCTGCGCTTACAATGTATTAAGGTCATTAATACCTTTCTGCAGGTGCTGTGCTTTAAACGTCCCAAAGAGCATTCTTTTGTATTTACAGCAACTGAAATTTAAATTGCGTTTATTGCAGCAGATGTGACGCAGGGTAGGTGGTATGCCATTAATGGAATTAGTTTCAACTCTGGTATCCAATGCACTTTTTAAAAGTAATGTTCAGCGATGACAGGGTAACATGTTTTGATTACCAGCAAATGCATTTAATCAACAGAGCTTTCAATTAATTCCGCTATAAAACTTAACTGGGATGAGGACATTGAATTGCCGTCATATGAGATTTACACCAAAATATATTGCTTCTCATTTTTCCATTTTAGGTTATTCGTTTCAGATTCTCAGTAAATAATATTTTTAAAATGTTTGCCCTACAAAGCAATAAATAAGCAGCTGTGTATGTGGTATCTACTAATTATGTCTACAGAGAATCAAAGTTGACATAATTGTCTGCTTACTTGCTTTCAACACATTCTATTTTCCAATTTAGAGCATTATCATGCGTTTCCATTTGAAATTAATTAGCATTAAATCTCATAACTCAAAGTAATGAAATTAGTATTAATGGATACCCAGAACATAAAATCGATTGTAATTACTTTAGATGTAATAAAGCTACATTCGAAAATTGTCTCATGATTTTCAACTTTGAATGAATATTAATACTACTCAGGTGTGTGATGGATTTCCCTGAAAAGGGAGAGAGAGGGATACTGAGCACTCTACCCTGCTATACAACAAAAACTCGTACAATCAAACCGCTCCCTCTATTTCGTTTTTTTTTTTTTTTTTTTTTTTTTTTTTTTTTTTTTTTTTTTTTTTTTTTTTTTTTAAATGATGCTTGCGTATTTTGTCTGACGTGTTGCAATTTTCAACACCTACAACCTAAGATCTCGTGGTCTGGCAGGTAAGATATTTGGTTAGTTTTTGCTATAGGTACATGACTACCTTAAACGGTATGTTTTTCACAATCACTATTTATTGATAACTAATTCATGTGTATTCTACCAGAATAACCAAAGACATCTAACGTTCCCAATCGGGGCAAGCTAACGATCTCATCATCCTGCTACAAGGGCTTTACAGTGTTTTCTGTTTGTGTTTTAGCCCATTTTTGTGTCGTTTAGTGATTTTCAAGCTGCTCTCATTAAGGCAAAACTCTGCCAAAGTATATTTTTTTTATTTTAAACCATTGCCTAAAGAATGAGCATCAGAGAAACAATGGAAGAGTCATAGGCAATCTTTCACAAAAGTAAATAACCAACTTCAGTTAGATGTGCGCGAAGGATCACCTAACTCTCAGGCGTACTTGCATAGGCGGTATGAGCATTAAATTAGTCATATGGTTCCCTTACTGTTCGGAGGAGATGGCAGCCATGTCACCTCGTAGTTTTGAAAAGCAATATTTCAGTAATCCTTCTACATTAACGGGTAACATTGCATATTCTACTTTAGTGCACCTGCAGAATATCTGTTCTTGTGTTTCTTTTATGTTGTGGACTGGAACTAAAAATTATTCCAGTGTTGGGTACTATATTACAGATATGAGCTTAATCACATAGACTAACTGCGTGTATTCGCTATAGCGGAACTGACTCTGGGGGTGTTCGTTCAAATGAACACTGATAGGTTAACATTGGATTTCCCTTTTTCGTTTTTCTTTCTTAACGGGAACATCATTATTTATATAAGCCGCGCTTAATATAAAAGTATACAAACTCAAACTAATGGAATCCATTTCTGATAAAGCTCCTGCTTTAGGTACTTTATTCCGCATACCGTTGTAACTTTTCCCGCCGTCTTATGAATGCTGCAGTACGATTGCAATTTTACAACTAAATGCTGTATAGCATATTAATTGCAATTGCTAAAACTAAAGCAGGCAATAAAAAAACTTGCTTAATTTTTCTAAAACGGACAACATTTTAAATTGCAAGAAGTCTGGCATTTATCAAGTTCACTGTCTGGGCTGCGTTAAGGTTTACATTGGTAGAACAAAACGTCATCTGGAAACCAAATGAAAAGAACATTTTAGAAACATCAAATATAAGCAGTTGAGGAAACCAACTGTGGCAGATCATTTTTGGTCACTTAATCATGAAATAAATCCAGAGGTTAGGTTATTGAAGCAATTAAATGGACACATGGAGCTGATGCTTTGGGAAAAAATATTTATTTTTCAAAAATAGGGAGCATGTTATGAATTTTGAAATACCTTCTATTAATTCTGTTACTAAAATTGTTTTGAGATCAGGGGTGGGTAATGATGTCATCACATATGGCAGTGTGAGTGACGTAAACGTGACGTCAACGCTAGGTTGTAACCTTCGTAGCTTGGGTGGCTAAGGTCAGTTTACGTTGAAAATCGTACAGAGGAGGTGCTGAAACGTATGTTTCTTGTGTATTGAGTTTAACTCATTTTTTATTGAAGTGAAGTTACTATTTTTCACATACTTAGTGTTATTGGTGGATTATATTGCTTCACTGTTAATAACTTCAGGTGTGTACAATGAAAGGTGAGATTGAAGTCGCTATCATCAATAATTAATTTATATTTATCGCCTACGCAGAATATATGCTTATCTTCTACAAGAGGAACGTCTTTAGGTCGTTACCTGTCTTCAAGAACACTTTTAAAAAGCATCACTTTGAAAGCATTTATTTTATTTAATAGGTATTTCTAGCACTTAAATGTGCTGTTAATGTAGGAACTCGTTTGTTTTTGATCTACAGTGCAAATAAAGTGATTATCACAGCAAAATGTTTTGTTTTTTAACGTCCTGTAAACAAGGAGCACCAATAATTGCTTAGATTTCATTTACACAGAGAAAATGTTCAACTGTTTCATATCTTCATTTAAGATTTTTAAATCATCACGCTATGAAATATTATTTTCATTAAATTTACTTATGTTAGAAGACGTAGTCTTAAGGTTTGTGTGAAAAATATCAGAGTACCTCTGTTAATTAATTATTAATTAATTAGAATTACTATATTAAATTTTAGGCCAGCCTAAATATTATCAACCACAGAAATGGCCTATATTATCCCATTGGTGTATAATGATCATGGTTCATCACATTCATTTACAAAACACTTGTTCAAAACTGATATATACTCTTATTTTTTTTTTTTTTTGCCTCAACTCTCCCATTATATATAACAATACTAATGATTTTGTTTCGTGGTATCCCACGAATAAACATTAATGCCCTGCTCTGTCTATTGTAGTAGTTTGTTAAGTTTTCTACAATCAATAAACTTTCAAAAAATATTAAACTAAAATCATATAATAAATAAAATATGGGTGTTATGATATTTTATTCACACAATGTACATGTAGCACATTCTCTATCAATAACAAATTAACATATTTCATCCGTTGTGAACTGTACTTAAGCAGCAATTGCGTAGTTACACCAAAATGAGAAAGCACTTTTTAAATAACCGGATGAGATGGCTCAAACGGTAGCGTGGCCCTTATTTGAGAGTTTGTTTTTCCAAGTTCGTGTGCCGGTCAATCAAACTGATGCTTTCTCGTTGTTTCCCTGGTACATATCCAACGCTATCACCCAAAAATCCGCCTACGGATAAAAATGTGACAGGAAAGTAACTGCACAGCTAAGAGTTCAATCAGTAAGTTTCATAAATATATTATTAGTCGTCTCGGCACAGAAAGGCGACTACACAACTAAGGTCCCTGTCTGGCATACACTTCAATAACGTAAACTAATGAATGTGCAACAACTTTACATAATTAAGAAGTTAAAGCGTGTAACTATTTATTTGTGTAAACAGGCTCATGCGCAGGAAAGAAACAAATGACGAAACGAAACGGAAAATGTCAAGTATTACGTGCTGCGTTCACTTGCAAAGGGTGTACATTTATCATTCGAAATATTTCTAGAAATGGCTAACACTAGCAAACTATAATAACAATCTCTGTACTTTTTCTTCATAGTATGTTTGCCCTATCTCTAAAGATTTCCGTGTTAACAAATTATTTTTTTTTATTTATTTATTATTTGAAGTCGCTTCAACATAAAAGTCATATCGCGACTAAACATTGAGGAAAAAAAGGAGGAAACATATCATGAAGTTTACAATGAGTTTAAATATTAACTTTGCATGCTTTGATGAACTTGATGATTTTCTTGTGATATTGTTGATCACCCAAAGTTAGCTGAAGGTTCTCAGGAACTCCATACTGAAGTCGCTGGTGAGTGTATCTTGGGCAAACAGTGAGCAGATGCTGAACGGTAAGAGTAGAATCACACAGAGTACATTTAGGAGGAAGTTCACGGGACAGAATGTAGGAGTGAGTAAGCGCAGTGTGGCCAATGCATAATCGGGTTATTAGCACCTGGTCTCGCCGGGAACAAATTATTATAAAGCGTACTTGACAGCCTATTCATATAACATCATAATGTTCTGTTTCTCATATCCGGAACCGTTTTGAAAAAGTAAAAAGATAAAAAGATCTGATGTATTACACTCACATGACTTTTTTTACTCTTGTACTATTCTTACTAGCTCTTATTCCTCTATCTTATTCAAGTTATTGCAGAATTTATTGCTAATAATATTGCTAATTTTCTTCTAGGTACAAGGGGAATATGAGAATACTTTGAGCGATAGTCAAACTTTTTAAAGCTGGTCGGTATATGAAGGCTTTGAAAATCAGTTCTCTTTGCACGATTAAGAAATAAAAAAGTGAATGACGTCCTTTCAATTAAGAAAAGTTCAAGTATTGCAAAATTCACACAAATAACAAGGACATCACGAAAAATGCTTTTGGAGATAACTGGTACGTTTTAAAAACATCTACATTTTTTGCATACTAAGATTTGGCTTATCTCCCACGGTTTACCAGCTGTGCAAATTTCATTGAGAGTAAACAGAACTACATGGGCTATTGCCAGAAAATTCAAAATATAAATTTCATTTTCCATAAAAATCGCTTAAAGTGTGGTAGTTTAATCAAAATCGTTGGAGCCATTTCTGAGAAAATAAAAATTTTCGAGGAATTTCCCTTGTAAAAGGGTAGTTTAGGCTGGAGTATTTTCTTTAAAATTTTGGTGACATCCTTGAGAGATATTAAACTCAAATGCCAACTTTGTTTTTAACCGACTTTTCGTTTTCGAGTTATGCTGTTCACAGTTAGCCACAGATACACAGGCCTTTTTCTAAAACTCCGACATTTTTTAATTCTGAGGCCTTAAAACGTATACTGGATGAAAGGAAAGTCATTGCAGTAATCTAAGCCAGCGATAGATCTCGCTATTTGGAACACATTTTGTACCTTACGCTTTTATCTCTGAGCATTTCTTACGGATATATTTTAGTTTTGTCGAAAACAACTTGGCAACACTCCAGATTGTGTGGGTGTCACTTTCACTAGGTTACTACATAAACAAATACCGCAGCAGTGTGTGTCGTGAGCGTATACAAACACAATGCCGTGTCCTTCCATGTTTACTGTGCGAGTGTAGACCAATCAGAATCATTATCTCCCAAAAGTGACCGACATGTTTACACCCAGAAACCTGCACACAACCGTGAACGACCTCAACGCAACGTTGTCGAGTAACCTCACGTCTGAAAAAGTTGCTTTTAATATTCATTTAATTCTTTTATCTGATTAATTATTTCGAAACCGTGTGTGATGTCTCATTCCACCGAATTTATGTCAGAAATACCTTATTCTGCACATCTTATAAGCTACAAATCATTATCTTCGTAGATTCTTGTGAAATTTCGCTCCAATATGGAAAAAAGAAAAAAAAATATTTTAACGAAATCGGCTGATCAAAGAACAAAATGCCATTAGATGATTTTTGTTTGTATTGCTTCTATAAATCACATAGTACAAGGAATGTAATAAGTTCCTTTCCACCCGGTATTTCTGCTCAAATCTTGATATTGAAATTTTGGGACGAGTACAATAGTTCCCCTACTTACTATATGCAGTAGAGAAAGTAAAAAAGGTTGAGCGTAAGGTAGGAAGATTTTCTATAAATTTTCCGGTAGTATCCAAGAAACATACTGCGCTTAAAATACAAAGTTTAATATTTATCCGACATTTTTGTTTTTGAGTTATGCTTTTTTTCAGACAACCACACAAGCCTGGGTGACCATTTAAAATGCTCTGTTTTTTTTTCAGGTACCTCAAAACAGTATATGTGGTTAAATCTTGATACCGAATTATTGGGTAGAATACAGTAGTTACTCGCCTTTTTTTATGTGTGTGTGTGTGTGTGCGCGCGCGTGTGTGTGTAAAATATTTTATCTCTCTGCATTTCTTGTTTTATATACACCATCTGTAGCGTTTGTCAGTTGTTTCTCTCAAAACCAGTCGGTTCAGTTGGTGCGGTTCATTGTGATGTCTGAGATGGTTGCCGGTGATCCTATCTGTTTACCACCTTGTTGAGTAATCCTTGTGTGATCCGCAGAGCAACTTTGTATCCCTGAGAAGCAGTCAGAGAATCCATTCCTCTGTCGCACTCAATTCCCTAATGACCCAGCGCCCATATAACGTTTACTTTGTTGGATTTACAAAGCTCCGAGAGCCACTGAAGACTATCCCATCTCAACATGGATTTACTTGGAGTCAAGTGCTTTTAAGGCTTCTTGGCTTTGAGGGATTCTGGAAATGGTCCGTCTGTCAAGCACTTCCAAGCATTTTGCAGAAGTCATTCTTCGGAAGAATAATATCCGTAATATTTATTTGCACTTCAGTAGAACACAGAAAGAAAGGGTATTAGTAACTAAACACAATTTGTATATATATTTTTAAAACGCAGTTATGTACTCTGACACGAACGCATAATAAAAATTGAATATGTGCACTCAAATGAGATTCTCTACTCACTCTCGTACAAACTATTCTTAAGAACCCTTATTCCTCTATCTACTTCATCTTACTTGAAATAAACGTTTGCAAAAACGGTTTCATTATACATTTCCTTACAGTACAACACAAGAATACGGTAAGATTAAGCGATGACTCAATGACAACTTGCGGAGGGTGTCATAGTACCTCGACCGAAAGGCGATCTTTTGTGCCTATGCCCTGAAAGAATGGATGAGGCAAATGGATGTTAAGGGCGGCCGGAACATTGCCATGGCAGAGCAGTTATCAGGGCACCTATATTTTCCCAGTTAGAAGCACCTCGGCGGAGGCTGCCTTAACCCCACTCCACCGCTCTCCGGCGGCTACCAGTTCATGGGGGCCCGGGAACCAGTGGTTCGCCTTCCAATGCGGGGGAACGGGATTTCCAGAGCGCATTTACGTATTCCACCTGTCGTGCTGCTACCGCAACGCTCGCCGACGCTTCCAACTCCTAAAGAAACCTAACGTGATGAAGGGTGAAGGGAAGTGACTAATGTGACGAAATGGAGAGACAGGAAATCGGAGGATATGGGAATCCTTCCCAGCATTCGTCTAGAGAACCGGGGAAACCTCCGAAAGAAACCCACGGTTCAGGAAGGTCGTCCACGGGGATCGAACACAACGAACCTCCATAAATGCGGGCCGCTGACGTTACCGCGGAGCCATCTCGTTCGGTTAGGCTTAAAAGGTACTGAATTCTTTGAACATCTACTCATCTCTTTGACTTTTCTTTCTTTTTGCACGTACAGGACATAAAGCTACGAATAACGACTTTTCATTTGAGAAAGTGTAAATATTGTAAAATTGAAATATACAAAGCAATATCTCAGAAATGATTAACTCTACAAAAACTTTATTTAAAATAATTTGTGTGCTTTAACGAGTTCTACATTCTTTGTGCAGTAATATTTTGCCCATCTATTACAGTGTGTCAGTTACGCAAAAGACATTCAGAGTGAAGACGAATGCAGAGGCTTTCCGCAAAATTGAAAATATACAAAGATAACTCAAAATGCCACAAAAATATCATAAACATGTGGTATTTGAAATAAAATCGTTAGAACCATTTTTGAGAAAATCAAAATGTTTGAAAGATTACAATGTAAAGAGCACTCAGGAGTTAGGATTTTCTCACAAATCTTCGTGTCGCACAATTGGAAAATACTGAACTTAAATACCAACTGTGGTATTTAACCAACTTTTTGCTTTTGAGTCAAGCCCTTTTTGGATTCAGGGAGCTTCAAAACATGTATTTCCGGTGAAATCTCAGTGCAGAATTCTTGGGTGGAGTACACTACTGGCTCCAGCCGCTGCAAGTATACATTGTTCTAACCATAGAAGCATCTGTCTAATTTATTTAGCAATTTATTATTATAGTATTATTGTTTCTATGTTATTGTTTATTATTACTACTATTATTATTATTAATTATTATTATTATTATTATTATTATTATTATTATTATTATTATTATTATTATTATTATTATTATTATTATTATTATTATTATTATTATTATTATTATTATTATTATTATTATTATTATTATTATTATTATTATTATTATTATTATTATTATTATTATTATTATTATTATTATTATTATTATTATTATTATTATTATTGTTATTGTTATTGTTATTGTTATTGTTATTGTTATTGTTATTGTTATTGTTATTGTTATTGTTATTGTTATTGTTATTGTTATTGTTATTGTTATTATTATTATTATTATTATTATTATTATTATTATTATTATTATTATTATTATTATTATTATTATTATTATTGTTATTGTTATTGTTATTGTTATTGTTATTGTTATTGTTATTGTTATTGTTATTGTTATTGTTATTGTTATTGTTATTATTATTATTATTATTATTATTATTATTATTATTATTATTATTATTATTATTATTATTATTATTATTATTATTATTATTATTATTATTGTTATTGTTATTGTTATTGTTATTGTTATTGTTATTGTTATTGTTATTGTTATTGTTATTGTTATTGTTATTGTTATTGTTATTGTTATTGTTATTATTATTATTATTATTATTATTATTATTATTATTATTATTATTATTATTATTATTATTATTATTATTATTATTATTATTATTATTATTATTATTATTATTATTATTATTATTATTATTATTATTATTATTATTATTATTATTATTATTATTATTATTATTATTATTATTATTATTATTATTATTATTATTATTATTATTATTATTATTATTATTATTATTATTATTATTATTATTATTATTATTATTATTATTATTATTATTATTATTATTATCATCATCATCATCATCTTCTTCTTCTTCATCATCATCATCATTATCATCTATTTTGAAAGAAAGTTCGTGACATCTGGATAAAATTCACCTCAACCAATAACTGTGACGATGATTTTGCCCGTCCGGTTGATTAGTGTATGAGAGTTCGACAAATGCAGGTCGATACCCCTGACTTTCTTGAAAATGAGCGATGAATGTTATTTCAACAATGATGCCACTATGAATAGACTCAACATCCACTAATGGGCCCCTCACAATCCTCACTGGTTTTCAAATAATCACAAAACTACTGGGGCTTAAACATTTGGTGTGGCATTGCTAGGGTCATTGTTATTTAACTCTCAACCAGGCAGACTCAGAGGACCACAGCATCTGGTATTCCTGCACGGTAAACTTCAGGATTGTCTTGATGAGGTTCCGGTACAACTGGCAAGACAACACTGGTTCCAACAAGATGGCGTGCCATCTTACTATTGTGAACATGAAAAGTTCCATTTCAATTAGCTTTACCCTGAATGCTGAATCGATGTAGGTTGGATCCGCCGATGTCAAGAATACTGCGTTTGAAATAGATCTCCTCGATGTACAAGTCTTACGTCAAAGGAATGGTGAGGCATGGGCTCTGTCACACCCGCAGTTCTCAAAAACGCCCTTATGGATACAATGAGACTGTTAAAACATTGTATCAATCAACAAGGCATCTTTTTCAACACATATTCTACAAATGAAGTCAAGGTAGCAGTACCGTTTGGTGATGATAATAACAGCATTGAAAATAATAGAATAATAAACCATAGCAGTAATATAAATATTAGCATAATAATGTTCACATGGATTTTGTCACGGCACTGTGAAGAGTGAGTTTATTTCCTGGAAAATATAGACTCTTAATCTAAACTGAACTAAAGTGAAAATATTCTAAGACTTTTTCGGTTGTTTATACTGTTATTGCCTAATTATCACAAAGTACCCACGTCAGTTCAACCTGGGGAACTACCATTCATTCAGTGGCGTAGCCTATCGGACTGTATATAACGCAACGAATATTGTAAAATTCATTAAAAAAGTCCCAACATATGTAAACAGAATTGCCCATCAGAGTTTTCATTTTATCATGGCCTGAAAGAGGCTTTTGGATAATAAAGTGAGCATGATTCAAAAGAGAATCTGCCTTTCTCTCGGAACTTACATTTGTAAGTCTAATAAACCTCTCTTCGACATTTCAGTCAACATTTATGTAACGAACGGTGCAGAGTTGATCTTCACCATTAATGTCTGGAGTTTCACCTAATATTAATTAAACAAAGAAGGCATCACAAATTTATTTCTTAATTAATATGCCATGACGGCACTCAGACTTGAAATTAAGTTATTCTGAATATCAGGTGAAGTTGCACAAAAAACAGTCAACTTTTCCAAGTGCCCTTTCAGAGAGGCGTTATGCATTGCCAATTCATTCATTCTCATTGCTACCATGTAAAGCAAATGCCTATTTTCCTAGAAAACATACAGCCGGCGTAAAATCAGAAAGTGGAGCTCTGTTCTTTTTCACTTCATTGTTTTGCTATTCAACTAAAAGCTTATACTAATTATTCACTGAAAATTCCATTCTTAAAGTTATCCCGACCATTTTAATTTGTTAATAAGTGCTTCCTTTTTAAAATTTTTTTCTTTTCTTTTTTCTTCTTTTATTGTTATATTATATTTTGGGGGAGCGGGCAACCCAGGTGGCGATCATCTCCTGGAGCTACATCACCTCCCCATGCATATGCAGCTAGTGAACTAAACATGCAGCTAGGGGAAGGTTGTTAGGTTAGGTAACCGTGCATCGTTCCTAAATAATAGAAGTAAAGGTGATGATAGGGAGGAAATGTTCAGAGGAGGGGGAAACGTGCGTTCCACAGTAAGCACCCTTTAGTAACGGGAGTTCTAACATGTTGGCATGCCGGACATGCGAGCATGTCCGGGAGGTTACCCTGCGTCATCAATGACGACTCCCGGGGGTTCGTACGTGCTGACAACTGGTCAGTAAATGCTAGTTATATGTATATTAGTTAGATTAGTTACACGGGGATTAGGACTAACTTCTTACTTGCTAGATGAGTAGACAGGGAGGTATATCATGTATGAGCGATGTTAATGGTCTGGTGGGAATTTACCTTGACGTAGCCGAAGCTCTAGAGTTGGCGTTCTTGTTATACTTCTGTGGCTGGAAAGTGGAGGTAGAAGTGAAGATTGATTAGAACATTTTTGTTGCTGGAACAGAGATGGAATGTTACTAAAAGTTTGTATTGCAGTAGCAGTGGAGAGAATGTGCAGTGGAAGGGACCTTTGTTTCGGTTTTTATGTGGGTACCAGAAGATTCAGGTGATCCTGGACTTCGAATAGGGATAATGGATGCTTGTGTTTGTCTATCATGGTTACGTATGTGCCTAATACCTGAATGAGGGGATTTGGGTTGCTTGGGCATCTGTGATATATGTAAGCCGTCGGAGAGTTTTTTGTTAAACTGTTGAAGTGTACAGAGTTGGAGTTCCTTATGTAAGATTTTGTGGGGAGCAATCTTAGGGACTTTGGCTATGATACAAGGAATCCTGTTCTGAATGACTGTTAACTTTTATTGCGTGGGTGCTATATAGCCCCAGAAAGGGGGCTGCTTAAGTTAGCTTGGGTGGATGAGAGTTTTGTGAGACCCATCGGGGGTCTCAGTTGAGAATTGTAGTTTATCAGTGGGTAGGATCTTTTGTCTGGCCGTTTGAACCTGTCACTCCCAGATCAGACCCTGTCCATCGTAACCTCAAGATGGGTGATGGTGGTGGTCCATGGTACTGGGTTTCCTAAAAGTTGTACTGGGCTTAAGGTACGGGCTGTCAGTCGGTGTTGAATGTGTTTTGTGAAAATCATGGCTTGGGATTTGGCTGCGTTAACTTTAATGCGCCAGTTAGTCAGTCATTCGCCAATGGAGCTGAAGGCCCTCTGTGTACGTGAAGTTAGCAGCTTGGGATTGCCAGATTGTGCTATGAGGGCTGTGTCGTCAGCGTATACTGGCAGAGTGATGTTTGGTGATTTGGAGATGTCATAATATACAGCTAAAATTAGCTTGTGGCACTCCCGCTACCATAGCGTGGCAACAAGAGGAGGCAGAGTTTACGAACGATGGCTGTGGAGGTAGTTTGATTGTGGTATCTTTGAAGTTTACGGCGGCGCCGTGGCCGAGTGGTTAGCGCGCTCACCTACCACCTAGGCGGCCCGAGTTCGATCCCAGGGACCCGCATGTGGTATTCCTGGTGGACGAAGCGGCGTCAGGGCGGGTTTTCTCCGGGTGCTCCGGTTTCAACCGCCATCTCATTCCACCGGTGCTCCATCTTCATGTATCATCAGTGTCACCACCTGCAGTGCCATAGTAGTAAAAGCGGGCGTTAAACACTACGACAACTTTGATGTTTACTGCGTTAGTTTGGGCAGTTGGCAGTTGATGGAAGGTTAGCTCTATGTAAATGAGTGCCAACTCCAGTGCTTTTACGAATGTTGAACTCGTATGTAATTTGTTCTGTGGTTCGGGGGAGTTGAAGTGGTGTTTAAATGTTTAACAGGGGAACCGAATTGCTCGGGTATTAAGATGTGATTTTTAACTAGATGGGCATGTAAGCATAACCTTCTTCAGGAGTTTACTCAAAGAGTTAAGAAGGGTGATTGGTAAGGGAGGTGGAAAAGGGAAGTACATGGAGTCGACAGGTGGGATGAGCCGGTGGATGAGGGAGTTTGAGGCCCGTTGCTAACAGTAAGTTGGAGACTAGTCTCCCGAGAAGCCTTATTCCGAGTAATTTTAACCATTGTGGTAAACTCGGAGTCGGTGGGTAGTTTGCTCTTGTCTTTATCTCTTTAGTTGGGAGGGAGCCTCAACTTTGAATAAGGTGTAAAAAGTGCTCGTGGTTTTGGGTGGGGGATCTAGTTGCTAATGGTATGTATAAATGTAGTAGGGTTTGGTTGGGAGAGAGATTAAACTTGGTGGGGAGGGGGGGTAGGAGGGTCTTACAAGGTGAAACTTAAGTAAAAAGGAAAGAGAAGGAGCCTAAGTTATGAACTAATAGAAAAAAGGAAGGAAAAATGAGAATAAAGAGAGGTAGTCAGTTGGCGCTGACAGGCACAGATAGTAGAGGAACGAAACAGAGTGCCTCCTTATAACCGCACCTGAGAGGTAGCATTAGCTCAAGCTTTGCTTGTGTCTTTGTCAGATGATGGTATTTGCTACCGACTGTGGGTTGGGAACGCAGCTATAATGTCTGTACATTCAAGAGCACCCAAGCCCAATCTGTACACTTGGCCGGCGCCTTAAGTGAACAGCAAGTGAAGCAATGTCAGTTAGCGAGAAAACAAAGAGAGGGTGTGGTGTTTGATGATTCTCCAAATATTGTAGTTGAGGTGAACTACTGCGCGATCTCCCGTGACCAGCAACACAGCCCGTTATCTACTTTATTAGGGGGAGAAAAAGACGAAGCAGCGCAAGTCAGCATCCCAAGGCATCCTTGGATAAGCGGTAGGTTTTGCGTCTTCTGGGAAGACGGTATCATATTGCCCCAGTGTGTTGACCAGCTGGTTTGGATGTGGTGCAAGTTTGGCATACATTGTGCGAGCTCTGTCTCCCACAACGTTCACAATATATATAATGCCGGAATGAGTGTGACGGGTATGAGACTGGGATCTACGTCGGTATCGTAGATCATCCTGAGCGCCCTGTTCTGCAGGGCCTGCAATCTGGGAATGGTGGTTTGAACCACCGAACCCAACGCTTTGCATCCGTACAGGATCAGAGGTATTACCAGGGATAATCACGGGATACAAGCCCAGCTTAAGATATATGGACATTGTGGAGCATAGGACAGGATATAATTGTTCGAGGGCGGCGTGGCCCAGACCTGCCTTAGCCTTGACATGTGGAGTAAATGTGAGTCCCTCGGTCTAGTAGTACTCCGAGGTATTTAGCAAAGCGTTCATCCAAGGGATCCTCCTCTGATCTAACCTCAGATCCCTATCCGGCCTCCAGCTTCTGACTTTGTCTAGCAGCTGAGCTTTTCTGTGGACTGATGGCCACTCTCCATCGGCGATCACGCAACCAGATCCTTCCCAAAGGCGCTAAAAGGCCCCTTTTGATTCTACGGCTCCGATTGGTGTTAGTCACGTACACATAGGAGTCGCGCGAGGCAGTCGACCTTGAAAACCTTTGCTTGCTCACCGGTTCGGCATGTCGTGTGAAGTAGGTTGGCCTGTCTGTCCTTTGTTGTGTGCCGAATCCAGCAATACAATAGTACTGTCCCAGCTAAAAAGAAGGCCCTGAAACTATACACTCTGTTCCTTTTTGAAAGAGTTTTATGTTATTTATATTTATTTGATTTTCCTTCATTCCTATAGGTCACTTTCAGTAATCACTTTAAATCTAATAAAATAGCTTTATTGTTAGGAAGTAATTCCCCTTTTATAGCTGAAGGCTTTCCTTGGGTAACTTTAACGTATTTTAGAGTTGGTGAGAAACCTTTGTCTATCGGAACATCATTGATTTCGCGCGAGTTAGTTCTCCAGACTTCTTTTAGCCCTTCCTATTATATTGTAGTAGCTGACGAGGGTGTGCTTAATCAACCTCAATCACTTTTCCTTTTTGCTTCTCTGGTAAACCCTTTTTTTTCTTTCCTTCTTTTTTAAGTACGTTCTCCAAACTCCTTTTAACCTTCCTTATTTAATTACATGTGAGATTCTTCCATTTGTTCATCTGTTTTGTTCTTCCAGGAACTTTTAATTTTGCCATGTACTTTCTTTGTCTGGTATAACAGGAATTGTCCTGCAGACCTCCAGAGGCAAGAGTTCCTCAAGATAAAACTAGGTCTTTTTCTTTCTTTTTTTTTTTTTTCCTGAAACTACTTTGAGATCTGACTTAATTTGCTCGGGTCCGACCGATTCCCTCCCGAAAAGGAGGTTCCAATTCCCTCACAAAAAGGATATAATCATATTCCTTCCCAATCTGTTATTGAAATAAAGTTTAGTCCCATTCCCCCCACAGCTTAATCGCTGGATTTTCTGTCACACTTTACATACATAGATTTCGAACTGTCAAGGAAATTAAGCGAAATTACCTATCGACAATTACCTTAAGTGTGTTTAAAATCATTTTCAATAATGTATTAATCATATTGTTAATTAGTCAAAATTCTCTACATAAGGTTATTGGAAAGAACTTTGTAGGATATGGCATTGCAGTATTGAAATAGACGGATCTGTCCGTTATCTAATTGTTCAATTTTGTTCTCCAAATAGTTCATTTTTATAGTATTCACTGGGCGTATGGCAGAATAACTTATTTTAATTTGCCTATCTGTACTTTGGACAAAACAAAAAATAAAACCGCAAATATGTTGCGTGGAAACTTTCACACGCGTTCGTCGTTCACACCAGACCATAGAAATGGTGGGAAAAGGACATAGTCATCCATGTAATTCTCTGTTAGATAATCACAGAGTTCTCTCACTTTCTTGCAATTAGACATCTGCAAAATGAAGCGATCGACGAAAAAATGTCTGACCTCCGATGGATCCCTATGTTAATCCAAACATGCGCCTTAAAAATTTAGCTGTATCCGAGTTATAGTCTTTATATGTAGGTCCCAATCCTAAGCTCTGAATTTTTCTCCACCATGCTTGGCCAAGATGGAATCAACAACATTTGATACTTACTTTTGGGAAAGCCGATCTGTCTGCAGTTTGAATAGCTACCTCAAAATCTCTAACTCGGAAGGCTTTAACCCACGACTTGAGTTTTGTGCATTCCTCTACTATAAAGACAGTGCAGTAAAATATAATTTGTTACACAACAACATGAAAACCAATGGAGTATAGTATACGATTCTCACTATGTTCATGGTGAAAATTTGCTTAAAACATCTGGGTAATATTGAAATATCCCGTCTACAAACACACACTAAGCTAGGTACTGTAACACAAAACTAAGGACAAAATCGACTTACAGGAATAGTTACAGTTACTAATTCGGAGGGAATTGAGGGATAAATTGATTTCGGGAGGGAGCCTCTAGCCACCCAATTTCCTCATGTTTCTTACAAATCTCGCACTTTAGTAAATTTGATATGACTTCAGTAGTCACTGCAAAGGAAACTAAACGGATGAAGAACTAGATAGGAAGGTTAGCAACAATTTAGAAGAAGTTGAAATGATGTCCCATAGAAGCTAAATACAATATGCTGTATGAGTTATTAAAAGGATTAACCGAAAAATAGTTACCTACATGAAATAATTTCACAGACAAAATTCACCTGAAACTTTATGGTGCATTAAAAGCTGAAAGAGGTAAAATAAATTCGTCTCACTAGGATCTACATAGGCAAGAACTAGCGAGAGAGAGAAACTATGAGAGAAAATGAATACGAAAAAGAACAAAGAACAACAAATTAGAACAAAGGCTAATATTAACATGCAGAGAGCATAGGCATCGTGGAGAGGAATCAAGGGAAGTCCGCCCCCCTTGGAAGCTAATGTACTCAATGTGCAATCAAATACTCACTATTAGGCTATTACATATTATAATTTTGATGTACAGAATATTTTTATTTAATACAAATACGGTTATCCACAACAAATACTACAACTTTTGACAACAACATAATGAATTAATATTGGTTCGTTGCAAACTTCCGACATGGGACCACCTTGGAAACGATGCTCATGGCAGAAAAATTAATATAAATAATATTAGACAAGAATATAAGCCAGGCCTACAGTCATCGACTCACGTGTACTCTATAGGAGGCTCGACAAGCGGGCTCTAGAGAACACAAAGGTGCTTTCCCGGGTCTTCGACTACCGTTCCAGGTAGCGGATTGCCGAACAAGGCCATAGCCATCTACCTTCGGGTAGATACGACGCATCTTGTAAAAGGTGTCCGGACCTCTGTTTCGGCACGCTGCTAAGCAGGCTACCTGCAGGTGAGAACACGCGAGGTGTGTTAGTATCTGTCCCTGTGCTTTCCACCTACATCACCATGTCTTCTCTTCCTTCTTCTCCCGGCACGTCCCAAAAGGGTACTGCAAGTCGCTCTGCAACCCCCGTTGACAGCACCTCCACTGGTGCCGTTAAAAGGACCTCTGCCGAGGCTAAAAAGCGCTCTGCCACTCAACGCGAAAGCGGAAGAGGCAAGTGCCGTAAAGTTGAGACATCTAACCACGTCACCAACCAGGGCCTCCCACATGACAGTGTTCCACGGGTAGGCCAAATTCCGGAGTCTGACTCTGAGGACTGTGGGAGTGTTTACTCCTGCAGATCTTCCGTCGTCCCAATGGACGACGACTGCTCCTCTTCAGGTCTCTCCTTTGGCGAGGAAGAAATTCTTCAACAGGGAGAAGACGGCTTTCGTGAGGTAGTCTCACGGAAAACCAAGAAACGGTTGGCCGACTTAGCCAAATTGGCACAAGATGGCCTCCGTAAACTTAACCAACCCCAAACACCTCTCAAACCAAAGCGACACGTTCCACCGATCATCGTGGACGACTTCGCACGGTCTATCGGCTTACTTAAGCTGGTTCTCTGTCGAGGGAATGCACGGTGCGGCGGAGCAAGAGTTGTTTTATCTTCCAGGTCAAATCGGCCGAAGACTATCTCTATATGTACCTCCGGGTACACATTGAACCTTCCAAAGGTTCTAGCCGTCCTCCTCAGTGCCATCGTTGTCTGGGGTTCAACCACTCCAGCCACTTTTGCCATAGGAAACTACGCTGCCTGAGGTGCGGCGGTGAACATCTAAAAGAGGTCTGCCGGAAATCTTGGGAGGATGTGCCCAAGTGTGCCAACTGTACCGGTGCACACGTAGCTTGCTACGGAGGCTGTCCAATAAGGAAGGCCATCTTAGATGCTAAGAACCCACTACAGGTGGTCCAACCTTCCGCGGCGGACAGCCATCCCCGGATAGGCCCTGCTCCGGTAGGTCCGACCCAGGGTTTAGGGTACGTAGCAGTAGCCAGCAGAGCTGCGATTAAGACTGCGGCGTCGCGTAATAACACTCACACACACTCACACACTCACACAAGCTCCAGTAACCCAACCAACTCCCCTTCCACCTAGGCCGGGAAAACGCCGACACTCTCGGAGGCCTGCTACCGTCTGCGAAGCTCGTAGCGAGCGTGGGGCTCCCACGCGCAAACGCCAGCAGAGGGAGGTCGCGATTGAAGAGGGTCCGGTGCTACTGAGCCCTCCCGTCCAACCACCTCCACAACAAACCACTACCCTTCCTACACTACAGTTTTCGGACGTACTGGCATGGTTGCAGCAGTTGTTGCAAAACCATGGTCAGAAGATCTGCGAACTGCTGGTAAGATTCCTCTCTGGCAGGAACCAAGCCAGTAAAATGGCCATTGCCATGGAGGCGCTCGCCCTCTTGACCACCGTCATCGGCAAGCCCCAGAATGGCGGATCAAACTAGGTCTCGTACCTCGTTTAGGTTCGCGTTTTGGAACGCGTGTGGCTTGGACGGTCAGGAGAATGAGCTCCACCATTTTGCTGTAGCGCATGCCCTAGACCTCATTCTGGTGTCAGAAACACATCTCCATCGGAACGCCACATCCCGACTCCAAGGCTATCACTGTCTCAGATCGGACCACGTCGGCCGCCGTGGGCGCGGCACAGCGATCTTCGTGAAGAACAGTGTGGTCCACAAACCCGTCCAGCTCCCTCCACTTCAAACCCTAGAGGCCACGGCCACTTGTGTCCACCTCGGAGGTACTGAAGACCTGATGGTGTCTACGTATCACCCACCCCAGAGGCAGTTCGTTCTAAATGACTACGTCTCCATCCTCGCCCAACATCCACATGCCATTATTGCCGGGGACTTAAATGCTAAGCATCAGCGCTGTCATAGTGGCCCCTGTGCGGACGCTAGAGGCAACGAAATCATCCGAATGATACACGCGGACCCTCAACTTAGAGTAGGGGTCCCTGGCAACCCACCCATTACCCGCGAGGTCTAGGTCAGCCATCCGTCATAGACGTCGCAATCATCAAGCACTTTCCATATCATCTATCACTCAAATCGGTCAACGAACTTCATTCAGACCATAATCCCATGTTGGCCATCATTAACACCCAGGTTGCCAGCCACGAGGTCCCGATTCAACATCGGAATGTCGACTGGGACTACGTCACAACTTGCCTGAATGGCTCCATCCCCGCCAACTCCAACATCACAGATATTCCAACCCTGGAGGTTGCAGTCTCTTCCTTCACCTCCGTCGTGAAGCGAACGGTCCACAACCTCACTGTCCACACTCCAGCTCCTCTTCATCCAGACGTCCTGCCTTTAGAGCTTCTTTTGCTCATCCGCAGCTCTTGGACGGCTCGCAAGCGCTATTAGAGGCACCGCACGCTTCATCACTTAGCGGTTCTAATGCGTTTACGCCACGAGGTTCGTCTCCGACTACGTGAGTACAAGGTGCGCGCGTGGGAGGAAACGATGACTCGTTTGAACCTGGAGGATGGCGACGTGTGTGAAATCGCCAAGCGACTCAGGAACCAAGGAGGGTCGCACACCTCACCTATCCAAGACATCCTAGGCCTGGCCTATGACCCCCAAGTCAAAGCAAATGTGTTTGCTGACTAACTGGAGAGGACTATGCGTCCTAGAGATGATCCGCAGGACCTAGACTCCGACCGTGTCCGCCAGGAGGTACGTCGATACCTTCGACGTCCTCATGAGGAGGCGGATCGGCTTCCCATCATCAAGCCTAGTGAGCTCCAGGGCGTACTCCGGCGCCTCGACTGCCAAAAGGTTGCAGGGCCTGACGGCTTAACCCCTGCCATGCTCCGCCACCTTCCTTTCAAGGCCGTGCTCTTTCTCACTAAGGTCTTCAATATGTGCCTCGCCCTTAGTCACCTTCCACGCGAGTGGAGAGAGGCCCGGGTGATCTGCATATTGAAGCCAGGGAAAGACCCGGCTCATCCTGGAAACTACCGATCCATAAGTCTCCTGTGTGCTCTCGAAAGTACTCGAGAGGCTTATTCTAGTCCGCTTGCCTCCCATTCTGGGGGACATTCAAGCCATCCCTCCCCATCAGTTTGGGTTCCGGCCTGGCCACTCAACATCTCAGCAGTTGCTGTGTATGGTGGAGGCTGCCACCCTGGGTTTCCAGGACAAAGCCTATACCACCGCGGTCTCTCTAGATGTTCAGAAGGCCTTCTCTACGACCTGGCATGCTGGTCTCCTCAGGAAATTGATCCAGCTGGAGCTACCCTCACGCCTTATACACCTACTACACACGTTTCTCAAACATAGATCCTTTGTGGTCTCAATTGCGGGAAACAAATCTACACGAAGGCCAATCAGAGGCGGAGTCCCTGAAGGTTCTGTGTTGTCCCCTACGTTGTTTAGCGTATATGTGACCGACATTCCATCCGAGCAGCACGTTAACATAGCCCAGTATGCTGACGACGTGCTGCTTTACTGTAAAAATAAACACCCTCGCAGAACCTTTCTCCCCATACAGCGACACCTCATCCTCATCCAAGAGTGGTTTAGGCGTTGGCGATTGTCCATCAACCCGGAGAAAAGCCGTGCCATACTTTTCACCAAACGCCGCTTTCCCGCTAACTTCCCCACATTTACTTACCTTCGTAGAAGGATAGAGTGGGTGGATACCATTACCTACCTGGGAGTGAAGCTTGATATGGGACTTACTTTTCGGGAACACATCAACGACCTGTCAGCGCGGACCGGCGGGTTAATTGCCTCACTGTGCCCCGTGCTTCGGTCGGGGATGCCAATTCCCTTAAAGCTACGCCTCTTTCGGGCTCTCATCATCCCTATCCTCCTGTACGCCTGCGAAATCTGAGGCATGGCTGCAGATACCCATCTCCTGCGTCTACAAGGTATACAGAATAGAGATCTTCGGGTAATCTATTCTGTATGCCGTAGATTCCCTACGCGACTACGCCACGAAGCCTCGTCCCTCCCGTATGTGGAGGACGAAATTAGACGCCGGGCAACTAAATTTTACGACCAGTTTCCACAACATCGGAGCGCCCTAGTTAGGTCTCTTGGGGACTATATCCCTAGAGAATGCACGCTTGTGCGACACCGGGTTCCCCGCATGGCTTGCGAGCACCCCCGGTAACACAGGAGCTACCCCATCAACAGCGCAAGCTGAGCTCCTTACAGTCCTTCCAAGAGAAGCGTGGAATTCTAAATTTCTTTTCCAAATATCCATATTTGGACCACTCACTAGCAGTGCCTAACGGTAGTTGCACACTGAAATAACAGCCGTCGTGGAGCATAAAACTATGCTACCCCCTTATAACCTAGTCCCGTCATAAAGTGGTTAAACCCTAAAAGGGCAGGTACACGAATGGCACACCTCGGGCTGTTCTCAGCCTGCCATCTGGTAGTTAGTTATAAGCCAGGCCTGTCGAACATCACTCCGAGGTTGAGAAGAGAGGAGTCCCCCCTCCTGAACTGCAGTAGCACGCAATAGTAGAACCGGTTTTCGCTTTGTTTTTCCCGTTTTCCGACTTGATCATCACGGAGAGGGGGGGGGGATATTTTCACACCTGGTGAGTGCTGTGTTACACGCCTGATATAAGCAGTATCGTAGAATGACATAGGTAGAGAATGACTGACAGAAAATAGTTATTGATAACAGCCTATAAGACACAAATAATTTCGATAGACGATGCAAGATGAGAGGATAATTTTAGATTTTACATCAAACATTTTTAACGCAAAATACCTACAATACCTGCAAACACAAATAAGTCCTAGCAGACCTGCCACAATGTTCATTCCTTTCTTATCTGCAATTGAAGTTCTTGGCAAATGTAAATTCCGGTAAAATGTCAGTGTTTGTTTTCTTTGTCTTTGCGGAATTCATGGCCATCTAGTCGACATATCTTTATTTTCTGCTTATTTTACAATATTTATTGCATTTTTATCTCTAGCACCGTCAAGCTACATTGTCGGCGAAGCTATGGTGAGGAATACCCCGGATCAGGAAATTAATTTTGGTGTGAATGAGATTATTGTGCAGGGTGTCTGTAAATGATTACCCTAATTACAGCAATTTATAGTATATTATGTTCTTTATTTTTATTTTTCAACAATTCATTGTTGTTTATTTAGTGAAAAAAGTGTCATTGAAGAGCTGCAGCATGTTAGGTTAACATGCATTATTGTATATTGTTGGCAGAGATTAATGAAAATTGCTGAAAAGTTGCTTTTTAAGTTCATATTATTCTAATGTGCAGATGTAAGTCTTTTCGCCAAGATTACCAAATTAATTCATGGAAATGTTGAAAAATTCTCAGAGCGTTATTGGGTGTTATTTATTTTCCTGCATTTGCAAAAATCAAAAGTTACATAGTTCTTTCAGGCTTTCCAGTGCTGTAATTTTTGTTTACTTGGGACAAGTATTAGAAAATTTAATTAAGTTGCGCTTTCATTAATCGGCCTTAAGTCCTTAATTATTCGCATTTAATAATTTATTTTCACTTTTGTTTCTTATCTCAATGAATCTTATACAAGTAGAAAACAAACCACTTTAAAATTGTATGTACCTTAAATGATGTAAAATAAATGATAGTCTATAGAAACGTATGACTGTAATAGCACATTAATTTTGCTTTGTTTCTTAGGCGTCATTGGTTTGTGACTCGATTTTACTCCTCAGTGGCTTCTACCTCTTAATTTACTTAGGCTGGGGATACAGCAATTAATTTGCAGTACTGTAGGTGGTAGTGCCCATGAGGTTAGATCTAAGAGGATAATCCGCTTATTTATTGCTCCCCTATCTTAGATACCGACCATGCTGATGAAACATTGTCAGTAAATTTTCCTTTGTTAAAAGGACAAGATAGTACATTCGCTAAGGTTGCAAATGAGCTAAAATTGATCTCCCTATAAATGTACGCCTCTAACTTTACAGTTAATGCGTTCTATTTATTATGAATTGCACTGAGGTCAGGTCAAAATACACCTGGTCCATTAACCCTTTAAAATTTGGATTTAAACACACCATAATTGGCAGAAACGGGGGAGGTTAAATGGTGAAATCTACCAAAAACCATTTTAACTTTTGTTGTTTATGTAGTCTTATTAATTGGTATTTCCTACATAATGCGGTAACAGCTTGTTTCCAGTAGTATTTCAAAAGGACTCTAACCTCAAACTTTGTTTCCTCGACTTTAACATCTTGTATTAGCAACTGCCAGCTGTTGCGTGTTAACAATGCGGAACAGTAGCCATGGCGCCCTATAAATATTATTGACAAAATAAAAAACATATGTGCGGTATAAATCCAATTGACATTGCTTATGGGATAACCTAAAGCACTTCTTCTCCTGGTCCTGCAAAGAGAACAGGATTTCAAAGCCAACGAAAAACTTGACCATCGCCTCTACTGCATTCCCCTATTGCCATTGTACCTACAGGAGCTATGTAGTAAAACCGTTGCTGCAAAATATGTCAATCTGGATTAACTTGAAGTAGATATAAGGATGAGCAATTAAAAATAGTTTGTAGAGAAAGAGTCAGTAAAGAAAGTCATATGGGTCCAACATATATTTGTATTCCTCAGCAGCCCTTTATCACTTAATTATTTTGTAACGCCTGATTGTGTTAGTTCTTATCGGCTATTTCATTCGAGAAACACTTTCCTCGGATATGAACTCCGCATTATAAAAAGGCTCTAGAGCAGCGTTGCTCAAACTATGGGTCCCCACCCACCGGTTGGTCGCGGAACGACCCGTCGGGTCTACAAAGCGTTTGCTGAATTAGAAAATTATGGTATTTTTAATTAACGTGCATATAATCATTCTCTATTCAGTTTTTTCATGAGTGGTTAGTAAGTACTAAATTAACTTATGGGTCGCGTGAAGTTTAGTATCCTCCAAGGTAGGTCTGGGTGGTTCAGTTGGTTAGACGTTGGCTTACTGATCCCAAGGTCGCGGGTTCAAATACGGCCTAGACCGATGGTTTTCAAGTGTACTTAAAAACGACAGCTCCATGTCAGTAGATTTACTGGCATGCAAAAGAACTCCTGCGGGACGAAATTTCGGCACACCGGCGACGCTTATATTATCTTGGCAATTGACAGCGTCGTTAAAGTACAAAATAATTTTAATTTTAATTTTCAAGGTAAGTCCCGGACTTAAAAAGTTGGGAACCACAGTTATAGAGCATTATAACATAACCTTATGTCGTGATGGATCTTCAAGCCTGACTAACATTAAAGCTTTTCTCGCAACACCAAGGAAAAATAAACCAATAAGAAACCACTATAGAGCCACATGTAATCGGATTTGTCACTATGTACTTAGCGACACTGTGTTTCCTGAAGTGCTTGTACTCCTCTACGACTTAAACATACGGTTTATATCTGATTCTATTCAAGGGAATATAGACTGAACTTTCTACGTTGATTTTAAAGCAATTTAAACGGTGCCTAATTAAAGAACTGAGTGTGCAAAAAGCTCAACGCTTCACCTCAAATGCCTTCATCGATAGTACATACAGCAAATTATATTTAATCAGTGAAATGAATACATAATTTTAAACTACATTTCACATTCATATTAGTCAAAGAAGTGCAATAGTTTTCATTATAAATTAATTCTCCTTTAACCAATGAGTAAAGCACCATAAAAGGCATGCTTAAATATTCAGTTATATTTGAGATTATGTAAGTAAATTTGCATAAAAGTCACCAAAATTGAAATGCTAAGAATAAATTTACGATTCAAAAAAGTAAAACTGGGTAGAAACAAATACGGAAAGAGGAAGTGAACTTAAAAGGAACGCACGCTGATTTAAACATGTCACTAGGCTTTTAAAATGACTGATCGTGAAAAATGTTTGGCACAAATATCCATAGATATAGGTATTTATAGAGCATAATTAAAACTCTACCACCTCCTTAGCACAGTGGTAACGCGCCTACCTCTGGCACAGGGGAGCCCCGTTCAATTCCCTCTACCGGTGTGGGGACATTTCCCCGCTGGTAGGTCCGATCCAGGGTGCACTCAGCTTCGTAATGCCAATTGAGTAGATGTCCTGATGGAAAGGTGGCATCCCCTAAAGGTCATATGCTGCCTTAACGCTGTCCTGCACTGCTCCATGGACTTGTTTGCGGTTGGACGACGCAGCAGCCAGGCGATAAGGGGAGACGTCCTAAGGATTGTTAATATCATAATTAAAATATCGAAAATTCTGTCACTTCACCTAAAATCTCTGTTTCGGTGTCCCTTAATATTTTATAAGCTATTTTGATGACTTTCGCTTTCAGTGATCGTACTACTTTTAGAGCGACAAAACTTTGAAGTTCAATAGTTCATGATGTTTTTAATAATTGTTAGTAGCTTTTAACAGCTATTCAATTACTATATACGCCACCATAGAAGACATGGGAAAGAAACTTCCTAGGTCGAACTTTAGAGAACTTCCCCAGACTTTTGCACTTATTAAGAATGAGGAAAACTGAAGTAATCCTTCAATCAGAGATGATGGTCCCTCTATTTCAGCCGCAGCCCTCACGCTCACGAGACCGTGCCTAAATAACCTCGGCCGCACATGTTGGTATTCTTGGCCGTCTCTATCTCCACCAAATTAAAATTCTATAGCTACAATTCCATAACTTTCATCTATTGAAATGGAAACTAATAACGTTTGTATATGTCCAATGAAAACGTATCGAGACAACCATAATCAAATGTGATTAATAAAGTTACCACTTTCTCCCAAGTGTCCCACTGTTTTAAAAAAATTACGAGAAGATAATTAAATTAATGGAGCTGCAGTTGTTTGCGGAGGTTCTCTTTGGATGTTAGGTTTCAAAGGATATACCTAAGCACAGAACTCGGGACAATAGGCGCCAAATACTTGAAATAGACAGGCAAATAAAAAAAACGTAGACAAGATGTGGATCTGGCTAAAATACACAATTTATGTCCAAATAAATTTTCGTGTAGGGTGAAACATTTCGGAGATATTCCTTGTTATGTGTGTGAGTTTCGGAAAACTTGAAACTTTCGTGAAATGGAACATCGTTCTTCATTTTTTTTATATGCTAAGTGTGCAAAGAGAACAGGATGTCAAAGCTTTAAGAGATTTGACTATCGCACAAAGCTTACTGTATTCTAATATTCCCCTTGCACCTACAAGTAAATAAACAATAAGATAATTTGTACAAATGTTTATCTTAACTAACACGAAGAAGATATATAGGAATAAGAGATTGTAGGAATGGTTGGTACAAGAGTAGAGAAAGTCATGTGAGTGCCACGCATAACATAATTCTAGGGACTCGTACCATTTTACAGCTGAACTTAAGAGAAAATAGCTGCGAGTAAACATAGTATGCGAATAACTTGGAGAAAAGTCGGTAGCATAACCCGCAGCAACGTTTGCGAGGAAGTTTCCAAAGCTCGGGTTGCACTACGTGAAATGTCTCCCCTCTCCCCTTCATTCTCAGCTTAGGTGAGCAGACAGTACGAGCCTTTTTTGTTCAGCTCCGGACAAACTACATATTTATAAACTTGCATGTAAATCCGTGTTGACTAATTTGAGATTATTCTAGCAAAATGTTTATAGTGGTTAAGGTAAAGTGAATAGAAGAGTATATTTTATTATTAATAATAGTGAAGTAGAGAAGGTGTGTGTTACACGTCATGTATTTCTCAGTGACACTCATAGAAACGTCCGCTTCCCTACCTTGCCCTCTTTTATAACAGAAAAGTTAGTGGTATGAAAATTTCCTGTGAACACAGAAGTACGAAACTGTGTCTGCCTCGTTATGTTAGAGAGGCCGTGCTATATTTTGGAGCGTACTTGAATCATATGGTTCACGTATAGCTAACAGGCTGCAAGAGGGTAAGCTAATTTCTTTTTATATTACACGAATGCTTTGACTGCCGGGGCATAGCCTTTCGGTCAACCAGTGACGAAAGTCTCTCTCCGAGGCAAGTCAAACGTTCAGCTTTTAATCATATTATTTTTGTGTTTCTAGATCGTCTACATCAATGGGCGGATGAGAACTCGTGTAGCAGTGTCTAAATTAGCTGTCTTATAGAATAATACAATTATGAAACTCACTAATTAACCTAGGTGTCTCACTGGAATCCTTGCTTAAACCATTTCTAACAAGTAAAGGCGTCCAAAGCTATGCTACATTTACTAAGTGAACTCGCATAGCCCAGCGATGTCCAACGCATGCGAAAGAGGGGGGGGGGGGTTGGATTTACCTCACTCCACTATAGTGGACTTCGCCATTCTTTAACATTTGGACGTGTACTGTGTTGCATTAACGAGTTGGTTATATGTAAGTTCCGTTTGATTTAAGAAAGCACTTTCAAATTTTATGTGATAAACTTCTGCTAAATGGGGATTTCTTTGGTGGTACCTACAACTTACGTTTAAGAAGTCTATCAATATTTGATGACGAAGTCGAAATACATAGCCCTAGAAGATACACCAAGTGATCGTCGCGTAACACGTTTCGATACACATTTTTTATGTAGCAGAAACTCTGTTGTTGTAGTGTTTAACGCCCGCTTTTACTACTACGGCACCGCAGGCGGTGACACTGATGATACATGAAGATGGAGCACCGGTGGAACGAGATGGCGGGGGAAACCGGAGCACCCGGAGAACACCCGCCCTGACGCCGCTTCGTCCACCACGAATACCACATGCGGGTCCCTGGGATCGAACCCGGGCCGCAGCAGAAACTCTCTTCGCAAATATATGTAGAGCTATACTTACTCTTATACAAAATATTGTTGCAAGTGCTTATTTCTCTATCTACTTCATTTTAATCGACATAAACATTTTCAGTATCTTATTGCTAATTTTCTTGTAGGTGCGAGTGGAATATGAACGCAGTAGGCTTTAAGCGCTAGGAAGATATTTTAGGCGCTACTTGATATGCGATGCCTTTGAAAGTTCTTTCTCTTTGCAAGGCAAGAGATTAAAAAAAAAAAAAAAAAAAAAAAAAAAAAAAAAAAACGAAGTGCATAATTCTATTTGAGAAAAGTATAATTATTGGCAAATTCAAGTAAATAATAAGGAATATCTCGGAAATGGTTCATTCGAAAGATTGTGTGCTTAAACGAGATCCACATTTTCATTTAGTAAGCTTTTGTCTGCCTCTTATTGTTTACAATTTATGCAAAAATCATGCAGAATGAAGAGGTCTTCTGAGGAGATTCCCAGAAAATTCAAGGTATGACTTAGGAACTGGCATGAAATCCCCTGTTTGTGTCTGTCACTGGATACTGACTGGTTGTGGGTCTAAACGCCACAGGTGTGATTCACCCTCTGACTGAAAGAGTGGAGTGGGGAATAACAGCTAATTACATAAACGTCTCCAAAGAGTCAAGTTTGGACATCGCTGCTGCAGCCCCTCTAACAAAAGTATTTTCGGGCTGGCCCTGTAGCTCAATTGGTAGAGCACCTGTCTGTTGTGCAAGGTTCCCGGGTCTGATTCCCGGCTGGAGGGTGGGAATTGTTCTTCCACTAGGATTATTCCCCAATTTACCTTGAGTCTGAAAGCATGATGGGAGGTGAATGTGTACATATGAATTTAATGCAATACGTTAATCCAAAATAATAGAAACCTAAAGCTCAAAACCACCGCTAAGCGATTTTTCTAAGAGTTAATAACTGCCGATATGACCTTCGATGTTAAAGGCGGTATATAAATGGAACTTAAAAAAGAAAACAAAGTAAATATATTGAGTCAGCTTGGTTTTTCTACCAAGTACCTTAGTAGAGGATGCATCACATTCCATCCCGCCGAGCAAGATGTTTCCGCAGTAAGCGGTGAGACTTGTATTTTGGGCTTCCGGGTTCGATTTCCGTTAGGTGGGCCCTCCTTGTTTTTCTTTTTGTGAACTTCTTTGGCTCGTAAACGAGTGCTGGGGTGGTATTATTTCAGTTCCTATCATTTAATTTCGCATCATACTATAGGCCCGAAGGATCAGGCTAGTGAACGGCTGTCGAGACGTATGGTGGTGGTGTTTGCTTTGCGGAAATGTACTGGTGTTTGGTGAAGTTCCTGAGAATTACCCATTACCCATTACCCGATGTGGTAATTCACATCGTAACCTACAGGCCTTAGGGACCCCGCTTGTGTCCAAACTCCCCCTGATCTGGTCATCCTCTGCGTCCTTCAGGGTTCCAGAATAAGTAGCGAATTACGTGCTTAAGTGTCGCAATGCTCCTTCGCTTGCTGATAACTAGAGCCCGGAAGATTCTGCGATAAGTCAAATTTAGTGCACATGGATTCCGCTGTTACTACTCACTCATATACACAGCTGCAGGCGTCTGCTGATGCGCGTGCATATACAACAGCTGCCCTGTACCAGTTATATCATTCATTTTCCGTGTCCAATTAACCGTTTTGCACGTGATCGCAGGCCTTTCCAGGCTCTACCGATAACCATAGCCATTGCTTCCAAGAGCTACATGTCAAAATTACATAAAAATAAACGTTCTGAGCTCCCCTAAACTGCCAATAAAGGTGCTCTGTTTTTATTGAATCCATGTATACGTAAGTAGAGGAATGATGGTTTCATCCACAAATTCCATAAACAGATTTCACTGGAAATACTTGTTCTGTGCTTCGCTGAAATCAAAAGAAGGTATATTTAGTTTCTCTGGTGAGAAAAAAAACGGAGATAATAACGTCGGTACTCTAAAAAGGAAAATGCAAATAAATACAAGTTTTCATAAATTGAGTCACTCAGTTCAACGACGCTAGGCGAAGATTTTCACGAAAACTCTCTCAACCCAAACTATCCTTTGCATAGAACATTTTTCATTATCCATCATTTTTTAAGAACGGGCAACACACTTGTTATCAAAATATAATCAATTTTAAATGTTAACGCATAAAAAATAAATGCATATCCTGAATTTGCTGTGAAGTCAATTTCATAATTTGACTTTTGTATAACGTAGTATAATTGGAAAAATAATGGTTGATAGGAGAAACGAATTTAGTGCATGAAAGAGGAATAATCTCTGTTGCTTGTTCAAACTTTTCAAAGCACAAATCTGAAGAACAGCTATAAGAGCGTATTTGAATGTTATTTGCGAATGATGTGCGTAAATGAACATCTATTTCTTAATCTGGAGTAATTCATAGGGGAAAATGAATTGTGAAATGACTATGTGAATGGGAGAATCCATGTTTATATGCACACCATAATACATAAGGATGCGAGAGATTATGTAGAGAAAATTACGTGAATGTTCATGTCAGAATTGTAGGAAAGGGTATCTATATGTTTGTAGTGAGAGAGAGAGAGACGGAGAGGCAGACAAAGAAAAAGCAAAAATAGTAAAAATCACTTCACATTAAAGAATGAAACACAAAGCTTTTCACATAACTAAACAGAAACTATCCTTTACATGGGAAAACACTTCATTTTTAATTTTCTCAATACAGCCCTAACTGTTTTTATTAAAATACCATGTGATATTGATATGACTAGAAAAAAGTGTTCATGAAGATTGTTATGTGAATATCTTTCAGATTATCTTTGCTATCACTGAATTTTGTATAACCAGGAAAACATTAAGAATGTACAATATCTTACTGCACGTCTTCGACCTTTTTGTTTTCGAGATATTACCTGTATGTGCACCCATGTACCAAAAAATATCATGTCTGAAACAACAAATTCGTCTATGTCCAACATGGCACAGTTTACATCATCCGCGATATAGTTGTGAAGCGGCAGCAAAAAGTTGTCAAAGTTGTCAAACATGTTTACCAAATCTCAATATTATTAACGTATATGATCAATCAGGGCACTCTGCCGTGTAGCACTTAGACGAACTTGGCATTCCAGACATGGCTCAGTTTTTCTTTTCAAGATATTAGTTTTACCTTGGAGTTAATGCAACATACAAAAATGCTGATCATTTGTTTGCCCCCCAAGAGTTCATAATTATAATATAGTACACATTTATGCAACCGCAACATTTTCCTAGTAAAAAGGTCCATTATTTTGACAGCTAAACGCCAATTCGTCTCCAAATTACTCTTATTTACCCATCTTGTATGTAACCTGGACCATAAAGTATGTAAATCCATATTGGTTAATCTAACATATAGATTACAAGTCAGTATATATGTGTTTCTTAAAAGTTCCTAAACCGTTGCACCGATTTCGACCAAAATTGTCACGGACAATCTCCGACACATGACAAAAATAACTGTCTTGCTAAGAATTCCAAATTCGACTTTATTTCACGCAATTAATGATTTAATCTGATGTAATATCTACAAAAACCAGCAAGATTATCCATATTTTTCAACGATGATAATAATATAAGATGATGCCAACGTAAGAATTTCGTTTCCACGTGCTCACAAGATAACAATGAACAGCGAGTTTTTATAATATTATTCATTGATTTCTCTGATATCGATCATGGAGTAATAACAAAGTCAAATTTCATCTTCATTTTGCTTTAAATTTCTTGTTTGTCCTTAGATTACTGAGAATAAACAAGGTTATACAGGTTGCATAAACTGTTTTCATTTCTTGTGGGTAATATTTTCTCTACAAGTAGTGGCGAGGTAGTATAAATGCGACAACGAGGAAGTCACTGAGCTATGTACGTTAACGAGAATCATTATTATTGGGCTTCGGCGCCTGCTGCATGTTGTCGGCGGGGAGGTTTTCTACCTCCTCTACCTAACAGGGTAGGTTGAGCAGGCGCGGTACAGCTGCATCGCTTTACATCACCCTCTCCTTCCCTACCCTCTCTACTGACAACAAACATGAAGTAGAAACGGGCACAGTAACATAGCTCTTAACCTGACGTCGTACGCAACCACGACCGACTGTGATATTTGTTGTTATTAGCAGTGGTTTTGCGTAGCAACTTCGGGCATTTTTATTATACAGGGCTATTCAAAAAGAAAGAACAGATTTCAAACATTTATTTCTTCCAAACTACAAAAGATAGAAAGATGATTCCAACGCTCATGGAGAGGGAAAAGATTACAATTTTATATTATGCATTCAATATTAGAACCATGTTTTGACTAATGTCAAAACCATGGCTCATTTTTTGCCACATACGAATCATCTGGTCTCCAGTTACACTGGTCTACAAAAATTAACTTTTTCTCTTTCACAAGAATTAAAATAACAGATTCTAAAAGTATTTTTCGTGCTGAATTCAAATATAATTACAGTTTGTCCGCATCGGGCAGGAGTTTTGTGTGATATTCATTTGAATTTTTATAATATTCTAAAAAATCCGTTACTAGCTATCTAACTCAAAATTATAACTACTGATTCTGACTTACCTAGAAAGTGGTAGATAGTGATTTTCGGGTATATTTTGCATCTGGAACATCTCTCATTTTAGTCCAACAGTAGTCAGCCAGCATATTGGAACTCCACTTGCCTTGGTACCTCTTCTCTATCGTAGAAATTTGCTGATGAAAACGCTCACCGTGTTCATCACTGACAGCTCCAAGGTTTTCGGGGAAGAAGTCCAAGTGAGAGTCCAAGAAGTGAATTTTTAAAGACATGTTGCATCCCATAGCTTTATAAGAATGCAGAAGATCAGCCACTATGTCACGATAGTTTTCTGCTTTATGGTTTCCAAGAAAATTGCAACATAAACTTTTGAAAGACTGCCAGGCTGCCCTCTCCAGTGGATTTAACAGTCCCTCGAAATGTTCATCAGCCATTAATGATCGAATTTGTGGTCCTATAAAAACTCCTTCTTTCAATTTAGCATCACTGACTTTGGGGAATTTCGATTTCAAGTACAAGAATCCATCAGAAAGTTTATCCATAGCTTTGACGAAATTTTTCATAACTCCTAACTTAATATGCAATGGAGGTAAAAATATTTTTTCAGGATTCACTAAAGGGACACATGCCACATTTTTCTGGCCAGGGAGAAGAGATTCACGTTTTGGCCATGACTTTCTAACGTAGTGAGACTTCTTATCTCTGCTGTCCCACTCTCACAAAAAAACAAGCAAAATTTGGTGAACCCAAGTTGCAAACCAAGCAATAAAGCAATGACCTTTAAATCACCACAGATATTCCATTCATATTTTCCATATTGTATTTTCTCTAAAATTAGTTTCATATTTTGATATGTCTCTTTCATAGCGGCATGCGCTACTGGTATTGATGGAAGTTCATTGCCAATATGTAGCAGCACAGCCTTCAAACTTACTTTAGAGGAGTCTATGAACAATCGCCACTCATTTGGTCGGTGTTGATGCCCAAGAGTTTCCATAAGTGAACAAATATTATTACAAAACACAACATCATATTCTTCAGAGAAGTATTCTTTGAAAACACTATGGCGGCTACGATAACTACTTATTCTTACATCTTTTTAGAGTAAATTCCACCCTTTGAGTCTGGAGGTTAAAACTTCAGCTTGCAGTTTAGACAGATTTAAATCCCGAATCAGGTCATTAAGGTCTTGCTGATTGGGAAAGTATGGTTCTGATGAACAGCTACTGGCTTCATATGTAAGATCATTTTTATTTTCATCTGAATCATTTTGAGTTTCAGTTAGGTCAGAATCAGAGTTATCACTTAAGGTTGTATCTACATATACTGGTACGGGGAACTCTTTCACTGTGTAAGACAGGTCTCAATGCAGATTGCAAATTCGGATACTTAACTGTATATTTTGTTTTAGATGTGATTCCTTTAATCTTTGTCAAACAAAAATAACAGTCAGTTGAATGATCCTTCGGTTCCCTCCAAATCATGGGAACTGCAAATGGCATATGATGTGTACCATTTTTCCACCCAGTTAGCAGTCTAACACACGAAACACAGCATGTATTTGGGGCCCAGCTATTATCAAAATCATCAACTTGACAGCCAAAGTAAAGATGATAACACTTCTTTACAAGTGGGGTCATATTTCGCCTCTGAGACTTGAAGGTCAGTTCACCACAAATATAGCAGAAATTATCTGCATGATTTACACACTTTCTTGGCATGATGAAAACATTAAGCACTGAAATACAACATGCACAACATACACAATACACTTCTAAACAGAAAGGAAGGAAATATTTCACTAGTGAACAATATCACAGTCACCTCAATACTCACACATCACAATGCCAGACAGGTCTGAGCATGTCTAAACATGAATGAACCTGCACAGTCTTGTTTTGTGGTGCTTCAGCGTGATATTACAAATAATTTCAATAAATACGGCTTGAGTAAAATAGCTACATATGAGGTAAAGGTTCCTATGACAGGTCAAAGAAAACGCTAAAATCATATTCTGAAAAGTAGCTTTCACAGAAAAACTATGTCTGATGGGAAAATTCTGAATATATATCTGAATTCAGGATGAAAAAATGCACTAGATTCACTATTCAGATGTCTTGTGAAAAAAATCTTGTCGACCAGTGTTATCAAATTCACAGCTTCAACAGTTCGATGTAGATTTTTAAGAGTGTCAGGCATTGTTTGTTGTTGTTTGTCTATAGTGAAATGGCTACACCGTTCATTGTTATCGTTATCATAACAATGATCAAATCACAAGAGAAATTGAGTCAATGTGGCCGTGATTGGAACTTCTATCCCCGCCATTTCAAATGTAAACCTTTCTCTGTCCATGGGAGTTGGAATCATGTTTCTATCTTTTGTAGTTTGGAAGAAATAAATGTTTGAAATCTGTTCTTTCTTTTTGAATAGCCCTGTATATTTGTTCTTTATAGTGTCCTGAGAGCCTCTTTAAGTGCCTTGTATAATGCTTTTCGACGTGTTCAAAGAAACGCAAGGCAATTATAATACACAAATGCAACCTAAGACTGAATGCTGTAGAGATAAACCATTGAACCACGCGTAATTAATGACATTAATCTAATTTGTATCAATTTCTATGGGGCACCAGATAAAATAAATTTTGGAAATGCAATTATACCTGCGTCAACTTCGTCCTATGCCTCCATACGCAGGGGACTATGACGGAGAGACTATGATACCCACGTTAGTGCATGTGTATATGATTTCAGGGTCCTGTGTTATTGAAATTTAACCCATATTAGGTTATAACGCCTAGGTTACTGTGGGCATATGAACTAGTTTCTTTTTTAGCTCCCCTTAGGTTACGATGCCTAGATTAGTGTGTGTGTGTGTGTGTGTGTGTGTGTGTGTGTGTGTGTGTGTGTGTGTGTGTGTGTGTGTGTGTGTGTGTGTGTGTGTGTGTGTGAATGAAATGACAGGGTTTTGTCTTATAATTTAGCTCGTGTTTGGTTAGGTTAGGTTAGGTGAGGTTAATGTAAGGTTAGGTTAAATTAGTTTAGGTTAGGTTAATGTTTGCATACGAATGGGATGATGGAGTCCCGTGTTATCAGAGGGTCATTAGGCTTTCCTTAGTTCCTATTGCTAGCAAATGCGAGTGAGATATAAAACTAGACCTATAACTTTTCTCTCAAACATTCGGAGGTGGAATAGTGTGTACGTCTAACCATGAACTAAGGGTTGGATCCACCACCTCGCCTTAGAATCAAAACTAATTAGGAACAGGAGAAGGAATCCTTTTCTTTATTTTTTCCCCTCCTGCTTCATTTTTAGCGCTGAAAAAGACAGTGGGTTCCCTATTTATCTCTAGTCTTTCATTAAGTTAAAGCGGTTTTACTAGTGATTGTCTTCAGTGCTGTAAAACACTAAATAAGAACATACTTTGGGCCAACAAGAGAAAAGGAAAAGATCCCCAGATTTTCGAGAGAAAATCAGTTTTTCATCAAGAAAAAACAACTTGGTTAGAGTAGAAGAAATGGGAGACTTTTAATGTGATTTGTTGGAGTATGCCCTAGGTTTAGCTCCTCTTTGTTTCCTTGTGCTGCTAAAGCTCACGCTACTGAAGCTTTTTCATTAAAAGAAGAGGTGACTCCAAAAGACTCAAGAATAGGATAATAATATTGGAGCTGCGCTAAAGTTAGTGCGCTGAATTTAAGAGAGATCATGTCGAAAATCTTTCAGGATAAAACCGTATCTTCATTTATAGGCTAGAAAGTTTGATACCACCTAGCACATTGCTTACAGAATGCTGTAGTTCCCTTTTTCACCAACTTTAGTTTATTGAGCACTAGGAAACTTTGTTGGATCTTCAGTGCACACATCACTACCTCCTTTCATTTTCCAGAAGAGAAAATTTCCCTTGGGACTTCTACCTTTGCCTATGCAGCACAGTAAAGTTATCGGAAATCATATTTGTGTAACCAAGCAGTTGGTTGAATGTTTCTGCTGTGCTAGATTAAGCAGGGCGGAATATGCGACTAAAACTGCTTTTGAGTGATCTACATAACGCCTTATCAGTGCAATACAGCAACAACTCAAAATACGTGTACACTGCAAAACTTTATTCTGGGTAACGCTTATACATACTGTTAGATTAGTTGCAGTGCTATATCCACTGTTGTACAAATGTTTGTAAGCTAGTTTAACTAATTCGTCCAAAAGCAGTTATACAACTTTCTCTCTATACGTGAACTGAGTTTAGCGTTATTGCGCTGGTAGTTATTTATAAATGATTTCTTAGTTAAGACACATACACAATTTTAAATAATTTGAATCGAGAAGCAATCCGAATCCCAATGTTAATCCCAAGGTTTTTTCTTCCCAACAGTGGTCCGATTATTTTCAAAATCTTTGGAGCCATACTACAGATACTCTCTTTTTACCTTAATCCAACAACACTTCAACTGAATTCATTATAGACGACGAGCTTTCAGAGGTATTGTAGAAAATACGAACCAACGAAACTCCAGGAGAGGATGGAATTAATGCTGAACTATTTAAATATGCCCATCTTCACCATTTTTAACGTTTTAAACGAATTATGGGAAGGAAGAGACATCCCAGTAAGCTGGAAGAAATCTAGTGTAATACTAATATTTAAAAAAGGAGACTACAAAAACTGTGAGAATCACAGAGGAATCGGTTTACTTAATGTTGGATACAGAATTTTTGCCAATAAAATGAAAAACAAAGTAAACAAACATATTGTCACCGCGCCCGCCGCATCTAATTGCCGACAACAATAGGAGCGTACGAGACAATAGCTATTACATGGCGGTGCGGTTTCTGGACCGTTCCGCCACAGGCACTCCCGAATATTCTACCTCCAGAACCTTCCCTCCGCTTAAGGACCTATATAAGTCGCTGCCAGGCACCGGGCAGGAGGAAAATGACGTATACGAAGCGTTGAGGAGTCGTGCCGACTAGCAGTTCAATCTGACAGTTCTTATTTGTGATTCGGCAGTTGTTCTGTTGCTCTGAGCTTGTACAAAAGTAATCTGAGTGTAACGTTAGCACTACGCTAACTGACTAAAAGGCAATAAAGAGTGAATAGCAGTAACTGGTGGTTTCTTCATTTGTTACAATATTAACAACCTTTTAGCACAAGAACAGAATGGCTTTCGTACCAGACGATCCTTTTACTATCTTTAGTGCAAAGGAATCTATTAGACACTTGCAAGACCAGTTTTAAGTTATGGCAGTGAAGCATGGACACTACGAAAAAGAGATGAATGCCGATTTATAACCAATGAGATGAGATTTATGCGCTGCACAGCAGGCTATACAAAGTGGGACTATAATAGAAATTAGGGTGTTATGGAAGAACTGGACATGGAAACTATTCTACATCAAATACAAAATTACCAGAAGAACTGCTATGCCCATCTTAAACGAATGCCATCTCAAAGAATTCAAACAGCTATACTTTACTACCGTCCTCAAGACAAAATACCGCTGGGACGTACAGAAAAGCGTTGGATGGAAAACCGCTCCTTGAGGTCGTAACAGGCCAACTGGCCTCATACTTCCATGGAAGAAGAAGAAGAAGAAGAAGAAGAAGAAGAAGAAGAAGAAGAAGAAGAAGAAGAAGAAGAAGAAGACGAAGAAGAAGACGACTAAGTTAACACTTTGGTAATCAGTAACAACCTATCTCTACATTCACACTGGATGTTTGATGTGAAGTTTCAGCGTCTGTAGATGTTGAGCTTATTTGTTGTTGTATTTCGATTTGTCTTAACGGTGGGATGGTTTGTTGACTCTGACTCTGTGTGCCGAATAAGATTTAAATTTAGGGAGTTGTAACCCCTGATGTGTACCCTCAGGCATGTTGTTCGCCTGATTACCTAAGTCAGTGAAACATGTACTTTCACTATAATAAATATTTCCATTTGAATTTAATCCGTTAAGTAATTCACTCCTTTTTATTTTTCATAGTGTTCCGGTGTAGACCGCATCATGCAGGCGTTGGTTACTGATATTTTGCAGGTCATGTGCCTGATTTTTCTTGGGCTAAGTGTGAAGAAACACAGCTGCATATGCTAATGTATACTTCCTTTGCTCACGACGCGGCGTGCACCAGAAAACCTACGAAAAATAATGGATATAGACCGTGAAAGCCTTCGTGTATTACTCTGTGCTTTCCTTTCAAAATAATTGCCAACTATAAATTTTGTACTCTTTAATGCATGGGCTATGGTGTTGGTTAGGTGGCGCCGCTAGTACTCCACTCAGTTTTGCTGATTTCATAAGTGTTAATTTTATAATTAAATATACTCTGCCTCACTAATTTCAGGGTAGTAACAGTATCGTAAGATAGATTAGTACTTTAATTTGTTTCTCTCTACACCTGTTTTGCGATATATTTTTCGTAAATATGAACTTAATAGGCCCTAAATAAAGAGGAAGTACTTGAAAAATATCTGCGTGAGTTTGCCGACCTATAAAATCAGCTGTCAGCAGTCTCTAAAGACTGTAAATAAAAAATGAAAGGTGTTTGTAGTGTTTAACACCCACTTTTACTACATACGGCACCGCAGGCGGTGACACTGGAGATACATGGATTGAAGATGGAGCACCGGTGGAATGAGATGGTGGGGGAAGCCGGAGAGCCTGGAGAAAACCCGCCCCAGGGCCACTTCGTCCACCACGAATCCCACATGCGGTCGCCAGGGATCGAACCCGGACCGCTTTGGTGAGAAGTGAATGCTCTAAACACTCGGCTACGGCACGGCCCTAAATGAAAGGTGTAAGAAATACTAATTTACACTGGCTTTCTCTTCTCTGACGCACCTGGCAGTCCGCTAATTTCACAATACAGCTATACGAATCCGTTCATGCATCAGCTGGGACCAGTCAACAATTTCTCCCCTAAATAATGCTAATGATGTGAACCAATATGCATATGCTACGCTTAACTTTGGTTATAAATATATTTGAAATTATGCTCTTCTATATCTATACAAGCCTGATAACACATCGTCGGAATCTCAGCGAATTTCAACAGTTGAAATATTCGATACCAATCAGACGGAGACATTGAGAATTGTTGCACATTTCTCGCAATTATTCATATGGATTCGGATCTGGAGAGTCAGCAGTCCAGTATTTTTCAGTTGTCAAAGCACACAATACAAGGCCACGATTATATCCTTTCCACAGTAGATCAATCACGTCTAATTTTCATCAGCTTAGAAATATTAGTGTAGTTTTTTTCTGTTCGCATTTTTCTGATAGTGTATAATCTGTGGATTTGTTAGAAACAGTAGTATAAGGGAATTTCTGTATAAATTCAGACCGAAAGTGAGATTCTGTTTGACAAAATGTTAACACATTAAACGCTTGTTATATGTGGTTTACACCATGCTAATTACACACAATAAATACAATAAACCAAGCTCTTCACAGAGCGTTATTTTAATTATACACTATGTCACATAACGCAACACTGCCTGCATGTTTCTGAGTCTATAATCTGTGGATTTGTTAGGAACTGTAATACAAGGGAGTATAAATTCAAGGTGAAAGTGAGAGTCCGTTAAAGAAAATTTTAACATAATAGGCACATGCTATTTTGCGATTTACATCATGGTAATTATGAACAATAAACACAATCAACAGAGCACTTCACAGAGCACTATTCCAAGTATACACAATGTCAAATAACTTTGTGTAAACTACAAATCTCGCTGCCCTCAATAAGTGCGCGGGCTAGGCTGCCACTAAGTGAGATCATTCAAATCGATACTAATCCGACTTGACGGCTACGACCACGTCATTCAAGGTTAAGCCAATATTAAGTGGACCAACATTTAAGACGAGAATTTCCCTATTCCAAACATTCCTTTATCTGGGGAAAAAGTTTTAAGTTTTTTTACAAAAACGAGTTTAGGAATTCTGATTAAAATATACTTTTGAGAATGGGCATAAAATGAATATGTTTAATGCTCTGCAAATACCTTGTAAAGTCCCCTTCATTTCCATTAAGTTTTATATGTAGGTATGTGAAATTATATAGCGTTCCACTCTTAGAAGACAGTATGGAGTTAAATGGGACATCTCTGTCTCTATCTAGCGCATACAAGTTGCCATTAGCCGCGTCCTTTTCTACCCTCGCGCTGTTGCCAGACTACTAACAGCATGGTATAAATATTCATTTGTTATAAATTTCAGGTTTGAACACATTATCCTATGCAGAATTTTTTTCTCTATCAGGTTATATCCTTTTCAGAGTCATTATACATTTCTATAGGCCCAAATTTCTTCAGAAAACGTTTTTTTCAATAGAAGTCCGAAATTTGCTGTTTCTACATTCATCACGCGCTAACTAACAAACTAACTGCTAGAATGCATCTATATTTTTTACTTAGGTAGAGTAGACCATAGTGCTACTACCTGCCTACTTTCAATTCTCTATGTTTATCCAGTTAAGTGTTATAATTTTTTAAATTAAATGTTTTCGGAAAATTTTATATCCGTGCACTGCAAAAGTTACGCAGTGTGAAACTTTTTTGTTATTGAGTTTACATCAGGGAACCAGCGAGAGCAAATGTTGAGGAAGGTTGGAGAAAGTTTTTAAAATAAACCAAAAGGCAGTAACCTCTTTCTTTTATCCAGTAAGGCAAACAAAAGGTATTCATCTATTCAGCGCCAGGCCTGACACAGAAGATAGTATAAGGAGCAGCACTAACATTAGTTCGAAAGAAGCCGTGTGTGTAACTGTGAGCTGTTATTGCGTTATTTGTTTAATATTTTTGTAAATATTTGTAGTTATGGAGGGGGAAGCTAGGAAGAGACGATATGTTGGTAAATTAAGAAGTAAGGAACGCCAAATAATTATGAATGTGTTAGATTATTTTTGAAGTAAAATGCGTGTAAGGCAGTAAAAGAAACAGCTAAGGCTATTGAGTGTTCAGAAGCAGTAGTGTATAGGATTAAAAAGGAAGTAATGAAAGGATTTCTAAGAACGCCATCGAAAAAGAAAGCAAAAAGGGTGGGACTACACAAAACGCTAGGTTAACGCAATATGATTGAATAGTGCAAGGTGGATTGCGGCGAATTGTTCATTCTTTACAGTTTGCAAATATTCCACCCACGCTGAATATAATTTGTCACGGGTCAACAGTGATGAGACCCTATCAAATTTCTTAAGGGCCACTCTTAGTCGGTTCTTACATGATTTGGGGTCCGAATATGAAAGAAGGGGTAAGAAGTGCATATTAATAGAAAGAGACGATACCATCAGATGACGACATCTAAAATACGCAAAAAAATTTAGGGACCAGGGGGAAATCAATTGTTTATACAGACGAGTCATTTGTAAATTTAGGTCATACAGTGACAAAAGCGTGGAGGGATACCAAAGTTAAAAGTGCCCATCTCGTCAAGCAGCAATTGAAGGACCAAGTACAGGACTCTGGTCACCTCGGGGTCGCGCGCGGAGAAAGATTCGCAACTAGTACATGTTGCAACACAGCGCTGCATTTAACGTGTACTGTCTTCTAAGGGTGAAAAGCGCTTTTTTTTTTCTTTTAGAAGGCATAGACAACTGATTTAAAGAAAGAAAAAGATGTATATCTGTTAAAATATATCCTGACGCACAATCCTCTGCCGCTGCAGGTCGAAAATGTTGCCTTTAAGATCTAGAAGATCGTGTCGCCAGGATATCTCCTACCCTGTGTTTGGTGTCCCAGTATCTAACTCTAGCAAGAGGTCCTAATCAGCAAGGTATGCGTGAGTGGTGGCAGAAATAGAACCAATCGAAGAATTAACAAACATTTGGCTTTATTTGCAATTTCCAGATTTGTAGAGAACTGCCAGCGATATCTAAACAGATATCTAAACTTTCAACTTCAACTGCAACTCTACAATACTTGAGCTTTGTCACCTTTAGCGACCACCGAATGTACGCGCCAGCTTAGGTACAGGAGATCACACAAAATTCATGTGTGCTGGCTCCGCGATTCCAGACGAATGTGAGTTGCCTTGTACGTGATCGCGTGGACGACACGAAGGAAGCGATTTTTGAGCATGTCATGGTAAGATAAGGATCAACCCGCTGAACTCTCCACGCTTTGCTCGCAAAACAATTTAATCATATCACTCATCTAATCCGCCTATGCTTCCATTCTTGAGACTTTAATATATTCAGCTTTATTAGCAATGTTCTCCCCTTAACTATTGATTACAATCTCCTTTCAATTCTTTCTATTATTGATTACTTATATTCACATTATAATGCCGGTTTGAACCCTTATACCGAGTAAATCTTGTTCCGTCTGTAACCATTTCTGATACATTTGCTCTTAGTCTTCTCATTTTAATCACTTAATATTAAAGGTTTAAACTTTTATCTCTTAGAATCTTGCATACACACATTCATTCATGATTAATATGAAGAAATGGGAAAACAAGCATTACTCACACATGGACAATTTGTTGGAGCATATGTAGAACTCTAATACAGTGCGGACCATTTGAAATCTGTAGGTGTTGTAGCAAGCCATACTGGATCAACCGACCAATTTCTCACTGGAAGATAATAAAACGCTACTGGCGACCGCTCGAATGTATTTCGAACATATTGATGAGAACGCGAGTTATAGTAAATCCCTTGTTTACAACGTTGCCGTACAAGTTGTGCAGCAAATAATGTGATTTTAATCGGTGAAGGGGATTTCAAACAGGAAGTGTATGTAAACAACCCACACACTCTTCAAAAACTTGAGAATGAAATCAGCCGAGTCTCAGGCGAGTGCTTTGTATTTCTGGAGCGGATTTAAAACGGAAAGAGTGAAATTAGGTGAGTGCTCAGTGAAATTATAAATAGTTGTAGATGTTGTTTTGGAATTTGTGATCTTTGCAACTAGAAGGATAGGCATTCTTCTATTCTTGATTTTTACTTTTTCGAGGGGGAGGGGGGACAAAATCTCTGATCCATAAAGCAGTGAAGGAACGACCACAACTTATACAATTTTAAAACAATCTTGCTTCTGGCTTTTCCAAAAATTATTTAATTTTACCTAAAATATAGTGAACTTTCTGTAGTTTAATATCAATGTAATTTGTGTAGCTATTAGAAATAATTTACTCTAAGTAATTAAACTTCTTTGCTTCTTCTATAAGCTCATTGTTTATAATTAATTGATTATCATTGGCCTTTTTCTTGAAAGCCATTTGTCTTTTTACTGATATTTCAAAATCATACTATTGAGCAAGAAAGCTTAATCGAAATACCACTCTTTGTAACATATCCTTTGAATTTTTAAACACTACTGGGTCGTCAGCCAAAGCTGCAATATTTAAAGTTATTCATTTACTTTAAAACTAAATGATAGTTCTGATTGCCACCTTCTGAAAATTTCCTCAAAATGTAAAATGACTTTTTTCTATAATAAAATTATCTGATAATATTAATATTTAGTTCTGCATTTTCAAAGTCAATGCTTTGGTTTCCTATTCCTGTCGTCACAAAGTAATAGGCAGATATAAATCTGTGGCTATGTTTTCAAACTTTCTTTCCAAGCTTGCCTTATTATACCTGCTTTTGCGCATAAAAAACAACGAAAATTACAAGACCGAAAATTAAAATGTTTATCTGTAAATTGATTACTAATTAAAACATATGTCATTCTAATAAATGATTTGAGTCAATTCAGAAATGTAAGAGGTATTTCCTAGGGCGGAGACCTGAACTATGCACTCACCTAAATGCGCTCAATTCTTAGCTTGTCAGTTACAGACAATGCCACAGAACTAATTAACAAGTCAAAGTTTGCCCTTCAGGTGTACGTTCATGGGAAATTTCAATTATCTCAGAGTAATAGCATTTACGTCGAGTCTACGTAATGCTACTGCAGGATTTGTTTCACAGAAAAACATCTTACTATCATTTTAATTCACTTCTCAACCAAGTGGCGGGAATATTTTACTAAACGTTTCTATTGCCACGTTTCACTCTAAACTGCTCCCCTCTACCTCTATTCCTACTTCTTGGAATGAGTCCTTTGCAGTAATTTATTCGCAAGAGCGGAAATCTACTGACATGGAGCTGTCGTTTTTAAGCACACTTAAAAACCATCGGCCTGGGCCGGGTTTGAACCCGCAACCTTGGAATCGGTAGGCCAGTGTCTAACCAACTGAGCCACCCAGACCGACTTCTCTCCTCAAATTCATAGCTTAAGCACTTCAAAATAAATCAATGAGTCCTTATGTATAATAGAACACAATTGTTAACATCCATGACCGAGTTTTATCAAACAGATATTGTAAGTATGGTAAGTATGGATGGTATGTAAGTATGGTGATTGTTATTGGACCGAGGAAATGTTTGAAAAGAAGGGATGCACTCTTTTCAATTTTCGAGTATTACGAATAATATAATAACGTAATAAAAGCAATACACGTGTATTGCACATAACTTTTGGGAGATAACTAGTAATTTAATGTGGCGTGTGAATGAAATGTGAAATACTAACCTTCAAATATAACATAACATTCATTTTTCCATGGTATCTAGATGGTTTAACTTACCTAGCATATATGATCTACAGCATATTTCGTATCTCTCTTTAGATTTTCAGATATCAGAGAAGTACAGCCTATTTTCAAACTTTCCTCAATTTCAGAGTCAACAGAACCATGGTGAATTATTGATTTGAGCACGGCCTACTCTGTTTATCTCGCGCTACATGTATTAAGATTCAGTGACTGTACAATATGGTCGATCGCCATTACAACAAAACTTGTACTGATTCCAGTGTTTTATTCTTCCAAACTATAAGGTATGCAATATAAATAAGAGAAAAATTACTAAGGTAGTAAAAATCAACAACTAGGTTTTATTATTCTTTATATCTGTATTGATCAAAATATTGTTAAGTTTAAGGGTGTAAAAATGCTAGCGACCTAGGCCTTTTAAAGCACGTAATGTAGGAGGGTAGGTTAAGTTGGTAGATGTGAATACGGGGTAATTCATTTACCTGCAATGTCAACATAACCAAAAAGGTCATGGAATCATACTATTTTCCAAAAAATAATACTGATCTATAGCAGATGCAAAGCATATCGTGTTTCAGTAATTTATAATGAACAAGGTAATTCATATAAGCTACTTATTGTTATTGAAATAATTATTTTATGTGTTTTAGGGGTACACAAATTAAACGTGATTAGGCAGGTACATTTAGTATGTTTAGCAGTGTAGTACTGACCAGAGACGTGACACCACTATTCTGTTTCTTACATTTTTCTACTATGTTTGAAACACAGCACTCTGATAAACATTACTGACGGAAATAGGTAATTGTAGGCAATAATTTCATTTTAGATGATATGCATATTTAAAGTATATTTCTGTTATCTTATGTTTTCTGAATCTGTCAATTCTAGGAGTTCATATCTTTAATTTAATTTATTAATTGAAATCTATTTCAATTTTACATTGGCATACTTCAACAATGTACTGAGTGATTGTTTTTAAAATCATTTTGGAAACTTTTCCCTACTTTCTCTCAGAGCAACATTACCATTGGACATTGTAGCAGATGTTAGTCAGGACTAGAGTTGTAAACTACCGTAGACTATAATAAGTGTAGACTACGATAATTTTCCTAGTAGAATTGGTCAGAATCTACACGCCTTACCTGTATGTTAGGTGTGTTGCATACCTATTCGGTGTTACCTCATATCGATCACATTGTTTGCGTTATGTGATCATGTTTTACTAGATTTTCTAGAAATCGAAAGCGCTGAACTTTGAACCTTCTCGTAACTGGGCAGCTTAACCTGCGGAACATTAGTGTCTTCAAAAACATTTGGAAGCTCCTTTAAGTATACTGAAGTTCAGATGGAAGGCATGAATAGTGATCAGAGTAATGCTATTTTTAACTGAAAAGTACAATTTTTATTTTGATCTTAGGCACCAAACTCATGATCACAGTTTTTGATGATCAGTATATTCGAATTGTTCTATAAGTCTCATAATTCGTTGTATTTTGTATTACGTTTATCCTTACCAATACTACCAATATTACCCATAATCTCACCATTTACCACGTCATTTATGCAGCTTTGGAAGAGAGCGCAACTTTTATCAGGACTGTGATAAGGAAATAGTGATTCTATGACATATATGACAACTATAACCAAGGTCGTAAACATTTTTATAGGACACTTCGCTTAAACGTGCCATAATATATAGCTAAAGTCCCCTGAAGCTTTTGTGCTGTGTACTACTAGTTGATAAATACATATTTAATTTCTTGAAATGCAAGTAACTCACTTCATATCTTATATCCAAGTTTGGTATGAAATATTTTCTAAGGATTACTAGACATTTGAAGCCATGGCTAACTTTGAATCTAGAAACAAAACTGCGTCGTAATTCCAAACTCGGATATACTTTACTCATTTTATGCTGTGTGCATTTCCCTAGGACCTGTTTTTTCGGCCAACCTTGCTTGACTCCTCCTAGAATAGACTAAATCCTAGTCGATGCCACAGTTGGAATCGACTCTCCAAGAAAGGGTAGACAAACGCCTCGGCAGGTTTGTAGACATCACCAACGAAGAAATTAAATATATTCAAAGTAATATGGACATATTACAAGTTATGCGGCGATAAGGGTTCGTACTTCAGTGGAATCTAATAATAATAATAAACCTGGTTGTGAACGAAAGCGCGGTAATCGCGTCGGCAGAACATACGTAGCAACGCTGTGCGGATTCTCCACAACAGTCATTGTGTCTTCATGATGTGAAAACTCTTATAGTTGGAGTTATGCTCAAAAAAGTTCTTTTATCTTTAATCCTTTCACGGCTAATGATTATTTATCAACCGGGGAGCTATCTCATTTCGTGGGCGTCTTCCACCATTAAGTTTGGTTCCTTCTTCCCTAGTGGGGTTGTCTGTGTGCTCCAGGTGTAATCTCTGCCATCTGAATGATCTGAGCTATTAACTTTCGTCCCAGTTTGTACAATTTTTTTATTGTTACTTATTATGCAACGAAGTGCCCTGTCTCTAAGAAACTATGGAGGCATTATGTGCCTCATTTAAGTTTATCAACAAGTCAGTTGTACGTCCTATTTACCCCCTGCTGCAATCATAGAAAGCCAGAAGGTGTCTTCTCAAGATTCAGTGTAGCTACCAGACTTATTGCAATTTTAAACAAGACAAGTAACTCAGTCATGTTAAAGCATTCCAAAGGGCACGGCTATGGAGTCTGAGTGCTAAAAGTGTGTGAAAGTGTAATGGGTAAAAGCATTAAACGCGGTAAAGGGGATATCATGACAGAGTTGCCCATTCATTCATATAGACTGTATCAACTGCCTGATTCAACAATGTGAGAGTCTGTGAGAGGCATTTACAACATATTGTGAAGAATAGAGTACGTGACAAATCAATGAGTACTGAAGAATACCAAGAAACAACGAAAGAATAATGAAGAAGAAAAGGACGCCCTCTGTAAACAATAAACAAAATTCTTTTCCCACTTACTTTACCTCATCCGTCATTCCATAAATAAATCATAATTTAAAAATAGGTTACTTTATTGTTAGTAAATATGTATTATCAAAGTATATTTTAAAGAAACCTTGCGGCTGAAAGCACCGTAGTTTGGGTTTTAATAATCATAGAGATAGATAAGTGAAATAATTCCTAAAGGAGGTTAACCATGGCATTACCAAGGAGGAGAGCCTACTTTATGCCCATTTTCTGTGATTTTGTTTTAACTCTGTCTTTTAATGTTGTTAGTCAAGGTATGAGTTGACAGTTATTGTCAATCAGTGTTTGTACTGCTCAATTGTAATGGTTTGAAAGTTTTCATTGTCGGTCTATTTGAGAAATAATGAAGTGTCAAGGTGAACAAATCGATAATGTGAATCTATGATGTGAATCGTGCAAAATGGTAAAAAAGGAATAGTAAAAGGAACAGTGTTAGATATTACGCTTATAAACATGATAAGAAAAAATAACCAATTTTAAATGAATTTGTTTTAAAAATTGCTGAGACATTTTGTTATCAGCGGTGTTCACAGGTAATATGCTCCCCCACCCCTTCCTCCCTTGGTACTACCGTCTTTCAAAGTGAATCACGTAGCTCAATGCGGAACTGACAGAGAACTTTCTGCTTATCGCTTTGAAGGCATTAAATGCACAGTCTGCAAGCTGACACCTGACTTTTTGTTCCTAACTTCGTTACGATGAAAATATGTGGATTGCCGCTTCAGCATTGCTGTGTCTGTAATCGAGGTCTTCGGCGACTAGGTGTCTCGAACACGAACGTCGGGTCTCCACAATTGTCTTCCAAAAATTCAAAACACAGAAAGGTCAATGAGCAAAATTGATGAAATTCCTGGAGGTTAAATTTTCTGCTGCAATAGAAATGTGTGCTTGAATAAATTAACGATGGTTGTACAATACGTTAGTAATTGCTTAGGAAACTGCGCCTCCTTTGATTATAGACGAACTTCATAAAGATATCCGGTAAAACAATGTTTAAAGTTGTATTTAATTACTAGAACTGCCTCTCTAATTGTAGTGCAGACATAGAATATATAATTCCAACTAAAATTGGGAAATGCAGAAATGAATATTCTATTCCTGGACGTAGTGACATTTTACCGGAGTAATAAATATCATCCATTTAGGATATTATCCTATGTGTAAAGACAGAGGAAGCACAATGACAACTACTACTGCTGCAGCTGCCGCTGTCGCCGCCACTGCTACCGCTACTGCTGCCACTACTGCTACTAATAATAATTACAATAACAACAACACAAAAAGGTACAGTCTCTGAAGGCTTATTTCCCCAGAAAAAATAGTTTTCCGCACTTCTCGATTGATGTTAATTGACATGCGGAGGGGCTAAGGTAACGGTAAGTCTTACTGAAGCATACGAAGGAATACTCGCAGAAACTACTCAATATTTTGTGAATGCTTTATCTCCCTAAGCTGCTCGTTTGGTCACATCGTAACTTATGCTGGTTACGGCATTGCAATAAGACAGAATGTCTGATTACGCAACTATAGTTATCTTTTGACTGTTGTTAGTACCTTCGGTATAGACCTTGTATACATTTTATCCTTTATTGAGTGTTTAAATAAAATCAGATAGCTTAATTTAAATGATCCTCTCATGATGCTTAAACACAACCGTGTACTTTTATTATTCCTTTATTTGAAACCGTAAAATTAAAATAAGGACCTTTTATAACTATGTAAAAATGCAAATAAACTGCAATTAACTCATTTTTACTTTTTCTGCTGCATATAGTATAGAGAAAGGATTGTATTCCACCTAAATATATAGAAATGTTCTTAAAAAAACATGTTTAAAAAATGGGTTGTGTGTTTCTTTTTCAGTGCACTCCTTTGTAACTGTTGTGGTTCTCAGCGTCTCGTTCTACATTGGGCGTGAAAAACCACTTAAGTTTGACCAGACGTCTCTTTATCAGGACTGAGGTTCTTTTAGGTACCGCAATGTGACTACTGACATATCCTGACCTTCAGAAAGAAACTATACTAAGAATTTTTACACGCAAAGAAATCCATCGCTCTCATCCGGGTTTGAACCCGCGAACTTGGGTCCTAGAGACTAGTATGTTACCCCCAGCTCACGGAGATATTATGCAACAACGGAAAGTCAGTTAAGTGCAAAGTGTAAGTACTTTATGTCCCAGTAAGTTTGTTAGTATAAATAAACAATAATTACCATCTAAAGGTTACTTAAACCCGGGACATAAAGTACTTACTATTGTAAGTCGTCCTTGGGGTATTTATCTCTGGTGTGAGATTCCCTTGCGGTCTAACCAGGAAAGTACGAATCAGCTCTGGATGGCATACTGGCGAACTGGCCATGGTAGCTTAGTGGCTAAAGCAACCGCTCGATGCGGAAAATCCGTGGTTCAAACCCGGCTATGGTATTGCATTTTCACCTCTTTGTTTAGAGTATTTGGCTGAAAATTGCTTCCGCGTGTGAAACCTGAATCTATAGGCCATAGAAGATATCAGGGACTGTTTTCCATTATAGCTTCAAAGGAACGATAATAGTTTTCTAGTTCAACATGTCGTATGTAAGTAGGCCAATAGTTATTGTTTTCAATGTCTGTATGCAGTGTTTTGAACTAAGACTTGAATTACAATAATATTGATTCTTCCGAAGACATTATTGGCTGCAATGTTTCTTTTTATTTCCAAACATACATATTCTGTGAAATTCAAAATACAATGACAAAGGAGCAGCCTAACAATTACATGGCCATGATTTGCAGTCAATTTATCAACAGCGTGTATTTTGTGTTTATTGTGCGCTTTTGTAAGTTTTTGCAACTGTGATAGTGTCGGTGGTAGCCTCTTTCACTATTCACTTGTAATAGGGAGTATAGTGTTATGTCACCTGCACTGTTTACATACGTACTGTGTGCTCTGCCACGTGCCACTTGCCCTCCCATCCCCCCCCCCCTCCCCCCGCGAACCTCAAGTGCAGTTTTCCCACACACCTACAACGGAAATTACGCTTTTGTCAAATATCTGCATTTCAAAGTCTTTTCTGGAAATCTACCAAAGAAAGAGAAAAAATTGTAATAAACAATTTGACGTTTGTATCAAGGTTGATCACTGATTTGAAGGATACATAAGTTTTCACTCCATGCACAATTTTATTGTCTCTGTCTCTCCTCGTTGATCTAGACTAGGCGTGAATGCGAATGCATGAATGAATGAATGAATGAATGAATGAATGAATGAATGAATGAATGAATGAATGAATGAATGAATGAATGCATGAGCATTGAGCTAAAGTATTAAAGCTATCTAATGCTTATCCTAAGGAATAAGGGGAAAACCGAATGCCATAAAGCTCACCAAGGTTGCTTGAACCATTAAAGGTTCACATTTGCACACGTTATGCAGGAGGAAAGTATATTACTGCACATTGGTGCGGTGGATAAAATATATTTAAAATATCCCACTTTTAAAGCTTTTGTAAAATGGTCAATTTCTGTATCACTTTCTTTCATTTATATATTTCCTTTTAGGTCTTCTTCATATACGACGGGATATGTAAGAAGAAGTTTAACCAATAAAATAAAAATGTAAAAATGAGATCAGAGACCTGAAGTATAGGGCTTGTTATATTAATACATTACTGCGAGAGGAACAGTCGAACAAAAGGTTCAGGCAGACAACTTGAATTAACTGGGAAGTAAATGTACGTCGCGTTATAAAATCCGCGCTTTCATTGCTCCGATTAGCACAGGAAAATCCTTATTTGAAAAGTCGTAGCATCGTATTGTAGGAGATTGTAATTTTCTGCTGCAGGTGAAAGGTTTACTTTTTATCAGCTATGTTTACTTTCTCTACTGATAAGTAGAAGCAAGTATTGTATTCCACCCAAAAATTCGATGTCGAGATTTCACCGGAAATATGTTTTGAGACGCCCTGAATCCAAAAGAAAGTATTTTGTGTATGTGTATGTGTGTGTGTGTGTATGTGAGTGAGAGAGTGTGTGTGTGTATGTGTGTGTGTCTGTGTCTGTGTCAGTCTGTGTATCTGTGGACAGCATAACTCAAAAACGAAAAGTCGGTTAAACACCAAAGTTAGTATTTAAGTTTAATGTCTTTTAAGGATGCAAAGAAAGATTTTAAAGAAGAGAGCTCCACCCTTAACAACCCTTTACATGGAACATTTTTTGAAAACTTTTATTTTCTTGAAAATGGTTCTAACGATTTTGATTAAAATGTCATATGTTTAAAATATTTGTATTACAAATGAAATGTATATCTTGAATTTTCTGGCTGTAGCTTATGTAGTCCTATTTACTCTGGATGGCGTTTGAATAACTCGTAAATAGTAAGAGATAGATTTTATCTTACTGTACAGAAAATGTAGATCTCGCTAAAACACACACTTTATGCCGAAATAACTTTTTTGTGTGGGGTGAACCATTTCGGAGATATTCCATGTTATTTGTGTCAGTTTCGGAAAACTTAAAACTTTCGCGAAGTGGAACATCGTGTTTTTGTATGTTAAGGTGCAAATGCTTTAAAAGATTTGACTATCACTCAAACCCTACAGTATTCCCATATTCCCGTTGCACCTTCAAGGAAATAAGCAATAAGATAATTTGTACAAATGTTTATCTCAACTAACACGAAGAAGATCTAGGAATAAGAGTTTGTAAGAATGGTTAGTACAAGAGTAGAGAAAGTCATGTGAGTGCAGCACATCAGAATTTTCCCCTACTTCACGTCGCTTTAACTACGTGGTCATGTTGTCTGATCTGTTAGGGGATACCTTATGTATGACGGACAGTTGACCTTCTCACACTTATCCTGATATCATGCTATCTTAATTCGTCACCCGTCCACAGAGGCCTTAGCGCTAGGTAACTGTATCTCTACTTGTACTCATGACGATAGACGGCATTAGTTTTCCGTCTATTTTTAAATTAGACGGAATTTTCTTATTTGTAAATGGAAGGCAGAAAATTCACTATTGCCATCTATTTTCATTTTTATTATTGTTTTAACCTTTGGGTTGTGGTACTAATTATTCAATCCGGCATTTACCTTGGTCACTGAGAGTTATAAGTCAGATCAGTCGGACCATGGTATTTGAATCCGAAACATTAATACGCGCCTTGGAACGCCTATGTCCTCCCGCTCGATGTCTAATTAACATCTGTTCTTTTGTTAGGAAACACAATTTGATAGTACTTTTCGCTAATGTTTAATAAAATATACTGTATAGGTAATTGGTGCGTGCTATAAACGATTTAAAACTGGATTCCACCCTGCTCCTTTATAGCTTCAGTAGAAGAAGTAAATGAGATCTCTAGAATTCCAACTAAATGTGCAAACATCGGTTTTAACATTTTAAAGTAAAATATTTTAGAATGTCAAGTGATAATTTGCTTATCATCTCCACCACAACACTTCCTCTAGGTATCCATAGGAAGTAGTCCATTTCACCCAACATTAAATATAGAGATTTCAACGGAAATTGTACATGTTTTGAGATCGGTAAACACCACCAAAAACTTTTGAAACAGCTCCACTTACAGATCCACAAACAAAAAACGTATAACAAAAAATGTTTTGTTTTCCAAGGATGCGACAGGATTTAAAACGGTCCTCCCACTTCAAAACGCCCTTTACTTCCCTTCTAAGAGTGAATATAATGATTTTGACTATGCAATGATAAGATATGTAAGTCTTGAAGTGTTTTTACCATTGCACTCATACGTGACTTGGTTGACATCAATCGTGAAAAATAAAATTTCAAATCTCCACCAATGACAGCCATCGTTCGCGAAAAATGTATCACATTTCACTATCATTTCCCCTGAATTTTAATTATCTTCACTGCTTTTCTTATCTTATGATCAGGTTAGAGAATACAGCTGCACTGTGCAACAGCTTACGTAATTTGACGCTACAGAGCCGCTATTCAAATGACAAAATGGCTGACTCTCGCTTCGGTGACGCATGCACATAATTCTGAAATAGGTGAAATAATTCGAAGAGAGAAACCACAGAACGCAGAATACAACAGGGAACATGTTCAGATTCAGTTTGAAAAATGTTATATTGAACGAAATTGTAAATTAACAGCAGATACTGCAACCTTTGACATTGTCAAAACTTTAAAAATTGGAGTATTAATTTAAGAATATTTTAGGCCGTTCCAATGGATGCTTATGTAGGTATTCATGCTAAATGTTTCTTTTAAGAGGTTGACGACGACAATAGTGTATTTAAATAACATTTCATAGGCTATGTCATCCACTAAAGGCGTCATTGGTGGGTTGTAGTACTTGGTCAGCGCTCCGATCCATCCCGGCCAGTTATGCGGTCTTCAGCCTACGCTGCCTATATTCTAACATAGTTATTTCAGAGGGACTACACAAAATATTGCCCCAATATAATAGTAATTATATGGAAATTAGATACATAAATGACATTTTAATTTTATGTGTCTTTTGAAGAACGGCGACACTTTAGGAGAATTTGGGTCGTAAGTACTGTCTAGCATATACGAATATATATCAATTCGTTTTGTAACACAAATTACCAAAAGACTAATAAAGAGTTCAAGGCAAAAAGAAGTGGTAAACTAAGAGCGGTTAGAAATTAGAGCATAAATGTTGCTTTTATGCTCAGACTGCGTTACCCACCTGATTTTGAACACACGCTGACTGTTCATCGTGTAACACTCACCTGCACTGAAATCTTACCCTAGCAGCTTAATGTTTTGACTCTAGGATAAGAAAAGGGCGTAGTCCTGATGGAGTGATATGACTGCGCGCCTCCCACGCAGGCAACCTGGCGTTCATCCCTGATATTATTGGACTTTGTGGCTAACCAAGTAACGCTTGGAAAGTTTCCACGTGCCCTTCATTTCGGTGACTGCTTCATTGCTATCTACTCTGTGTGATACGACGTGCAATGAGAAATTCATTCATAAATTTGAAGGTGACAGCATACACCAAAGCAAGAAGTATTTTACTTAAAAACAGGGTTTCAAAGTGTACACACCTTTGTATGCCTCAATAATCTTCTTTCTCCACTCATCCCTATCCATCCATTCCATTTCTTCTAGTCCTCTTGCTCTCACTTCAGTTCTTATTTCCCGCATCCATGAGTTTCGAGGTCTTCTTCTTCCTCTTCCAGGTGGACTCCATTCCAAAGTCTTTCTCGGTATTGTCTTCATTCTTAAAATATGTCCGTATCGTCTCAGCTGATTATATCTTGCATGGTGTAATATTGAGTGTTTGTTGTTTATCTTTTCTCTTATAACATGATTTCTTGTGCTTTCCAATCTTGAGCACCCCGCTGAGCTTCTTAGAAAATCTATTTCCTTCGACATAAGCTTTGATTCTAAATTTTTGTTAAACTTCCATGTTACGTGACACTAGTTTTCACTATTGTATTATGTTTGCAAATTAGAATTATTCCTACTTATATAGATAATATCCAGCATTGCTGTTACAATTTTACCTTTATTGATTCCGTTCTTAATGTCATTTTCCTGTTTATTTTTAATCTATTTTTACCCCCAAATAGTCGAATTCTTCACATCCTCTTACAAAAGCTTGCTATTCTCCCACAATTGCAGTGAAGTTGAAAAACATAAAATAGTGCAGAGAGCAATTTCAATAATGGTTAAGAAAGAATTTAGGAAGACCATAACTAGTTGGTACACTCTAAATAAAAACATTATTAAAATGAATATTATCTTTAGTAAACAGGTTACAATTTTAGGAGTGTATGGGATAAGTAAAGATGAAGCACCAACAAAGAAAGAAATATGTAGTAACCTATCTCCTTGGTGTGGGGATAGCGTGACTGCTTCAACTTTTGATGACCGTAATTTCGATTCAATTTAGTCATCTGAATGCCGGTTCCTTTTTATGCAGCTTATCTTTATTCTGAGAAGTTAAATGCCGGTTGACTCTTTTGGCTATGAGTGCTAGAGGGCCCTTGGTTCACTTGAGCACTTATTTCAACCATTGCTTTTATTCATAAATATGACCTCTCCATTTAAAGTGTATTTAAAAAGCAATAAACATGGTTAAATGATACATTCGTTTCACAGTTGAACCTGGGAGGTCATTACAATGACCTCCATTGTAATTACAATGCATCCGTCTACCCTATAGCTGCACGTATTGTATGAAATAATGACAGCTGACATCCATACGATGCGCAACGCATACAGGCCCTAAGGCCACAGGATCACCCTGCTATATTGGACTTCTTCCAATGGCGCGTGTAAAATGTGAAGAGCAAAGAGTTCGAGATTCACGGCAGTACCTAAAGCAGCTTAAGAAGCGAAATTACAAACTGTTTCTCAGTCAACATAAGTGTATCACGCAGGTTTCTCAGCTTACTACCGCTCTACAGCTGTGGACTTACCGAGTTAGCGAAGGCTAAAGATGCGGTTTACGCACGACGGAACACAGGCCCATTTTGTACGAAATTCTGCGTGTGGACCTAACGCTAACGTTTTAGTAACGCCACATTGGTCGAAGAGGCCGCAAAGCTTTGAGGGCTCAGTCCCCTGACCTGCGAGGCTTGTGGCTATGAAACACACAGACCCTATTGATAATGTGGAAGTATTGCAAAAATGATTTTCAGCAACTGTGAACTCAGTCACTAACAACCAGCCTTGTTGCAGGAGAAAAAGATTCGTTACATTGAATGGATATCACTTTGAGCATCTGTGATAGACAAGTGTTCATAACTTAGAAGTCGTATTTCACATCATGTTTACTGGATAACCGTTTCTTGTTTTTGCACTATCATCTCTTGACATACTGAATAATAAACTTCAGAATCATTAGATATTAAGTTACTTTATTTATCCGTGAATAAATAAAACCAAACGGACTTTATGGTGCAGTTTTTCACTCAGGAAATGCATACACGAGCACATTAAAATTTGCAATTTTAAAATAGAAACCGTGAAGCATTTATTGCCACTTGGAGGTGTAATCTCCTCTCTCAGCTTCGCTCTGAAAAATAATTAATTTTTTATAATGCAATCGAATTATAAAATGGCAATTAAAACATCCCTTACTAAAATGTTATTTGTAATAGACATGCAAGTCGTGTAAAATTCTACGTAATTTATACATTACTATAAGAAACCAATGTTCCTGAACTAAAGATTAAAGTTTTCTTTGAAGAAAAGACTCAATAGTTTTCAATATTTTGTAATTGCAAAATCTATATTTTGTAATTGCTTGGCTTTAATATCTTCAGAAAAATATTTTTCTTTTAAACAGCAACGTATTATATACGAAACTGAATAAACAGTTCTGCATATAATCACAATTTATTTAACAATTTCTCATATCTAACCATGAGCTCTAGGTTTTCCACTGTAATTATCCATCAAGCCAATATGTTCAGACGCAGTGTTTCCAAACAAAGAACGACAGTTTGGGGAAGAAATCCGCAACTCATCTAGGTTTACATGTCTGCCTTATACAATCTTGTTGTTCACTGGATTTTTCAACATTTTGAAGAGTGATGGACTCCTCTTCGCGCACCGTCAACGCCTTACTCGTTTATTGCTGAACATTTAACACCAGTTTCTCACAGTTATTGTATACCTTACAACTTCTTTAGTTGACTGTAAATGTATGCAGTTTCAACACCCGAGCTTTCAATTAACTAGTAGCTCTCACCTCACATTCAGTGGGCTTTTGAATCACACAGTTGATTTTGAACAATCACAATAACAAATTGTTTTCTCAGGAACCCACAGAACATTGTGAAAAATGTTGAGAAAATCGTTTGACCATGCAAAGAACCCAAAAGTGATCGGGTGTGTGAACACACAAACGGTCACTACTTCCTTGATTAGTCCTTCTATACTGTGACAAAGACGACAAAACTCTAGTCCACTTAAACTTTGTTCTCACTTTGTTTTCCTCCAAAAACTATTTTACAAGTACACAGTTATCTTTTACTGATGTTACAGTCTTCAGTCCTTCATGATGTTACAACCCACAACTGTTTTCTTCTCGTATCCTTTAGACACAATTTTCCGCTTTTGTTCACTTTCTCTGTCTCTCAAGTCCTTACTTTGACAATAGAGCCACTGAATACTCATTAACTGCTTCGCTATCTTTCTTCACGACACCACATATGCAGCTCACACGCACACACACTCACATACTCTCTCTCTCTCTCACACACACACACACACACACACACACACACACACACACACACACACACACACACACACACACACACTAAAACTAAAAAAATATTGACTACTCCAAACTCTCACTGCCTCGCCTCCTTATGTAATGAGGATGACGTACCTCGGATCCTTCTGGGATCTCTACAAATACGCCAACCGCTGAATACTTTTTGAATGATCTCGAAAATCCCTTTGACGTGCCGCAAGTGTTGTTGTAACGCGTGTGGTCGTGTTAGAGGCGTAAAGTAGCTTGGCCCTGAACGTTCTTTGCTGTCAGCCGCCGCGGCCGGCCGACGTCACAGTATTTCCAAAGAAATATTTACGTCAACACCCAATGCCTTGCTTGTAGTCGAAATTAAAAATCTAAAAGCGTGAACTATAAGACAGGCATGCAGAACTGGAGCACAACTGTATACTGTGCCAAGCGTAGTACTGTCGATTCTCTTCCAGAATAATAGCATGTGAGTGTCACGAACTTCACAATACCGTTTGTTTACTTCAAGAAAGTACTCATTATACCACCTTCCCTTGAGCTTTACAAATAACATACCTCATCTGTGTGTTTGTATGACTTTCGTTGCTATCATATTAGGCTAGACTTAGTTTTTTTTTAGGATTTATAATAATGGAAATGGATTAATACCAGAAAAACGTAGTCGCATTTCATTTGAACTGGGCTAATTTAGTCTTAGTTTAATTTTATGCATTAAAACTTGCTTAATATACCCAGTGGAGCATAAGCAAATCATTGCTAGAGCAAATTAATATTCTTCCTATATATATATTGTTCCAGACACTGCTAGTAAGTAAGTTAAATACAGTGCAGCGCTCAAAAGTTCGGATCAACTGTAATGAAGAATATGTCGCAAGCCAAGGAGAGACAAAGGAATTAATTTCTATGGAATATGGTTTTATTGTTAGAGGCAGTACACAGTGTCACACAACTAACAGCTCAGTGAGAGAGAGAGAGAGAGAGAGAGAGAGAGAGAGAGAGAGAGAGAGAGAGAGAGAAACTTGCCGGGAAGTGCAGCACAAGACATGCGAAATCCATTGGGAGAGAATCACGGAGGCATGACTCATGCGGGTAGTACTTTACACATGTGTGATTTGAAAGCATTTGATGCAATCAGTCTCACTTCTATTAGTGCCTTGCGATCCTCGGAACCACCCGTTTGTTGTAACCTTAGGTCACACAGGTTCTGTGACGTAATCCATTCTGTAATCGAGATTTGACCCTGTTGCAGAGAGATTTCACATTCGCTGGTCACCACCTGACACATGCACTATTATTTAGGAGTGCGATGACGCTTGCGTTATATTGATGTTTTCAGCCATCGAGTTTACCTATTATGTTTTGTCCAAAATAGGACATTCTCTGCGGTTATTTGTGCAAAATGGAAACAGCTTTCCTCCCAAGGAATTTTACTTGCGCAGCTTACAAGACATCGCAAATGCAAATCCTAAGGAAGGCAATGTGAGACAGAAATGAATATGCAGAATCTTAGTGTTTGTTACAAGAAACAGAATGTTCTTTATAAAATCTATGATTGACTATATGGCCCGTCTATTGAAACTGTGGAGAAAGACAGAGTGAACATAAAAAATAATTGAACGACTCATGCTCAATGTATTTACTACACTGCTACTCCACCTGTCAGGCGTATTTTCATCAGAGGCAGAGTAACATGAGAGACATCAATATTGAGATTCGCTGGAACCCGTGTTCTAATACTCCTGAGCAAAAAGAAGTATGTTTAGCAAATATTCCATGTGTGTTTGTGTGTGTACAGCATTACTCAAAAACAAAATGTTGGATAAAGAGCAAACTTAACGATTTTAATTAAAATACCATATATTCAAGATATATTTACATGACACATGTAATTTTGAATTATCAGGGATTAGCTTGTAAATTCTTCTTCTTTCGGAAAGGAGTTGATGTAAATGTAAAGCGTGACAAGAAAAGGCACTACACTTAAAATGTGCATTTTATTTAAAATAACCTCTTTGTTGCATGAACCATTTCATATTATATGGTTCCAATAAAATTGTTCAACACTTTGTTATTGTGGTTTTAAAGCGTTGTCTATATTGAGGTTTTTTGCGATTGCATGGAAAGCGTATAGAATTTTAAGGGAAGTGCATAGAATCTAATTCTAAACCACTTGATTGTCGCTATTCTCCTATCGAGCGGGATGGCTCAGACAGAAACGTCTGCGATCTGCATTCCGGAGGTTGCAGATTCGACTTTCCTGTCCCTTGGGTTTTTTCGGAGGTTTCCCCGGTTCACCAGGTAAATGTTGGCAAGGATTTCCTTACGTTCCGAATCTCCTGTCCGTCCATTTCGTTACTTCAATCATGTCATTTCTCCCTTCATCCTGTTAGGTTTCCTAAAGGGTTCGTAGCTTCGGCGAGCGTCGCGGCAGTAGCACTGCAGGGGAATAAGTGCCCTCTGGAAATCTCGTCCATCGCATTGGAAGGCGAGCCTACTAGTTTCCGGGACCCCCATGGAATTGCACAAGCCCGAAGGAGGGGGGGGGGAGCCGGTTTCTGAGTCCAACGCTCCCCTTGGAGTACGAATCCAAAGGGATTGCTTAGCAATGTTCCGACCCCCTTCAGATCTATTCGCTTCATCCATTCTGCCGGAGGGTGCCCCGTCACGGGTATAGGCACAAAAATCACCTTTTGGTCGAGGTGCTAAGCCCCTTTCCGCAAGTTGTCATTGAATCATTGCTATTCTGTCTGTATTTGTAATGACATGTTTTATCTACAGAAACTGTAATCAATATATTTTAAAACAGATGCGCTGCGTGGGATTCGATCCAAGTTCTGTGCATCACTCTAGGTGCATGGCAACTTGGTTTAACGCGTTCAGTTACTGTTGGGCTTAGGAATTATGTGTGGATGATCAATCTTACGTTGATTAGTAAAGTGCTCAACATTGACATCGTTGTTACTTCTGGTCCACTATTTAACCAAAACTCAATAATAGCATATTTTCTGAAGGTGTAGTAAAGTTGAATTTGCAATATTTGCGTGCTAATTTAGAGTGATTGCTGGAATATTGCTTTTCAGAGCTGCGAGATGAGCCGATGGCTGCCATGGCCACTGAACAGCAAGGCAAGCTGTGACAAACGTCACTCTCATATCATCCATTTAGAATTTAGGTGACCCTTCTTGCAGGTCTCACTGAACTAGGATATCTAGTTATGTGAAAGGTAGAGTACCTCCTTGGAAAGCAGTAGCGTTACAAGCGCGAATTTGAGCATTTCGTGATTTTTGTTTATTTTCTTCCCCTCCGTTTCGTTATGCGGGATTTATTACACTGTCTGTTCAAATACCCTTTTATAAGTGGTAAATGGGTAAAATACATTTTTTTATTTCATAGTAGCTGATCATGTCAGTAGCAGTATTGCATATCAGTAGCAATAATTCATTAAAAATTGAAATTACCGAGGAGCTTCATTTGCAGTTAGTTTTATTAAATGCGTCTGATATTCTAGGCATAGATTAAAGTTGTGGAATAGATGAAAAGGTTTCTACTCCATTTCTGCTCTCCCATTACTGCAATGGGTAGGTATGATTGTGTTGTATGACCAACAATAATGTGGTGTTGCCTTTTTATCAGTTTGCGGTGAAATAAACACATCATAAGTTCTCGGTAACTGTCATCGCCAAAACGGGGAAAAGTCTCGCTCGCTATCTGTAACAGAATTCTCTGTAGAACATTCACAGAAGTTAATTAAAGCCTGTCAGGGTTTCCTTTTTGTTTCCCTCTCCGCTCGACTGCTCTTCTGCTCGGCAAAAACGAGCAATTTATATGAGGATGCACCTGGATCACAAAAGGGCTTCGGCCTTTATTCTTTCCGGGAAACTTTATGCGCGCTGTACTGAGAATCAAATTACACGAATCTCTGTGCATTTTAATGACGTTTTGTTGCTCACATTGACGTTAGGTCTTTGTGTGCATAGGTCGACTATGGTGTTTAACTGAAAATATGTTGTACAAAGTCATGAAGGGAGAGTGACAAAATTACCAACACGCAGTGACTGAGGTCGTTATCACATGGATTCATGAACGGGATGTGCATGCTTCAGATCCCTCCAGGGTCGTCCTATCAGCAATCTTGCTCAGTTCTCGTAACTGGTAAACACCAGAGGCCCCTAAACTTCGACCTGGAACACCTTCTTCCCAAATATCCAAATACAGGGTGGAAGGTACTGCTTCGGCCAGAATAATGTGGCTAATAGATGCAGGCGTAAGAAACATAACATGCTAAGTTTCACTTTGGTAGGTTTAATAGTTTTGTAAACATTTAAGTTTTTCTATAGCGTAAATGGCTGTGTTCCCACACGCCAGCGATTGTGTTAGACAAGAGCAGTGCGTTCTTCCCGGCCAGTGTTGCCTCAGTTGTAAACAGAACACTCGACCGTGTGTAAACGTGTGCAAACACTGCACTAACACATTAACAAAACACTGGCCCAGTGCACACCCCAGCGACTTGTGTTGAACCTGACCTGCGTGTGCCATCAGATATAAACGTAACACTCGTTTACGTACCAGTGAAGCAGTCACAATCTCGGGCGAATCGACAAGAATCGATGTCATGCCTGAAAAGTGTGAATGTAACCTGAACTGACGCGCTCCTTCAAGTAATAATGAAGATGCAGTTTTTCATAGTTAAGACAGTAGAAGGATAAATCGATCAAAATCGCGTATTTTAAGGTAAAACATTGCTGACATAAAGGAATACAGATTTTCCTAATAGTGGACATTCTTCTTCTTCTGCTCCTCCTCCTCATCGTCGTCATTATCATCATCATCATCATCATCATCATCATCATCATCATCCGTCACGAGCTAAAACAATAGTAATTGCCTTTAATCCACAAGTAAATAAAAGTCTTCCCCTTCATTTTTCTATAACAATTGTGATCTTCTGTAGATTATCGGAATGAAATAAAACTAATGCTCTCGTCATAAATTACAGCTGTGGTCACGAATGCGCCTAAATAAGAAGACAAGCAAAATGAAATTGATGTCTAGAAGTAACATGACAGTGGTACGATCATTAAAAGCAAGTATATATAATATGGAGTTTCTCTAGACATATCATCATCATCATCATCATCATCATCATCATCATCATCATCATCACGGTATAAGCCTTGTGGCTCGTTTCGACTTCAAGGAAATTGATCGGACCATCTCATTCGTGGCCTGCCAACATTTCTTCTACCTACAGGTTTATACTTGTGCACTATTTGTAGTGTACGGTCTTTGGTCATTCTCTGCACATGATCTTGCCACTTTTGCCTGTATGCAATGATTGTTTCATCTAGGCTGTAAATTTCCAACTCTCTTCTAATATCCTCGTTTCTTTTCTTGTCCATGAGTCTATAACCTGCCACCTGTCTCAGAAATTTCATCTCAGCAGCCTCCACTTTCTTCTGTTGTGAGATAGTCAAGACCCAGTTTTCACACCCATAAAGCAGGGACATATGGCGAACCAAATTCGTATGTAATGCGCGACTAAAACACGGTTAATGTACTCTAAAAGATAATGTTACGTTTACAAGTACTATTTAACAAAGAGCACAACTACTAGTCAGTATTTCGAAATAAATCCTATAGGCCTGTGTAAATGCATTTATAAGCACTTTACAAGAAATACTGAAAATGTATCTCGTTTATGCCGATTATGTGGTGTTTATTTAGGTTTTATGATTACTTAAAGTTCTTAATATGAGTCGCATTTCAGTTCACAAGAGACGACATTAATTTTGTTGTTTTTGTTCATTTTTTTGAAAGGGGGAAACAGAAGAACAGTTGGAGATAAAGCGGCTTATTTCGTTAGATAAGGGATGACGGGAATGAGAACATCTGCATTTATTTACGCGATCTCAATGTTATGTTTATTTTATTTTATTTTGTCTATTTATTTTTGTATCTCTTTATTTATTTTTTATTCTTAAGGAGAATTTCCCCCTTAAATTAGTAGCACCATGTGAACGGGTTCATGATTGCAAGGTAAATTCCTTAGTACTGCAGACAATTTTATTGCACTTTAAACGTTGCTTCTCCCGGCAAGCTTCACACCAAACACCAAGCGATATCTCCCCCACCCCCAGCCACCCGAAGTTGCTGCGAGAGCACGCGACCAGAAGTTTCCCGTGACGCACGACGTAGAAATTAAACTTTGCATGATCCTTCAACATTTAATTGTGGCTAAATTCATTCGAATTAAGCTAAAAAGGTATTACAGCGTTGTTCACACAATGCTTGCGCGACAGTTAGTGAAATAATAAACCGTGGTCAAGAAGCTAGATGGCTCCAAATGTTTGACACAAATTATTTTTTTCGGCAAAACGGCTCTTTATTGACAAAAATTGTATTGGGCATATTTGTTATACTCATCATGTAGAATCCCAGGTTAACCTGTGGCCGAAGCAGTACCTTCCATCCTGTATATCATATATCAACCGTGTCCAGCATATGTAATGTCGTAAGAACGGCCGTTAAGCACTGTCAAAAGCGTCATAAAACCACCATTTTAGGTAATATTTGGGAAATCACCTACTATCATACGAGTTCAAATCTTAAGTATTTTATCTACTTTCCACAACAAAAAATTTCTAGACACCGAGTGAGAAATGCGGTAGTGTCTGTGATTTGTACTCAAGAGCTCACAAGTTCATCTCGTGTACTGTTCAATCTGATTCGTTGTTCGTCGTTTCCTTCAACCTGGATGAAATATTCGATTACAAAACCCAACGTCGCATCCAGTGAATATAAAAATAGTAACGCATGATAAAGAAGGATCACTATTAAGGCCATATCTCCAACACCACACTTACTACGTATATGTACGGTCCGGTACATGGAAATATGCCGATACTGTTAGTGTCTTTTGAAGTGTTTCTTTATTTAATGTTGGCGGAACATTTTCACTATTTGGGTTCCACGCCAGTTTCGCGTGTATCAATATTCAATTGGGCTGTGTTTACGTCTACCACATAAACAAGAAGATATGAGCAAGGGTCGTGGCCACGATCAGTAATGCAAGGGAGGATAAGGAAGCAATTTATCTTGAGTGGAAGGATTGTCAGCACCACCTTTGGCTGTGTCTATCTCTAATTGGTTTGATGTCATAACTCTCATAAGTATGCTGTTCTGTTGCTCCCTGGGTGTGTAAGAACCCGGATTTAAATCCCATAGAAAATGTGTGGACAAGCGATCACAACAGACCTCAGAGAAGTGAGCAGCTATTGGATATGGTGGAAACTGCCCGGGATACATGTATAAATTCACAGGAATACGTGCAGAAGCTAATTAGTTCAGTACCAGAAAGTATGAATATTGTTAAAAGGAATGGGGTGTCGGAATTAATTACTGTAACATTAACTTGCTTGAGCTTCATGATCGCTTTTGTGTTTTCCCCCTTATATTTTTCTACATAACGAAAACATGCTTTAGGAATTATTTTATGTTCTGGATATATTTTCTGTGTATTGAGCTCCAATTTATTGTCACTTCTTATGTAATGAAATGACGTGATACTAAATAAATATGTGTAATGAGAAGTTTAAGTCAAAACATAATAAAACAGATAAGTTTTCCTAATGCCTGATCTACTTCACCCGAAAAATATCCAAAATCGCGCACTTTTGCATACTCGGAAACGACTGGCGTTGCAGCTTTTACCCCTTTCAGATTCAGATTATTTTATTAAAAGAATTTTGTCTGGTGCTGGTACATGGGGCCCAGCGTACAGACTTAATTTATCATTGGATTACAATTGTTTTGATATTTACAACAAATATACATTGGGTTTTAAGAAAACCCATACAGTGACCCTCTTTTGGGCCACCAAGAACAGTTCTCTTGTGTATAGTTCTTGGGTATGTGTTTATATTTTGTTTTTGTCTTTTTTCACTTTTTTCTTGCTATATACATATTTTTTTACACACATGCATTCTCTCATTCACTCTGGCATATCATGTGATATGCCCTCATGCACGCACACACATATACATACACGCACGCTCACTGGGCACTTCAAGTGAGCGTCCCGCTCGCACATGTTTGCTCGGCACACGTAACTATGCGTCCCAGCATTATAACAAAGGACTATATACACACGTTAACTATATACACTATATATACACTATGTACACTCCGCGGTTATCCTGGGCGGGGCAGGGTGCAGCTCATGACCTGTTCCCTGGGGTGCAGGCCCCTAAGGTAGCGTGTGTGCGGCCTAGGGCCGTGTTTGCGTGGACGCGCATCAGTCGGTGAGCCGAGTGACGTTTAAAACATTTTAATACGAGCATGCTTCCGATGCTTCGGCTCACCTTTGCCGATATTGGCAATGACATAATTGTCGTGGTTTCTGATGCGCGCCCACGTGGCAGTGGCTCTTTTTGTAATTGCCTCGGGAATGAATAGGATCTGGGTTTCCTGGTGAAGGGTTCGGTTAGTGGTTAGGATGGGAGCAGAGAGGATTTTTCGGAGGGAGAGGTTTTGGAGGGTTTGGATGGTCTTCAGGGCGGTTTTTGAGGCATTTGCCCAGGCCACACACGCGTATAGAACTACCGATAAAATAAAAGCTTTATACAGGACGAGTTTGGACTTCAGTTGCAGCTGTTTGCTGCGGAAGATGGGGGCGCATAACTTTAGCCGCTGTCTGCCTTTGTTGGCGCTATTTTTTATGTGGGTGGACCAGCACATTGTGCGGTCCAAGGTAACCCCTAAGTATTTAACTTGCCGACGGCAATGCAATACCTGACCACCGACCGTTAGGTCCATTGCCAAAGTGTGATGCCGTTTAGAGAAATGAATCAGCTGGCATTTGTTGGGATTAATTTTGATTTTCCAGTCATGTTGCCATGAAAGGAAGTTGTTAACATAACGTTGCATTTCTGCGAGGCCGAAACGGGGATTTCTATGGTGGTTGTATATTGCAGTGTCGTCGGCGTACATGGCGACCTTACATCTGGCGTCCACTGGGAAATCATTGGTGAATAATATGTACAACCTCAACAACTGCTGATAGTATAATGAAATTAAGATAAGACTTATTTTAAATTATACTTTTCAATTAATCTGAAACTGTCTGGGCCTCTGCTTTGCCTCCGCTATCGCAAAACAAAGGGCATGCACAGTTTACCAATTAATTCTTGATATAACTGACAGGGGCTAGAACTAGGGGCGTGGAAGGGGAGTGGTGCCGTTCACCTACCAACATAAACACCTGTTTCCGTGCACCGGACTGTATACATACGTACACGTGTGTGTTCAACCTATCTTATAGCATCTCAGATCTACAGAGACGATAAATGTAGTGAGATTAATGATTATTTGTTTTATTCACTCAAAGAAGGACTTGGAAAATGATTTATCCAACCCTAGATTCTAATTTGGGTTCTCCTCATTAAAATACAGAATGCCATCTCTACTCTATTACACAAGTGAACTGACTTGTATGTTGCTACCTCACTAGTTTTAATTTGATTGATACCAGTAACAATCTATCTAGAGAAAATTAAATCGAACAGATACTGTTCCACTAAACTATTTCAGATTGAAATAAAAGACTTATGGGGCAACAAATTCTCATCAACGATTAATTTACAAACACGTTTTCTTAAGAACTACATAGGACCTACCAATGAAAGCTTCCTTTAATATATGTCGATGCCTTTTGTATCTGCTGAATTATGTTAACCGCTGCATTCCTTTTATCAAATAAGATATAAGCCTTTTGCAGTTTTTGTCATGTTAAATTTTGACCTATGGATGTGAAAATTATTCCCATATGTTTACATCTTCGTTATAAGCATGAACGCATACAGGAAGTTTGAAATCTCAGTTTCAAAGGTTTTTGAGTAAATGGATCACTTGTAGATCCATAACTCAGAAATGTCGATTTAAATAGTAATTACAGAACGTTAAGGGGAACTTGTATGACAAGTAGGCTGAGGTAGGAAGAAATAGTATGGAGCTCGCACACATGCTGCTAATATATGAATACACAAGTATTTAACTAGTGAGTTTTCTGCAATTTATCTCAGGCTGTTCAGATAATGATAAGGGTCAAATGTAAGATACATTGGAACTTCACGGAAGAAACCTTGCCCTTTTGATCTACACTTGGGTGGAAATTATTAGACTCGAAGCAAAGTTTTGGTTATTCACTACCCGTGGAGGTGTCTCCAAGACGTAGACTTGTCCAGTAAGCAGAACTAGATGCCTACTTATGCGAAAAAGTTGGAACAAAACCCAAGAGCCAAGTTTCTATCCTGTAAAAGATAAATACTTTTTTTTTCAATGAAATAAGTTTGCCAATATGGATTTTAGGTTGCCGTTTTCAAGTATTCTTCATCTCAGCAATATATATGGACATTCAAGACTATGGTAGAAATTAAATTCTAGATATTTATTGTATAGAGGTAGAATATTTAGAGAGGGGATTCCACCCTTACTATTGAGGCTACTGTAATTCAGAACCCGGGAGGAAGGGATGAAATGACAGCATTCTGCAGTCGCCACCGGTCAGGCGACTGCAACGCCACCATCCGTGAGAACAGGGACTTCGAAAGTCCCCACACAGCAACGCCATGCTCGCCAACACTTCGATCCTGAAAGACGTATTGAAATGAAGGTGAAATGAAATGGAGGGGCGGGAAGTTTCGGGGCTGTAGATAATTATCCTTTCCAGCGTTCGCCTGGTGACTCAAGGAAACTTCCGAAAATATCCATGGGTCAGGAAGGTCGGTGTCAAGAATCGATCCCAGGGCCTCCTGTATGCGAGCCTTTCACGTCACCGCGGATCCATCTCGTTCGGTTTATTAAATAACAGAAAAGAAATTTTGTTCTATTTTGTGTACCTTTCTTTTTCTATGTAGATTTTGGAGGCTACTTCAAAAATAAAATAAATACGAGTACAGTGTTGTTATTGGAACAACATAAATATTTGTAGCGACAAATTCCAAATATCATTGTTACGGCAAAAATGTGTTTGAGTTCAATACTTTTCATTCCTCTATAGGTGTTCTCATAACTGTATTTAAGCCGCCACAGCCGGGAGACGCACCCAGAGCATATTCATAAGCTAGTTTTGCATTGCTGATTTGTGCGGCGATAGACGCTTATCTCGCATTCGTGCCTCTTGGTCATAGCGTCCTTCCAAGGATCGCCTTTGGATCCATATGCAACCAACGTTAGAAAATAGTAAAGGCTTTATGGCAAGATCGTTTCAACGTGTCAAGAGATACCCGGCAGTAACATTCATTTGTATTTCTACATGTGGAGAGACAATTTTTGTAACACTAGCCCGCAGTGCTTTTCTCTTTCAAAATCATTATTTGCCCTGCTTTCTCTTTTTCAGTTTAACTTATTTCACTTTACACCACGCAGCACAAGGGCGAACATTCTGTTTGACACAGCGGTATGGCTGTTTCGTCTGATGTGCTGAGTACGCTACATTAATTCAAAACTTTCTCCACCAGTTGGGTTGTACAACACACGTTTCTCTTATTATCCTTAGGTACATAGGGCAGAAGGGGATTTATTAAATTCCTTCTAATATGTACTTCATAGAAGTTTTACAAATAAAAAAGCATCATTGCATTTTGCTTTGTGATGACCTGTTTTTGAAAAGAAGAAAAGTTATTTTTCCAAATTAAATGGTTTATTTCCACCAGAATATATGCAGATTATAATATGTAACATCACACAGAATTTAGAATAATTTATCATTTTTCGAACAGGCTTTTTTGTTGTAATGTGCCTGGTGACATGGACACGTTGCTACGCCAGTGATCAATGTGATAACTAACCCTCGGACGCAAGCAAAACAGCATGCCTGCAATGTGCAATGTGCTGGCGACATAAGAAGTACAACTTCTTACCTATTCACTTACCTAGTGAGAATGGAAGCATAGCCTCGTTCAATAAGCGCTTTGCTGTCGCTGCTCAAAAGCCGCAGTGTTTATGTCAGTTCCATTAAAAGTTGAGCCCTTATATTAGAGTAACATCGCACTAGGCCCGAAACTCACAGGTTTAGTCATGAAATAACCTGCGGTGCTTTTAGCGGATAATCATAGGTACAGCACAAGGTTTACGAGATATCAAATTGTGCGTTCCTTGGTAGTTCTTAGTGTATTGAAAACTGCTTAAAATACTGCAGATGCCAGACTGAATCACGGAGGATACCAAAGCCAAGAAGATCTGTGCTGACCGCGCAGAGGGTCCGAGACACAAGCACAATACTGCCAGCATCGAAGGAGGGCAAGCAAGAAACACCAGAGTCGCGGAGGAAGTAATTTTAAGTCATCGCTTACTGACACTGAATCTTTGCGAAAACGTCTGTGAAGGAAATATGCTGCAGTGAACGTTGCTTTGCTACAATACGACGTAATTGGTTCCGAAATTGTGAGGCTTGCAGGTGCGCAAATAGTGGGCATTTTGAACAATATCTGTGAATCATGTGAATCATCTGGTGTATTGTTTATACTGTCACTGGCCATGTTAAAAGTATCATTTTGTAGACTTTGTAAGAGCCTATGTGACATGTTTGGTTTCTCTACTAAACTAAACCCCGGCGCGACAGCCCACAAGGGGCCAAGGCCTACCGCCCAGCCGCTGCGTCCCCCACCTCTGCCCACTACAGGCGTCATTGGTGAGGTGCGGTACTGGAGGGTCAGCGCCGTGGTCACGTGGGGAATGGTCAGCGCCCCGAGCCCTCCCGGCCAGTTACGCGGTCTTCTAGACCTGGGGCCGCTACTTCTCCATCAAGTAGCTCCTCAATTGGTCCCCCCGGGACCTAACGAGGCTGAGTGCACCCCGTGCCAGACCTCCCAGAGGGGATAAAATCCCCATGCTGGTACCGGGGATCGAACCCGGGTCCTCCGCGCCAGGGGCAAGTGCGCTACCAACTGCGCTACGGAGGCGGTCGGTTTCTCTACTAGGTGTACTAAATAAAAGTAGGTACCTAGTATATACCACCCAAAAGAATTTGGTTGCGAGATTTCACTGAAAATACATGTTTTGAGACTCCCTGAATGCAAACAGAAAACGTTTCTAGGGAGAAGTGTGTGTGTGTGTGTGTGTGTGTGTGTGTGTGTGTGTGTGTGTGTGTGTGTGTGTGTGTGTGTGTGTGTGTGTGTGTGTGTGTGTGTGTGTGAGTGTGAGTGTGAGTGTGAACAGTAAAACAAAAATCGAAAAGTCGGTTGAATACCATATTGGTATTTAAGTGGTGGGAACAACAGAAGCAGAAACAGCGCAGTGCATAGCACCCATACTACGGTCAAGCGTTGACTCAAAGACTCTGTATTCTTTTACTCTAGATAAAGTGTGTACAAAAATAAGTTTCCTCCAACTGAATGGAGTGATAATACTTTCAATATTTAATATATTCAATATCATTTGGAGAATATGAAGCAGTATAAAACTGGCCTTTTTTTTTTTTTTCTTTTTTTCTTTAATAAAGTCACGAAAATTCACAAACTTATATCTTACCCAAGCATTTACAGGTCTGGTGATCGTAGAAATATCGATAGTTTTAGAAAAGGCGCATGCACTACGCTGCAGAGTACAAAAGAGAAAGGGAGAAGAAGAAAAGTATCATAATACTTGGAGCACCAAGATGACTGGTATGCTATAATGATGATAGATTGATAATGTGTATGAGGTATTCAGACCCATTTGGTGCAACGGGACTGTTAGCAGGTACCTAGGTAAAGATGCATAATGGCTGTTCTAGCAGATACCTAACTGGAACTTGCAGTTGCAATGGCTGTGTTATCATAGCTCTAGATGGAGCACGCAGGTAACGTGCAGCACTAATGGGAGTAAACGCCTCGACCAAATGTGCGTTGATTGAAGCAATGCGCTATGCGATGTAAGCAGGTACTTAGGTGTAGTATGCGCTTTTGATGCCAGCAGGTCTTTGGGGTAACAGACTAGTGATGCCAGCAAGTTTTTAGGCGTAGTGTGAACTGCTGATAGCAGCGGGTCCTTGCAGCAATGCAGACTGGCGATGCCAGCAGGTGTAGTGTGAACTATTGATACCAGCAAGTCGGTAGGTGTAATACGTATGTATTAGTAACACCAGCAGACACTTAGGGAAACCTAGACTGAGAACTTTTATTTATGGGCGCCCTCTAACTGCGATGGCTCTCGGAGTCCTATTCTATGCTGGGCTTGAAACACAGCTTAATCTTTGCTCTGAGGCCTCTGTAGCAATCTTAAGCAATTACTTTGTAAGTTTACGACCACTGGATTTCGTTTCCTTCCAAAGGAAGCCATACTAAGGATTTTATACCTGAAAAAAATCCATCACCCTCCGCCGGGTTAGAACCCACGACTTGGGGAATCAGAGAAAATTGACGATGCGAGCAGATGTGCTTGTGTAATATGAACTGCTACGCCAACAAGTCCTTAGGGTAACGTATACGAGCGAAGTCAGCGGGCCCCTTAGTTTTATGTGAGCGGTTATACAAGCAGGTCCTTAGGGCAACGTGTACCACCTACTAAAGAAGTCAGCGGGCCCCTTAGTGTAATGTTCAGTGGATGTGAGTGTTCACTAACGTAGCTAGCAGGCTCATAGGTGTTGTATCCATTAGCAATGCTAGAATACTGCTGTGTCGTGCATGCTCGTGCTCTTGGAGTAGGTTCTAGGTGCAGTAATGTGGAGGCACCTAGGTGTTACGCGTATTGCTAGCGATATAACAGTTCCTAAATGCCATATACCAAATTTTATATCAAGGTAGACACATAAATAGGCACTTGTGGGCCGTATTCTAGATGCTGCGTGTTTTGCGGACACCGTGGAACCGCAAAGCAATAAACACTTGTTGGAGAGTGGGTTTTAATATATTGTATTGCCAAGGCAGCAGTCTCCGTCTAGTTACGATCAATACATTCAGGAAAGGTAGACAGGCGGATACTTCCGTTACCATGGTGAGTTTGATGTACGGATGGATGCACGGAGTTCAGGTGTTGAGCTGGTGGCCAGATAGCTACAGGTTGCTTATTAAGAATTCCCTGAGGCTGAAGGAGCGTCAGATAATCTTCGAGGCATTAAATGAAAGCAGTCTCCATGCAATAATCATACCTCGTGATACATCAGTTCCTCGTCTTAATGATCAGAAACCTTTAGACGTACAGGATTCTAAGCCTACCTTTTAAAGAAAATCAAAGCCTTAGCTTAAATGAAATTAAAGCGTAAAGGAATAAATAGTATTCTATTTCACGCTAAGCCTCCGAGGCTCATGATTTCATTTCATACAAAACTAAATATTCAAGTCCACGCACTTAAAAATTCAGTAGCCGACTAATGAGGTTTATGTATGATACTACATGTTCCCAAAGATTATAATACACCTGCCTTCTTTCATGGATTTATTTGCCTTTCAAGATGAAATGGCTGTCGCCATTGATTTTTAAACAAGATATTTCATGCTAAAAATATAGAATGTCCTTTACTTTAATTTATATGCAAAATAAGAATAACAGTTTAATGCTTTCGCAACTTTAAAGGTATAGAACCGCTTTATTAACTCGATTATTTGTAAAGTCTAACATTTCGTCAAATGTTTACAAAGGGAGAGTTATCTTTTAATTCTTGGCTTTGTCGAATATGTAATAATATATCCTGGAAACCATTGGTTTTCTAACCTTAGTTTATTTAAAATTTCAACTACTATTAATTAACTGAGCAGCATACTAGCTTTATGGAACAAAGCTAAGGTATATATAATGGATATATAATGTAAGTTTCATATATTAATGTATTTTTATACGTTACATATCTGAACAATATAGTCACATACTTATATTTCTGGTGCTCTATTAAAATACAATGATCCTAGTCAAATTTCTCATGAGATTCTCCGTTTACCACTGTTTTTAGGTTATTCATGTACTGTCATTTACTCAGGAGAACATCTTTGTCCTTGAACATGCAATCGTGCTGTTGAGTGCGGAGCTTCTTAGCACGATGTGAAACAGAGTATCACCAAGAGTTCAAAATTACTGTCTATAATGTAAGCATTGCCAGTGTTCCACAATACTATATCGTGTGGTTTCTTGACTCCCCAATAAACGTAATTCATTAGTGATATTGAAAGTATAATCATAATTGCTTTGTTTGTTGTGGTAATGTATTAGTGATGCTCTTTCGTGTAACATTTATTGTCCTGGGAAAGAAGGAATAAGTCACTTTTGAGGCAAGGTGTAAAACGTCAGAGTGAGAAATAAACAACGCCATATCTGAGGTTCATTGTCTCAACCACAAGGTCATAGCTAACCCTTTCAGGCAAAGAACTCAAAAATTAAAAATTTGGTAGTGCTGTTGGTTAAATTTAAAAGAACAGGACTAGAATAAGTTAAATCCACATATATTTTATTTTTAAAATACAAAAATACAAATTAGAAGGTGGCTTCAAATGAAGCCACTGAGACACGTGTTCATGTCCACTTACAGTGAAATATAAAAATGATGTTCATGTGTGGTAACTTATGAAGCAATTTCTTTCAGCTGATAAACATAAACCTACATTGTATGTGCTACACACCACCTTGACCTGTGTAGTGTCCTTTTGGTGCCACAGCGTTTTGGTGGCCCATGTTGTGGCGTATGCCTTGCCTCGTAATTTTCTATGAAAGCTTGGTTCAAAAACCGAAGTAATGATCTTATTTTATAAAGCTTATCATAATTTGAGGATTCTCTTCCTTGAGCCATGCTGCTATGTTTAGGTGAATGTTATTAAAAAACCACCCAAACCTATTTAGTGACATTAATGAACTGACATATTGATCCCTTAGTTCTTCTTGAGAAGACCAGCAATCACGATAATTGCGAGGTCTTTTGATCCCCGTCAGAATATTTATTGCCAAAATACTAGCATTTCATGTTTCGATGCAGGCTTAAAAGGTTTACATTTTTGTGTTGTATATAGATTGGTTTAAAACACTAAATGCTTAACAAGTTCATTGCAAAACAGTATCTGGAAAACTTCATGTGGTTTCATATCCTTTCCTTCATCTTTCAACTTTCCCTTCACACCAGTATATTCTGTAAAATCTGGACAATTTATAGAAACACTATTGTTTTTAACTCATGTAGATTTTGAAAGAGGGGATAATGGAACTTCTTCATCAGTGATAAGAAAGTCCTCACTATCACTCTCTGCAATAATTATTCGTGGAACAGTAATTTGCTGTCCTTCAGTCTCGCTGTCTTCTGCAAGCACCATTTCCACATTAGTATATCCATTATCTTCCCAGTCTGATTCTGCATCTTATGTAACTTCGTTCCAAATGTGAAGCATTACCTTCTCAGTAAGAGTTTTTCTTGCCATTATGTTCTGATAGGATAGGTATAGGTTAGGATCCAACACATATGATGATGCACAGTGACTTCAAATGAAGCCACCATTTAATTTCACTAATTACATTCAAGATACTTATTCCAACCCACAACAGCACAATAATATTATACCTTAGTGTGTTCTGATACATGAAGTTCAGAAACTTACCTCAGATATGTGCAAAATGAAGTCATATATAACATAAATATCACAGGATAAGCACCAGCTGAGAAACAGTATTTAACCACAGAACATCCTAGTGGGAAGAACGGAAACTACGTGTTAAAAATGTGTCAACAAAAAAGCGCTCCAAGTGGGGCAGTATTGAACCAAAGTATGAGAAATCGCGCTCCCGAATCCTCACGCTACCGGTAGTTCTTACGGCTGTATTTTTCATACCTACTCACCTGTCAGCCTCAGCTGATCATATGCCCTAACGCCATATTGCAACACTGGCGCGTCAAGTTTAACACGTGAGCTTCCTTAGTTGTCATTAGTTTTTAAGATTGCTGCATATTAAAGCTCACGCAAATTAACCTTTGCTTTAATAAATGCGGCACTCTTAAAAACTGCAATCACAGCTATGGAAGCTCGCGTATTACATTTTGGGCGTCATCGGAAGCAATATGGCATTAGGACATATGATCAGCTAAGACTGACAAGTAAGCAGGTATAAAAACAGTTTATTTGTTATAACTTCTTTTTATTAAAATTGTCCAATAGTCTGTACATCAATAGCTTGTATGAAATATTAATGAGTTCTGTAATGGCTGCAGGTTCAAATGACTAGTTTTCTTAATAGTAACAACAAAATGTGTCATTTTTCAATTCTGACGTTGCCACTAATTACTCTACATGGCATAAAGTAAAATATTTTATACTTTAATGAGCTGCCACAAATTTTTTGTGTGAACTTGTAACCAAACATTAGGATGTGGTATTTGACAGGGAAACGGGAACAATTACACATGTTTGACACTTTTATTTATTCCTTCTAGCATTCCGATAGCATAACACAATTTGACATATTTGCGTAACAAGCACAAATAACCTCACAAAGAGGTTTCTGCATACATTATACACAACACTGTATTGCTCCATATGCGAACACCTGTTTTGTCATTCACTACATCATTATTAGCCTGACAACAAATGTCCTCTTAAGAGTTTCACTTCATTGAACACTTTCACACCATTTCACTCTATATTCAGCACCAGCACTGGACACCAAAAAGGCACAGCTTGCGAAGTTATACACCCACAATCACAGGAATACCTTTATCTCCAACTTTCCGCTATACATATCCTAAAAATAAACAAAAAACAATGCAACGAATAGCAACATTTATGTATAACTAAAGTCTAAGTAACGAAACTGACCTGGGTAAAGCAGAGCTAGGCCATTATCCAATTTACATTTAAAATATAGATAATTTTAGAGGGATTATAATTAGACTTAGTAGTCGAGCTACATTCAAGATGAATCAAGTTATCGGCATTTGTAGTCAAGTGACAGAGTGCACAGTGTGCGGAACCGGTTCTGTATGTCTGCGGTTCAGACAAAACGTGCACAAATTCATTCTTTTTGTAGCTCACCTACTAAGCTTAGTTATAAACAATTTCAGCAGTTGTAAATATGATTATCTAGCAAGTAATAAATTTTCTATCAAAAGTGGCAGGTTTGCAATCTTAACACTCTCGTGACAGCTTTAGCCAATATTATTATATCAATATGCTCTATTTAACACATAATTCGGTTAACGGTTTGGCAAATACCACTTGAGAGTTAGATATCAAGAGTATGATTATCTTGTTTAATAGGCTTTCATTAAAATATCAATCATATGTTAGTATACTTGCATGTTAATGTACATATAAATTCATTTATGTAAATTTGGTTTGGTTCGGCAAATAACAGAACTCAACTCTTGAAGGCAATGTCAATTACTGTTCATTGTTTCATATGACAATTCTGTATTTGTTGAAATAGGTTATGATGAGCACGATTTCTATTATTCACAGTTTGCTGCATCCGTTTGTATTTTATGATGTGGTTGTGTTATTGCTGCATTTGCTTATTAATGTAATTTAAAATATGTAAAGTGGTGATATGTAAGGGAACTGAAGAATATAAAGAAAAGGGTATTATATTTATTAGAAAATGTTTAATGTACAAATACTGATATGAATTAAGCCTGGTTAACAACCACACGGTAATGGTAATCAGAATGGAAACCAGAACATATATTATCGAGCAGCATATCGTTAGCAAAGTGGAGATTCATATTGTGCATTGGAATTCATTTGTTTCTAATGGACCACTAATATATTTTCTAGGTTACATCCCTATTCTCATGCTATTTCATGCACTTATGCACTATTTCGCTATTGCTTGAACGCTCTATACCATTCCTTGACTTCTCGTCTAATCGAATAGACAGTATACATATTTCACAAAGCCTCATCTTAGTCAAAACATCATGTGCCTATTACTTTGCACAACAACCAAGGTGTAATTTTTTTAAAAATACACATTTCTTATAATATCCTGCAATTTTTATTACTATTCCACATCTAAGGGAAGGTCAATTATGTATTTTACAACTTGTGATACAAATGGATGCAAGCAACTGCCACATGTGCGCGAAAAGCTATGATAAACGTTTTGGCAAATACACTACCTTCATCCAATATCACTGGTACAGTAAGCAACTCTTAAAACTTATTGAAAATAAATAACGTACCTTCAGATTCTAACTTTAGTTTCCACTGGAGATTTACACCGCAATGCTGCAAGGAATATATCGTATGCATATCCCACTTTCTGCGTGGCTGAAAATTAAATACAAATGAATACAATTATCAATAAAATACAACATGTCAACGCTTCCACTATAACAATAACCTGTTAATAGCATCTTACACCTAATTGCTACGTATTTCACCAACATTAATAGAAAATATCAATATTAAACAAACATATATTAAGTAGAAATGATGCAAATGTTTAATTACCTCTCTGTCAAAGATCATTTTGCGACGAAAAACTTATTTTACCAACACGCAATATGGCTCAGGCTTCCAGAACGTTTGTTTTCGTTACAAAACTTCAAAACTTGAATCAGCCACTCAGATTTTCCTTCGGGTCTAGCAGTGCCACCAGCGCCATTTCTTGGTGGGTTTTAACGCCGCAGCCAGACTTCTCCATCAACTACGAGCAGCAACTATCGAACTCGACAATAGTGATGTTCTCAACTCCATACAGCGTAAGCTGTATCGGCTAGAGACTACCATCATGTCAACATCAACAGACGCTTCAACACAGTATCACTACACAGACACACTCCAACCAGAACAACCAACACAGAAGATTCCAGCGGCAACTTCAACTCCATTCACTCTTCCAACACTACAGCAGAAACATCCACCCATCAACTACGAGCCACCAGACAGAACACGGAGAAGACGAACACCACAACACGCCTATTTGGACAGACTGCACGACTCAGCCACCTGTACACACGCAACATGTGTTAACCTACGAAGAAACAGCAACTACCAGTAACACACTATCCCCACACCAATACACCGTGTGTGACAGCCAGGGCTCAGGTCATGGTTGTCACCCGGGCAAGTCAACGCCATATCCACTAGATAGCCGTGGATTTTTCACATCACATTAAATAACCGAGGTGCTTACTGCGGTACTCGGCAACAATCACCCATACTCACCTTTCAAGGATAGATACATTTATCCTTTCTTTAGTTTAGGTTTTTTCCCGTCCCCTATATTCCCTACCCGGCGAGATAAGCCAAGTCTTTATCCTTCCAACTCTACTTCTGTCTCCCCTTTCAAAAAAAAAAAAAAAAAAAAAAAAAAAAATAAAATAAAAAATAAATAAAAAAAAATAAAAAAAAAATAAAAAAAAAGCAGGAGACTACTACTACTACTGCTGACTCGTGTTTCCAATTCCGCAATCCAAGTGTGACCGGTGTGTATTTAACCATCCTCTTCTTAACAAACAAACAAGCTCTGGTGAAGTTCAAAAAAATCCTAGAGATGGCAACACCAAGCAGAGTAAAGATAAGGTGGCCTCAACTGAAGCCACTGTGTCAGTGTGCAGAAAAAAAAGGAACGAAATGCAAGGTGGCTTCAAATGAAGCTACCATGCCTGAAAGGGCCAAACTCCTGAGACAAATACATTATCTTTGCAACGTAACTGAATATGAAATGACCAACGTTTTCGTCAGCGTCTTTATGATATACTCTTAGCTACCTTCATGAAATATACAATCTATGAAAGTGCTTTATAAAATATTCTTGAGTAGTCCATGAGCTTTTCTTAGTTTCCATACGAATTTAATAACGCTACTCTTCTTTTCCTACATAGCTAGTTCATTTTTGCTTTGTGTTTGAATTCTTTTGACTTGCAATTCCTGTCATGTTTACCAGAAAATATAGGTGATGTTTATTACTCCTTCTGGTGCCATAAGAGACACATAATTATTTGCCAAGTCTATGGGCATTTTCATTGAATTCAATTCCTAAATGACTTGATAAAGACCCCAAAAGACACTTTGCTTTCTCCTTAACGCTTCCCAGTAGTCCATAAGGATTAGGCGTTGTTTGAACTGTTTGCAAAGCCTTCAGAATTTCCTAAATCTCAGAGAAAATGCAGATGATCTTGTTCGAGTTATTTCTTCTGCAGACTCTCCTCCAGATGAACTGACCGTGAGAAGTTATGCTTGTGGTGTAGGCCCTTAGAGAGAAAATCTCCACAACACAAGTCTTAAGCCATAATCTCCAACCTCTGTTGCTTTTTCCATTCTTGTACCCCAGTTGGTGATCTTCCCAATCCTCTAATCCCCCAGTAAAGCTTTGAAGGGTTTGTAGAATAAGTACTTTGAAGTATTGGGATTCTTCCCGAAAGGAAAGTTATTTATAAAGTACACCTTTGCCTGGTCCACAAGATGCAGTATGCAACCTTAAGCCAGGATGAGAAACCCTTAAAATTCTCGGAGAGAGCTAAAACGAATATAAGTAGTCGAGGCGGAAAGCATAAGGGGCAACTTAGTTTTCCTGAAGAACCTCTTCACGATCAGTTTTGTTTCATATTTAAGTAATAATTAGTTTATGCTCCTTTCTCGTCTTGGAAATGTCGTAAAACTAATTTATAGCACAAAGTATTATAAGACTCATTACTTTCTCCACTACTTGTCTACAGTAAGTAGAGAAAGTGTTGCACTCTACACAAAAATGGACCAAATTTCACGGAAAGTACACTTTTCGAGATTCCTGAGTTTAGAAAAACGCATTGTTTAAAAAAAGTCAAGGTCTAAGGACGTAAAATGAGAATTTGCAACAGTCCACCCACCCCAATATGGAAAGCTTTTATTATGAATTTATTAAAAATGATGATTGAAATAGCACATTTTTAAGACTTTTGCCTGTAAAATAATATGCATATCTTATATTTTTGAGAATAGTCTCTGAAGTCCTCTTTTTTCTGAATGACTTTTGTATAACTGGTAACACGAAGGAGTTTAACGAACTTTCTCTGCACAAAAAACAAGTAGATCATATTAAAATACACAATTTATGCCAAATATAATTTTTGTGGCGTTAACCATATGCAAGATATTCCTTTCATTGATTTCAATTTTCAAAAACTTACAGACTTTTTCTACAGGGAATAAACAAAGATCTGCAGAACTTCTTGCATACACTAAGGACAAAACTAAATAATTTAAATTAGGAAGCAGCGCATTTCACCGAAACTGCTTGCTTTCTAGCTCCCTAAACCCAAGAAAGTATTGTAGAAAAACATCCACGTGCGCATGAGTGTGTATTTGTGTACATACTTGTGTGAAATATGGAAAGTTCGAGAAATACTCTACTTTAGATTTAAGTCAAATGTATATGAAATATACAATAGAAAGAATATAAGGAAGTTTTTTTTTCTTTCTTAAAAATTTTTCTAACTATTTTGATAGTTTCAAGATATTTATAACACGAAAATGATACATTGAATTGTCTTGTTATAACCTGTGAAATCGTCTTCATTTCAAACGAATTTTGAATAATATTGCATAACTGGTAAACCATAAAAATAGACAAAAAAGGTTACCAAAATAAAACTAAAAAAAAAAAGAAAAAGAAATAACATGTATACATCTTTATAACATGCGCTTTATTTCAAACAGCTTTTTCTGCGGTATTAGCATTTTCCGAGATCCCGTTATTATTACCTGGAATTTTTCACCGCTCATTGTGCTGACAATATTCACTTGCTTCTCGCAGAGTCGTGGATGGAGAATGCAATTTTAAGACCAGCATGTACTGACTAGCTTTCATAGTCAACTATCCATTCAACTTTCTCTTTCTCTTTTCGTGTTTCAGGTTCTTAGTTAAAACGAAATATGTAATGGAACATGGAGCGGAATAGAAATAGAAGGTTATAAGTAGGTCTGCCCAACTAGAAATATAAAATTCTTGTTCTACTGCTTATTTTTCGTAGTTACTTGTTAATTTTGCTCTCTTGTCTTAACGCCGGAGCGCCATTTGTGGCGGTTTTTAAATTAAATTTTATTTAATCATGCCTCGCACCGAGACACCATTTGTGGCGGGCTTTTTTAAATTAATGTTTAAATGCCTTGATATTGCTGCAGTCGTAGAGTTGTAAAACTTTTCCTTCTGCAGATCGCGGTCACTGAGCGATGGTTGCAGGTGTCCAATTAGAGACAATATTCTCACATATAAAATTCGTAAGGCGCTTTATTATTTTGACTCTTTTATCACAATTTAGCTGAATACTTTATTAAATTAATTGTATTAATTATATCAGAGAAAATTATTTACGTCAATCTTGCGAACCGTTTTCTATCAATTGCACATTTGCTTTTGAGGGCTTAGACAGGAAACCGTGTCAAGTTTTGAAACAATAGTATGTGACACCTACGTAAAAAGAAACAATAGCAGGTAGAAAAATTCATTGGATGTGACATTCCGTAAGTGATAAGTCGTTATTCGCTTATTCTGGTCATGGAAGGACAATCGAATTGCAATGCCATCCCATAGCGATGCGCTCTTGACTACCACTTTAACCTATTGTATTTTTCTTGTACCTACTTACAATACAGTATGTACATCTATGATTAGTATCATCTTCTATGTGAGAAACTATGGAATAATGTTGAGATTTAAGACTTTTATATATCGGTTTTAATAGAAAATCTTGTTTAAAGCTCCGAGTTTCCCTGCTTTGGTTGTGTGACATTGATAGTTTTTATACTCTGCCTTTATTTATTTACTATTCAATGAAGAAATTTGCTAACCTGGGTGGCCGAGCGCTTAGCGCGCTCGCCTACCACCTAGGCGGCCCGGGTTCGATCCCAGGGACCCGCATGTGGTATTCGTGGTGGACGAAGCGGCGTCAGGGCGGGTTTTCTCCGGGTGCTCCGGTTTCCCCCGCCATCTCATTCCACCGGTGCTCCATCTTCATGTATCATCAGTGTCACCGCCTGCGGTACCGTAGTAGTAAAAGCGGGCGTTAAACACTACAACAACATGCTAACCTGGTATTGTGTACTTTTGTTTGCTGGGCATTTATTATGTGTTGTGATGAAAGCTATTCTTCCATATACCAGAGCAAGTGCATTAAGTACTTGAAACATAGGAGGATTTATCTGTGAGTGTTAAATTATTAGTGGAACAAGACTTCATTATCACACAATTTTATGATCTTAATAGTGGATCTAACTGGAGGCCTGTGGTTTATTTACTTACATAGTTACCAGGTATTTCTACTATTGGAATACTTATTAATTACTTATATTAGCAGTTTATAGTAACAAAATTCTGCTTTGAACGTCTTACTTAGTAAAATAGATGATTTTATGCCAAAAAATAACTCTGGCAATTCAGTGGCATGTGATTCAAGTATTAACCTCGAAATAAGCAATAGCAACAAACTATAAAAATGCTGTCATATCTGTGGAAAATCCTTTAAATCTGTTGCTATTCATATAAGTAAAGCACATCCTGATGCTTATCGAACAAAGATAGCTTCCAAATATAAGCAGCAAACAGAAAATTCTTACACGCAAGAGGAGAATAATGAGCTGGACACTCAAAATGATAAGATCCAAAAAACTCATACATTGCATAAGGATGAACAAATAAATAAAAAACTAGGTGACATTACAAAGTTTGAGGAAAAATTAAAAACCATAATACTAAAATCTGATATAGAATCATTTGAGTCGCTATGCCAAGAAGTGGTCAGCTATTTAGTCACAGCATTATCCTTCCTTTCTGGCCTTAAACATCCTGCCATCCGATACTATAATGCACGAAAGAGTAAACAAATACCTCAGAGCAATTCATATTCAAATACCAAAAATCCTGCAAGACTATCTAAACGCAAAAGAGAATACAACAAAAATAAGTATCAATATGAAGTCTCTCAGTACCTGTACTATAATCAACGACGCAAGGTGGTCAGGAATATCATGAAAAATCAAAATGGTATCCAGTGTAACATTCCAACATCTTCTATTTACCAACATTTTCAAAATATTTTTGAACAGGAGAATGAACTAACTCCCTTACCAGAGATAGCAGCGGTATGTACAGAGAATGATATAGAAATAAAGGAAGCAGAAATTAATGCGGCTCTTAGCCAGATTAAAGTGGATACGTCTCTGGGTCCTGATCGAATCATTGTAAAAGTTTTAAAAGAATTTAAAACCACTAAACTGTTGTGTCTTCTAGCTAATGCGATGCTGAAATTTGGAAAATGTCCTGAAGTATTTAAGGCTGCAAGAACAGTTCTAATATTCAAAAAAGGAAACCCTGATGAACTAACTAATTGGCGCCCAATATCAATTTTTTCTGTAATCAGACGTGTTATTGAAAAAGTAATTGACAGAAAACTGAGATCATTTATCGATTTTTGCGCTTATCAACGTGGTTTTGTTGCGCTCCCTGGCTGTCATATAAATACATCAATCATCAACGGATGTCTGACAAACTGTAAAGCTAACAAGAAGGACTGCTGCATTGTTTTCCTCGAAATCTCCAAGGCTTATGATAGCATAGGTCATGAACATATCAAGAGATGCCTGATGCGCACCAATATGCCAAACAACTTGAGAGCATTAGTTCTGAATCTCATTCAGGGTAATAGCATTGCAGTAGAATGTGGCATAAACAAAACATCGCCTATTTTTCTACAAAAAGGAGTTGCCCAGGGTTCACCCATCTCTCCTACATTGTTTAATTTAGCGATTGATGACACAATTAAAGATGTAACGGACCATGAGATTGCAATGAGTTGTAGTTGAACCTTGGTCTAATTCTTTGTTTTAAAGTGTTTGGTTGTTAGTAGGCCAAATGGAGAAAGGCAAAGCCCCTGCTCTTTTACGCAAATACAAGTAGTTTGTATTTAATAAAGTTGACATTTTCAAAAAGATGAAATGCTAAGAATAGTTTTGGGATGTTATTGGTGGATTAAATACTAACATCAACGAATACAACAGTATTTTTCCGTTGCATCCCCTTCCAATCCATGGTATGTCTACATTTTTAACTGAAATACCTTTTGCCTTATAAGCTGACATTGTGAAATCGGGCTCGGCGCTCAACAAAGGACGGACGGAGCCAAGCTACTTCACACCACGTCCCGTGTCGGCAAGCGGGCACAAACGTACACGGCTGGGCTGACTAGCACGACTGCTGTGACGGCCAACAATCGAGGCTGCAGAAACAAACCTTCGAGACTTCTAGCTGCATCATTTCCGGTGCGTGTGTGTGGAACTCGAAAAAGGTCCTGTGTGTATAAGGAAACCAGAGAAATGAGTTTTAGAGTTACAGTGACAGACGTGAGTCGGTCAGTGTGTCGGTGAGTGCAAGATAGCTTGCGTGTGTGTCGTCGTGTCAGTACGCCGTAAGAAGATTCAACGAGCGCCACGAATGTTTACATCGTCGATTAGTGCATGATAGACACTGGAAGTGAAGAATGACACTAAACGGACTGAGCAAGATTTTGAGAAGTAAAAATTTCGAGAAGCTATAGCGCAGAAGGCTGTAAACTGTGTTAACAACGAGAAGAAAACTGAGTATTTTGGTAACATTTTAGAAGATAATAAAGCCACAGAAGAGTAACCGGACTAATTTCGTCTTCATTGTTATATCTTAACGTTTAGAAAGTTTTCGTGAATTTAACTCTATATCATACACAATCTTACTACAGTATTCGTATATATCCTGAGAAAGTTGCAAATTGAGGGATTGAAGAGATTGAGGAGTAAACCTGCTTTAGGTATTTTTTAATTTATCTTATATACCTATGATCGGTTGGGAAATAGCCCTTTACCTATAAGTGCAATATAAAAGTCGGTACAAGATTGGAAAGCAGGCCAATCGATTTTCAAGCATCCAATATGAAATTACCAGACAACTGCACATAAAACAGTGCATACCAATATTCTGAATTAATTTTAAAGGGAAGTCAAATAATAAAATTAATTTATTGTCACATAGTGATCAATATGTTTTAAAATACATATAAATATGGGTAAATGTAAAATAATTCAATTAAATGCCCTCAAAATATGGACAAATGTAAGAAAATAAGTAGAAACTTGTGGTTTTTGTCTGTCTGTGGTCTGTGGATTTGTATGCCAACCTTCAAATATAGAATGGACACTGTATTTTCAAGAAATAATTTAGTTAATTTATTCCTCCCTGCTTCTTCGGCGGTCAAGTGAGATTTCGTTCCTCACTCTAAAAGTTAGAAGGTGCGTACACGTACATATTTTGATGTGTATCATTAATAAACTGTTTTACTAACATAATTAATTTATATAATGTGATATCTGAGTCGCGAAATTGTAATATTTGGAGGATAAAACCTATTAGTGGTGTGTGGCTTCATATTCTCGCCGAGAGGTTAGACCGCCTACCTATCTCCAAGGCAGTCCGGGTCCAATCCTAGGGACCTGCATGTGGTATTCGTAGTGGAGGAAGCGGCGTCTGGGCGGGTTTTCTCCGGGTTCTTCTGTTTCCCCCGCCCTCATTCCACGAAGTGCTCCATCATCACCTTTCAAATCACCTATTTCACCTGCATTTCATATCATCTTCTTCCTCACTATCATACCTGGTGCTTGGCTGACCACCCGCTTCCAGGTCTTCACTCTGTCCGGTCCATAGGTTCCTGTGCTCCCCGACAGGCGTCTGACTCTAGGCACTGGCTTGTAAGTCCTAGGGAGTGTAAGTCCTACATACGGAGAGGGTAATCAGATGAAGAACAAGAAAAAGGCTTCAGATTTACTATTCCGATATTCATTACTTTGTATTGTAGTAAATTTAAAAATTATATTTTAATATAAACTAGGTAACAGAATATCCTATTATTGGTTTATAGGCAGAAAAAGTGTTATAAGTTAGGCAATTATACTAAATCATAGCGATGTATGTTTCTATTGTACCTTTGTAGTTATCTACCATATAACTTCGTAGTTTGTCTTCGTGAATTAAAACATTACATTTCGCCACAAGTCTTGCATTTATTTAATTATGTAAAAAATGTAATCGCTTCTGTAACATTACAGCACTGACCCACGACCCCATTCACGTAACTTGCAGTTCTGAATCTTAGGAAGGAGGCTACAGGTTTATTAACATTTGTTTCCTTGATACGTATTATCTCTAAACAATACTAAATCCCCAATAAGTGCTGCATGCGAAAAAACTGAAAAATTTCAGGAGTTTTAAAAAATTACAAAATTAATAAACTAAAAATCTTAAAAAATTGATCCTGAAAACTGTGATAGCGCTCCTTATTTCTTCATACTAAAAATTATGGTTTTCTCTTCGTGCGTAAATTTGACATGGGATTTTGTGTCTGTGTGCTTCATGACGATGGCTATTGCAAGAGTAACATACCGCTTCTTGACCTGGTAGGCCACCAGTGAAGATTGCACTTCCACGATGTCTAGAAGTTCTCAGCTGGTTACTTTTCTTGGCCCTTAGCCCTAGCGATGAGATTATCTCAAGGTATGCATGGGATGACACGTATTCATAATATAGAATACTTTAATTATTATTTCAAATAATTTTAAATGGGAAGTTATGCACCGATGAAGAGCAATGTAAAACTCACTATTTTGGATATAACTTGTGTAGCAAATTAATATAATGCCCGGGGATATTATAAATCACGGCGGTTGATTTCTACAAGCAGCTCAAGCCTGTTCTACTACTTAGAGAAGCTACGCAACTCTAATTCAAGGGACAAAACACGTCCAGACACATTTTCACTACAGAAGTAGTAAATGTACTCAAGCCAAGCCTACTCCTAATACTTCCCCTTTGTTTAATGATTCTTACTCCACTACTTCTACCTGATAATACCATATTACAAGATATTTTCTACAAGTGTCAAAATCTTCTGCTTTCAATTCTGACCTGCCTATAAATGTCCCAGATATACGCCCTGAGATTCCAAGAATTTCTCGTCAAGCTAATGCAACTAATCTGCCAGCTTTGCTTCTCTGAGCTAATAACACTGGTCTAGCTACCCGGGAAAATTCCACGAATTTGCCTACAGAATCTAGTCGCTGCTAATTACTTACCTACCGTTCTTCACCTTCTAACCAGAAACTAATTCTCCGTATCGACAAATGTTATACATCCTAACTTTACAAAACATATTCCCCTGATATCAATATGCAGAGTAATTCTGTATGATTGTTTCCTTTAAAATTCTTTATTGATAAGTTATCAAAATTACAACTTCATCTTCATTTCTTTTAAATTATAATTTATTTAATTGACCCATTGATTCAATATCAATTTTAAGAACACTTACTTGTTGGAGTCGTTATATATGTAATGCAGCTACTTTGAGAGTATCAGCAGATTATTTTGTATTTGGTTTGTGTGTTATAATTTGCCTGATTTTTGTGACTGAATTCCTGAAGCTCTTGAGGATTATGCAATAACGTTTGGAAAAGAAACATGGCAATCAAACTCCAAAGTTCGCTTTGAAGTAAAAAAAAGAAAGTAACATTCTTCTACCACTTCTTTTGATCCCTGGACTTCCCCAGGTTTTTGTATGTCCGTGTCTGTTGCACCCCTTCTTATTCTGCACTATCGAACGATCTCATTATTTCAACGTCAACTTGACAGCCACAAGAAAGACACATTTTATTTGCTTTCAAGACCAGGCGTTTTGACAAATGTAAACAATCTTAAGTAATTTACAAGCAGCTTAAAAATACATTGTTTATAGTTTACGATATTATAAAATCTTGGATAAAAGCCATAGTTTGATGCAAAGAGCTCGAAGCTAGTAAACAAAAACCGCTGGTTTCCTACTTCTTAACCGAGTTAGGTGGTACCACGGTACCGTTTGTGACCCGCATCGGGAGGTCGCGAGTGTGATCTCCGGTGGCCGCAGACCATGACTCTTATTTTTCCCCCGCTTGTCATATAGGTGAATACTTTCATACTATGACTTCCATTCCAAAATCCCCCTTCATTTCTTTATCATTTTTCAGGTGTACTTTAAGGCTCGTATAGCTCTGTATGAGGATAGCGGATGGATAGTGCAGGTGCTTGCGTATTTTAAATTATGTTCATGGCGCTGGATGGCGTTGTGTGGTCGATGTCCTCTCAGGAGGTGGACGCTAACGATACCTGACCGGGAATGCTGGTTGTGTCTCGACAATTTAGGGTCTTCCACACGCTTCTGTGATCAGTCCACCTAAAACCATGTCCGCCTCCTTCCTGGGAGTTGCAATCCCGCAATAGATCTGTGTGGAGTCACAGCGTGCAAGATGTCTCCCCTTTATCATTATTCTTTCCTGCTTCTGAGATTCATACTTCGCTTTGACTGGCCAGTTGTCACATACAAACTAGCCAGCATTGTGACAAAGTAGGTTGTAACTCGCTCACAAAGTTCCTGCCCAGTAAGTGTTATTAATACACAAAAACCTAATTTACATGCCGCTCTTATACAGTGCATACTGCAACTTAGTTCAATTTGAGGGTCTGTTCATTATCTTATCTTTGAGCTTAGCAGTATGATCATGCCCGAAGCAGCCTCTTCTTCCGATCAATTACTGAAATATCAAACTCAGGAACAAAGGTTAGCGCGAGGAAATACGTTCCTCTTTGTATCCACAACAGCTTTCTAGGAATTTCTTACACGCCGAAGGAAAATGGTTCACACAGCTTCGCTACACCTCCGAAATTTTCGAGAGTGTCTCTAACCCCTCCACCCTCCTCTCTCTCTTCCTTTCTAACTAATCATGCGCCAGCTATCGATAAAGAACACGCCTGCTATTTGTGAGGCGGGAGGGTAGCTTCATACTCTCCGCTCGCTTCGGTACTAATGTACTGCACCACGGTGGTACTTGCTCTCTGGAAATGCAGTGCTCGGCTGAGGAGGGACGCTGTGGTCGGCCGGCCATGCTTCCGGGGGCTGATCGATCAGTTGGACCTAACTGGTGGTGGGCTCTCTGTGGCGACCTGAAACTCCGTCTGAAGAACTTTCCTGCACCTGTTGAGGATCCACTGTAGTTGTAGTTCGGCCTGTAATGTGTCCTGGCTGCCTGTAGGGTATCATTCTTCCTTTCAGGATCTGACGCCCAATAAGTCATCGTCTGACGTGCAGAAACTCCTACCGTGACATACAGACAGTGTACTACAACACTTAATTGAACGCGTACCTGTCAAGTTGGGCACAGTGGGGAATAAAAGTCCGCATGGTTATTGTTTTAGTATTATGTTGGGTTTCGTTGCAATAAGTGTATTTACGTTTATTGCTGCCTTTTTAAAATTCGAATCATTCATTTTCTATTAAGAAAATTTCAGAAATGTTCTACAAGAATGAACAGAGTCTATTAATAAAATTTACAAAGGTGGATCATATTGATGAAAAATATATGACAGTATTGCGGAAATTGAGCCTAACTTTTAAACTCAAATAATACGTTGAAGGTATACGCTTGTCTCATAAAATGTGAAACACTTTGCATATCAGATATGGAAATCTACGGATATTTTCTGCACTCCATCGATCACATGGTCCGCATATTTGTGCGAAGCTACACCCTATATTGCCGTTTACGTGCGGAGAAAGATAAATGTATATCCCATCACTGTATATAAAGCAAAACTTGAATTCTCGATGTCGTACCGAGCGCGAAGGCTCCATGGTAATGTGTGATACTCGTGTTTGGGAGGTCACGGGATCAATTCCAATCAGGCTCACCACTTTGAGCTTGGGTTATTTCGTGGATTTCTCAGGTCAGTGGGTGAATGTTGTGGTGGGTCCCTTAGGTTTCAGGACTAGAGCACCAGGCGACGACAATTGGTACGCTGCGAGAGGACGGTGGAGTCTCAGCTGTGTAAAGATTTCTGCACTAAGCGGCTAGTTGCTGTGCAGACAAACATACCGTACAGGAGAACCTGTACGACCTGTTCTCGAATGCTGGAATGCTGGAATGCGCTTGGGAGGCCGGACCGATGTCCCTTCTTGCGGGGCTCGTTACTCTGGGCCTTCCAGGAGTAGCCTTCCGGGTGCAGGTAGGCTGGCGGGGGCATCAGGAACGGTTTCCTTCTGGAGTCGTTAGGGAGTTCATCCTTGCTAGCACGCGTCATGCGTGCATCACGCATTCGGATTTTGTCGCTCTTCGGGCTCCTCTTGGTCCCTTCCCTCCAGAGGTCACCTAAGGGGGGGGGGGGCGCCTCAGGCCGTCTAGTGTCAATCTTAATCTACTCAATAAGTAAACGTCTTAATTAAAATGTATGTGTTCAATTAATCTCTTAAGTTTCGGAGAATCAGTGTAAACATCGAATGAAGTATCTTCATTTCTATTACCAAAAGGGCAACATTAATATTAAGCATATGTCAATTATCACATTTAGCTTACAGATGTTGGATTCTGGCAATGCACATAACGTAGACACATTATTCCTTAGCTCGGCGTGTTTCTTTTTAATTGTGTTTTGGAGAAGATACTTATTTAGATAAACGTATTTTGTAAAAGCAAAATGAGTTGAGAAAATAACGTGAAAGTAATATGTTATATACTAAAATGGATAGCATAAAAACCTTCTCCATAAAAAGCTACGTATACATGCCGAATTTCATGGTGATTGGTCAAGGGTTTTCGAGATAAAGGGTTACATACATGTATACACGAACACCTATTATGTGTGTGTGTGTATATATATATGAATGATATGATATGAATTGTTTCTGGAAAAGTGAGTAGAGAGAGATGTGAATGCGTTATGTAAAAGTGAGTAGAGAAAACAATCTGAATTTAATACGTAGCATTTTCATTTTAAACATACAGAAAATTGTATGACTAATTTCTACAGTGTTTTTTTTTGTGTAAAATCGCGTTTTAAAGGAAACTTTTCGAAGTCTAAGTAGAGAAAGAGATGTAAATGTGCTACCTAAAAATCATGTGTTACCTAAAAGTCAGTAGAGAAAACAGAGTGAATTTAATACGTAGCTTTCCCATTTCAAATATAGAGAAAATCGTATGACCTAATTGTGTGTGTGTGTGCGTGAGAGAGAGAGAGAGAGAGAGAGAGAGAGAGAGAGAGAGAGAGGGTGTGTGTGTATGTGTGTGTATGTGTGTTAGTGTCTGTGTAAAATCGCGTTTTTCAGGAAAGACACCTATTTAGATAAACAAAAAGTCAAACCTTATCTGAGTATACAATTTGATCCAAAGCATTTGAGTTGTTCCTGAGATATCCTAAATATATACAGAAGAAATCCTCTGTAGAAAAGAGAGTAAAAAAGTTTTTTTTATGTAAAATCGCGTTTTTTCAGGATACAGCATTTGATCCAAATTGTTAGAACCGTTTCCAAGATACGTAAAATTTATATACATATATACCAGAATTGTTTATGTAAAGATATTACATTCAAACTTAACGGCGAGACGTGAATTAACTGCGAGGTCAGAGACTACGTATAGGTATATCGTGAGTCGTCCGCAAGCATTCAACTTTTTGTGAGGATGAATCCTTTCTCTGTAACATTTATTTTTATTTCTTATGATAAATGCTAAAAATAGCTACTTTGCAGTTTAGCGAGGTTCAAAACACTTGGTTTCCAAAACTTGAAAATATTTGATGACTGGACTACATGTTAGAGTACCTTAGCTTTTCTCTGCATCTGTAAATGTCATGTATGCTCGTTATAATAATATACTGAAAGAGGAAATCCGGCAATTTATCAAGCGATACTTTTTTATCGCTTTGAATATTGGAGTTTACAGTGCAGGAGAGGGTAGTGCAGCATTGCTAAAATACCTACTGGGGAATTTCCATCATAAGGCACTTACACACTGTTTTGCGTTTATCAGTTTTAATATGAACTACCACATTCGGATATTGCTAACACGGGAATTCATTCTAAACAGATACTGCACTTATCTCCAGGCAAAAGCTAACTTTGAAAACAAATGCCGTATTTTATCGCATAATCCCCCTTCTTTTTTTTTTTCTTGAAAAATTTGCTTGAAAACACTGGGGAGGGAATTATGCGAGTGGTGCTTCTAGGAATTCAGAAAGGAAGGGAAACCATGTAGTAGTATGTAAAACTTATATAGGTATGCAGTAATTTGAGAATGAACTGGATACATGCCACGGTTTCATTGGGCCTACAATGTATTGTTTCATTGCCCCCCCCCCCCCCCACCCCCTCTGACTATTCTGCGGTCTCACTTTCGTCACTATCATCACTATTTTCATTTATATCTGGATCCGATAACACATCTTCGTTTTCACTATTCCACATGTCGTCAGAACCATTAATTGCACAAGAAATGTCAGTTTTTTTTAAACTCTTCTTAACTCTTCTTAACTTGTAACCAACTGACTTGGAAACACGTCTGCAACTTTACATTTCAATTTTACGATACATTGTGACAATGGCAATACGAGTATTTTTGTGGTAAGCACTCCGTCCATTGTTGTCCGTGACAGGCAGCGCAGCATCGATTATTGTCCATTATCAAGTTATTTGAAGGCCGCTCCAATAAGAACGAACCAGGAGACGGAATTATGCGATGTTTAATGGGTAAATAATTTTTAGTGATAAAAAATTATAGGGGAGGGAAATATATGAGGGGAGGGGGGGGGGGCTTATGCGATAAAATACGATAATAATCTTACATTACGGATTACAGACTGCAAAGTGCCATAACAAAATACATGCAAACATGAGGGCACGTAAGGTTTCATTGACAGTTTTTCGTTTCTTATTCATATTGTGTTTTATTATTATTGATTATTGTCATCATTGTGTTATTACTAGTTTAATATTAATTTTATTATTTGTTATTGACTTTTATAAGAATATTTATTATGCTTATTATTAGTATTAGTGTTGTTTTTCGTATTATTATTATTATTATTATTATTATTATTATTATTATTATTATTATTATTATTATTATTATTATTATTATTATTATTATTATTATTATTATTATTATTATTATTATTATTATTATTATTATTATTATTATTGTTACTATTATTGTTGTTGTTATTATTGTTATTATTGCTATTATTGCTATTATTACTATTATTATCATCATCATTATCATTATGATCATTATCGTGCTGATGCTGATGATAATCACAATAAAATAGTAATGTAGTAATAACAATAAATAATAATTGCAATAATAATGATGATAATAAAATACAACAATAACATTAATAAGAAACCAAAAAGTGCTAATGAAACACTACGTGCCCTCAGCTTGCATGTATTTTGTTACGGTGCTTTAAAATCTATAATCCGTAATGTTGGATAATATGCCTGGAAAGTGGAGTCCTTCTAAGATGCAAAACTTTATAACATTTTCGGTTGTTTATAGTCTATTATCATGGGAAGTACCTCTCATCCCCCGTCTTCGCTAAGAGACAGAAGGAAGCTTGCTGACGCCTTTGCCGTCACTATGACTGGATTTACGTCGTTGCGTTCTGCAACTCGTTTAACGCACGAAGGGTTATCCATCTACCCCGACTCCGGATGAGCTGGGCCACCTGGTATTGTTGGTGGAGATGAATAAAATCTTTTCCCTTCTTCCTTTGCCCATGCCCTCCGCTTTTGTGTACGAAGTTCAGCAAGCGAAGTCTAGCGGAGCCGCTGATAGTAAATGCCACCCTCTGGATGTTGAACAAGGTGTACCTGAAGTCGAATATCCTTGCTGTAACCAGGGAAAGGCGCCATGGAGTTGTCCTCCTGTCTGTGGGCCTTTCTATTAGGGCAATAACTTGAGTCCAAAGACCCCCTCCCTCTGCTTTCTCAGGGACAGAAGTGGATATGCCAGTTACCTGCGTCAACTCCAAAGGTGAAGACCACCGAAAACCTCGTCAGGGCTAACAACAATCCAGTGCACCGTCGACTAACTATCCCAGTTAGTACTGGTGGAGATTAAGGTGTCTCACAAGCTTCGCCCAGATGTACTAAATTCCCCATAGCTATCGGAAACCATTGTCCCGTCGACACCAACCGAATCCGAGCCGCTCCTATACCTGAGGGTCTCAGATGCTCTGCCCGACATACCTGTAGTACAGTTAGTGCTTGCCTACGTGATATCCAGACCATGGCAACTTGAGGGATTGGAACCTCTCCCCCACGGGGCCCACTCTCTAGAGGATGTCAAAATTGTTAGTTCACAATGTTTCACGAAATATATAAAAGTTAAACATAAATAAGTATTTATGTCAGATTGTTTGACAGATATTACCACTATTTTTCTATTAAGTGTGAAACACTGTGTCACTCCACTTCCATAGTGACATAACAGAAAGGATGTAAATTATTGTGAATTTGTTTTCAATGTTTCATTACTTAAGTGCATATGTTATGTGAATGAATATTGCTTAGTTGTTCAAATTGCCATCAGTGTAACTAAATGCAGAATTAATTCATGTATACTATTCATTGACTGACACGCTCAAAATTGGTAGAAGATTGTTGAATAAATCTGGAGCTACAGTTAACATTTCCTAAGTCATAAATGTTTTTCCTTTTTTTTAAATTTCTCTCTTACCCTTGAAACGATCTAAAAGAAATTATTGCTTTCTATATTACATGCGAATTATCTAGAACCAAAATCTTGTATAATCCTCAACAAAGATATTCAAGATATTCTCGGGCTTCGAGCCAGGTGTAGTGATGAGGAGCCATCGACGACGTTCATCACTACATCTGGCTTGAAGCCCAAGAACATCTTGAATTGTTCATCACCAGGAAAGCTTCTGATCATACTCAACCAAGATTTTACTGGAACTGCAATTTGATATGTATATCTAAAAAAGCAAAATTTTGTTTAGAATATTTATAAACATCAGTAAGCATTAGGATAAGTTTAAAAAATAAATTGGTTCATACCTATCAGAGCTCCATAGGAATTTGAATTGTGGTATAGTGGGCTTTATTCCTAAATCGGTGACAGCGGATTTTGAAAGAAAACTTCAACTCCAAACTACGACTGAACTTCAAACAAATGAGTGGAAATGTCAATAAGGAAAGTAGAAGGATTTAATCATGCCTTTTATTGACAAAATTTAATCAAAAGGTACATCAACCTTTTGTTACAACATAGTAAACACGCCAAATGTTCCTAGTGTAGACAAAACACATTTTAAACCTTTAGTGGGATATTATCTGGCACTCCTTTTAAAACACAATCATCATGATAATTCTCAGGAGTATTATTTTAATTTTATATAATAATAGCATAATAATTGGGCCCATCCAGCTCCTTCAAATTTGGACCAAAATTCTTCATGGTAGTGGCTTCCTTGGGATTGATTTCAACGCTTTTAGAGAGAATCAGTGAATACGCAATATTATTAATGCGGACACTCCTTTTGGCCACATACATATTTTACATTCCTTTAACTCGTATAATGTTTCTCTCCTTGAACCATAACATCAGTTTTAGTTCTGCGTATGAAAACTTTGACATTTGAAATGCTTTGAAATATGTTTGGGTGGTACTTTTCCAATTCAACACAGGTTCATCATCACCATAAATTATGGGCACATCCATAATCTCTTAATATCTTGCATCCATGTTTTCTCAGTTTGTGCAAACATACACCTGCCGGAAGGGATTGAACAACTAACGAAAAAAAAAATAACAAAAAAAAACAACTTCTACTTTGATTACAGGCATAGATTCTCAAAAATATGCCTCTTCTTAATCATACCGATGACTGGTGTTTTTATTTTGTCCACCACTATCTGGTATTAGCTTTTGTGTTAGATTAGATGAAATAAATCACTGAAGCCTTTATGATGCAATGCTTCATTTCTATGCGTTTTCTTGTTTAAGATTTCAATAGTTGCTGCCATTGAATATTGTAAAACTGTAAAAACTGCGTTATCGACTGAAATATGCTGATTGGTCTGCAATATGGATTGCATTTCGTCATGCACGAAAGTGACTAATAGATATTGACAAATTTCAGAATGCAGTGCTAGCTGTTCATTCACAATAAAATGGATTATTATTAAGGCATGTCTTTATGATTGCTGAATGTTCAGTGTCTATTTTCCGGGTGGTAGGTACCTCCTACTTTATAACACGTCCCTCTTTCCCGATGTTTCCATGCTAGGCTCTTCTCCATCAGGAGACGTGATCCACCGTTTAGAGATAGAGTGGAAAGGTTGCAACGAGTTAGTAATATTCTGTACAATATAGCTTCAAGCAATGTAAAAACTAACATCTATAAACAACTGAGATAAAGGCGCTGTATTCATAGAAGAAGCCATCATGCAAAGCATGGAATAAGAAAAGTTAGTCCTTGAAGTGACTTATTTTCAGAATGAAAACACCCGGGAGAGAGCATTCGCCTGTTGGAAATCGAATCAAACCCCACAGTGATTAATATTTGAATATTCATGTTCACTATCCAACAAGAAACTGCAGAATGATCGGTTCGAGGAATATATTGAAAGGCAAGCGTACCTCCGTAATTCTCGCGCCACAGAAACTGAAAGATAACATCAGCTATGAATTTCAGTTGGCAGGCTTCAGTTTTGAGAACATATTCGATGATGCAGATATTCCTGTTTGACAGCAGAACTTCTACGTTTTCAACGTCTGCTTCCAGGCTAGAGTATTCAGTTGCAGTGTAGTACTTCGTTAACCAACGGCTGGCTGTTTCAGGTATCACCTACATTGACGTTGTGGTGCTATTTTCAACTACACTTTTAGAGAAGGGATCAATATGTATACGATACTAATTTATTCATTATTTACCATTACCATGTTTGAAATTATCTAAACTTTTGAAATAATTCGTCACTAACTTATTTATCTGAAGAATAATTGAATATATGTATCCATATTATAATTTTTATGAGTATTTGTCAATAAATAACGGCATTGTTATGAAGAGAATTCTGTAAGATTGGTAGGGAATACCGATTAAGGCCGTTGAAAATATAAAATAGCTAAATGACGTCATTAGTCACGTGAGTACGCCAACACAACGAATATTACTCATATTCAAAATACAAACCAAGAACCAACGAGAGCATAGTATTTTTAAAAGGATGAATCAGAAGACAAGAGTCATTCTGGTGGGATTATGGCGTAGGTTGTCCCACAGTATTTACATAAAATTTCTAATCCCCATAGACACACACACATAGCCTAACAAATGATTACATACATACATAATGCATGCACAAGAACCTACAGAAAAACATTCATAAACACAGCACAAAAAATGAAGACAATACAAGAAACACAAAAAGATAAAAATCCTCCCCTCGTTACACTGATACACGTATACGACAAATACCAACAAGAGGAACAGAAAAAACTTGAACACTTACAACACTTTCAAAACATTTAAACACACAATAGACATAAACACACACGTACACCAAACACACAAAAACCTGCAAATCATATAACAAATAACCAGGTGAAGTGCAGCAGCGAATACATAAAAAGCATTATTCAGCAACTAAATCACTGATCTTCTTGGGTGGAAGCCTGTCTATGGAGCGATGGATGTGAAACATGGGGAACTGACACACTAAAACAATAACACCAAATCACATCATACATCACTACACGGCGTCAACAAAAACACGAAGTAGAAACAAAAAACTACGCATATACGCCAGAAGGATCCCTCAAACAATAAATTTAAAAAACACACACTAGGCTGAAGAGAGATCTCACTAAACAGCCCGGGCATGTTGTAAACATGCCCAAATTAGCATTTTTACATTACATTACTTACGTTAGAGGCAGTCTGAAGGTATCATTTGCAAGAGTAACATGTGAAGCGTTCTTAAACGGCCACATGGGCCAGATCAATTTGGTATAGTAAGTATTTCATCAGTGACATGGAGACGAACTTTAAATTTATTGCCACCATTAAACCGCAGAAAAAGTCACATTAAGGAAACGGTACTGAAGCATGAAAATGCAAGGCATAAGCTTATTAAGAGAACAAAACAATAAAATTTCATCCTTATATCTACGTTTCTACTATATTATTGCAATACGCGATGTACTTAGCAATTTTTTAAATGTGTAAATATAACAATTACCTAGGATTTTTATGGGACCGCTAGATTTCATTACGTCGTTAAAAGCGATGTCGCTATAACCACCTTTTACTTTGGGTTTATTTACATGGGTGTCGTTTATAAGCATTAAATTCACACATAAGCATTCACACTTTTTCATTGTTCCGAATTCTAGGAAGGAATACTGTCTAAAGAAAAATCCCAAACCAGGAATTGAACCTGGGACACCTGGATTTGGAACATAACATGCTAACGACCTGAACCACAAAGACAGTCAGCATAAATTGTGTAAACGAGAGTGAGCTGATAAGGTCACCAAAGATTGCAGCACTATTCGTGTGATATTTTGCCCTTACGTTGGTGCAGCTAAATGCCATATAAAATTACAATTCATTGCAGACAGTAGTGACTGTAGACAGTCATTTGAAGCAGTTGTGGGTGCGCGTGGTGTTCAAAATGCAAAAAAATGGAGTACTGTGCAGTGGTAAACTTCATAAAAAAGGTTTAACACCAGCCACAAGTCATTTGCGGCTTGTAAATGTGTGACGACTCTTCACCTTTGTTTTCCACCGTGAACAAATGAGCGGCTGAGTTTAAACGTGGCCTTGAAAGCGTCCAAGGTGATCCATGCGGAAGAATTCTAAAACTACAACCACACTGGAAATCATCAAATAAGATGATTCTGGACGATAGGCGTACAAAGGTGCCAGAAATTGCTAATGCTCTAGAGATATCAAAGTAATGTATTGGTCACATCTAGAACCAGGAATTGAACGGAAAATGCTGTGCTCACTGCAGGTCACAAACGCATTCGCACGACACTTTCCGAAGAGTGCTCGATGCGTTTTAAGGAAAAAACAGCTTTTTGCGTCAATACGTGACAATGTATAAAACATGAATTCCTGCACTTTTGTGCATCGATCTTCCAAAATCACATCATCCACTTTTTCGGAAATTTCTAATATGGCTTATGGACGTCCTTCACGTGGGTCATCTTGAACGCTTTCACGGTTTAAATTTAGCCTCTCATTTCTTCGCGCTGGTAATTGAAGGTAAGTAGTCGCCACATATATTTTAAAAACTGCAAATGAATTTCGTTCGGTGTTAAACCTTCTTTTACGAAGAATTTTACCACCTCCCTTGGGGAACAAATCCTATCAAATCAGTCCGAAAATTTTTCCTGTAGAACATTATTCCATCTACCTCATTTCACAGTTTAAGCTCCAGAGAGGCTCGATACTGCAGCATCGACACCCGTACTGGGATGACCCCTTCCACCGTGACATTGTTTGGTGTCTGGCACTGAACGATATTCCATTTGTTTTCGTTTTTCTTTTACATTTTGAGCACCCGCGCACCAAAACTACTTCAAATGACTGCTACAGTCAACTGCTGTCTCGAATGACTTACAATGTCTAACACGTGTACCATCGTCATGGGAAAATATCACCCGAGTAGTACTGCGGTCTCTGGGCGAGGCCAAGAACGTATCAGCCCGTCCTCGTAGTAACGGTCCTATTTTGGGCACGTCACAGTGATGTGTCGGGAGAGAGAGAGGCCACTTTGGAGAACTCAGAGCTATAGCTCTGGCATTTTATGAGGTCTGTGCTTTTTATTGCGAGAGTGATGTGATTGCCGTTATTCGCACATTTATCACGTATGGATATGGTACAATTCACAGAAGAAATCCGAGTTGTGGGACGCTGCTTTAGAAAAATGGATCGTGAAAAGAAGCAGCTGTGCACAGAGGTTTGCGCCACTTTCGATCATGACTTTGAACACAAGAATGTTGCAAAAAGAAGTATTTATTTGTAAGTACAATCATTGACAATTATAGAGCGTGCTTCTGGTTTCTCCTCTAGCATTACATAGCTTAACGAAACCCTTCTGTGAAAAACAGGACAAGTATTACCAACATTCGGAATTACGGAGTTTATTATTATTATTACTATTATTATTATTATTATTATTATTATTATTATTATTATTATTATTATTATTATTATTATTATTATTATTATTATTATTATTATTATTATTATTATTATTATTATTATTATTATTATTATTATTATTATTATTATTATTATTATTATTGTTATTATTGTTATTGTTATTATTATTATTGTTATTATTATTATTGTTATTATTATTATTATTGTTATTATTATTATTATTATTATTATTATTATTATTATTATTATTATTATTATTATTATTATTATTATTATTATTATTATTATTATTATTATTATTATTATTATTATTATTATTATTATTATTATTATTATTATTATTATTATTATTATTATTATTGTTGTTGTTGTTGTTGTCCACTACATTCTACCTTATTTCTGTATTACTATTGAAACAAATGTGAAAACTAGCCGCTAGAGTTGATTTTGCAACAGTACGACACGTCCCCTGCTTAGATAGATCAGGTTACATTGTGGCCGAATGGTTAAACCGCTCGCTTCTCACCAAAGTATCCCGAGTTCCATCCCAGGTGCCCGCATGTGGGTTTGTGGTGGACAAGATGGCGCAGGGTCGGATTTTCTGCGGGTCCTGCGGTTTCCCCAGCCATCTCATTCCACCGTTGCTCCATTATCATTCTATGTATCATCAGTGTCTCCGGCATGGTGCTGCATGTATAAAAGCGGGCGTTAAACGCTACCAAAAATGTAGATTGACCATCAAAAGGTCTGCCGAGCCGCATCACCCTTGCCGCACACATAAGACCGCATGCATAAATGGGTCCTTCCTTGTGGCATTGAAATTGAGTTTTTATGTATGGTCATGCTTTAACTGCAGCGGTTCTCAGCGTCCCATTCTATTTTGGACGTAAACAACCACTTAAATTTGCTCAGAGGTCTCTTTATCCGGCTTGAGGTTCTTCTACGTGCAATAAATCCATTCGCAGGACCACCTCCTTTACTTCCCTTCCGAAGCAAATCATAATGAGCATTTGTGCCTTCCGCCGGGTTTGAACCCACTGCCTAGGGAACCAGAGGCTAGCATGTTATCTCCAGACCACGGAGAATGGTACTTGTAGCATGATGATACACTGTTTGTGGCACGTTCGGTATACTATCTCACTCAACCAGTTCGGCTTAAAAAAAATATATCTTAACATTGTAACAAACAAAATTAATTAAAATAATAATTTTTATGTCTATGAATTACAGATGCCATAATTGATAAACCCAAGGCGCAAAAGATAAACAAACATATTATGTATAATTCACCTCTTATTAATATTATCTACATAATACTTCTATGATTTTTAGTATATCACAAGCGGTGCAGCACTTTTACACTAAAGTAGGTTGCATTAAAAAAAATGGGCAGGGTTATAGAAGCTCAAAAGTTGACATAGCATTAGCGCAAGTAAGCATTACACTAGAAGTGTGGCGTCCACTGCATTTTCTAAAGCAGGGCTGGCGAACGTTACTCCATAGGTGTGAAGGAAGGGGTCCTCCCTTCACAACTACATAGCAGGCTTTAGCTAGAACCGGTTTTGCACTTTGTTTTTCCCACTTTTCCGATTTCGTGGTCACGAAGAGAGGGGAAGTAAATTATTTTTTAAATTATTTTGTTATTTAACGACGCTGTCAATTGCCAGGATCACATCAGCGTCACCGGTGTGCCGAAATTTCGTCCCGCAGGAGTTCTTTTACATGCCAGTAAATCTACTGACATGGAACTGTCGTTTTTAAGCATACTTAAAAACCATCGGCCTGGGCCGGGTTTGAACCCGCGACCTAGGGATCAGTAGGCCAGCGTCTAACCAACTGAGCCACCCAGACCGACAAGTGGAAGTAGGGGAATGTGATCACACCTACTGAGTAACGTTCATCAGCCCTGCTCTAAAGGGTTCGTCATAGCACTAGATCTGTTTTGGTGTTCCAAAGCTTTCGTGCCATAGGTAGCGATATTGTTGCAACTGAATAACATTCCCGGAGATGCATGCAGTACATATGTGTGTTTGTGGTTTCCTAACTTTTCTGTTCTGCAAAGATGTGATAGAGATGTAAGAGTACATTTGCTCTGGAATTCCTTAAGCTTCGCATTCAGCACATGAACAGATGGATGTAATTCATGAAATTGTGCCTTAAAATGTCTATGGAAAGACTCAGTCCCATTTGTTGTTCGGAGATCGCTTCAAAGACAGCTAGCCCATAACACCTGTGGAAATTTGGCCTCATGAGTGATGTTTCCGAATACATACTCGTAAAGCATTCATTTAAGGATTATCAGCAATTTTGCTGTGCAGTTCAACAAATCCATCACCTAGACTCATTCTTTTTCTTTAGTAATGATTTATATGCCACTTTTAGAGCTTAGAGCCATGTGTTTAAACATGTTGCGACGAGGTAGATTTTCTCAATTTATGTAGTCGCTTTCATTGTGTGATTAATTTGTTGGCGGTACAGTAACCTAAAGTTTTGCGGTGCTGGAACCTACATTTTTTTGGTTAAGTAATGACATCCCAACGTTAGTTTTGGGCAAATGCCATGCACCCATCACATGCTACTCTCGTTTTTGCTATGACCAATAATTCCTATGACCTTATAAAATTATTTTATAAGGGCGATGATGACCAAATAGGTGATCGCCCTTAAAATTACACTATCAACGTCGCCATCAACGTCGTCATCATCATCATCATCATCAACATCATCATCAATCATCATCATCATCACATGTTCCTCTATGAGCCCTTTAGTTTACTTATATTCGATTGCTCTCGAAGAAAAATTTACACTACGAAGGCGACATTGAACATTTTTAGAAAAAAAATGAAATCTATTTATATTTGACAACTACTTTCTTGTTTCACGAGTTTATTGCGTAGCTAGGTTGATTGCTTCTAATAGTTTGTTAATTAGCATTATTTAAATTTTTGTATTTGCCCCAAAATATATTTTGGTGGAGTACTTTTCCCAGCTATAATGTTTTACAATTTTAAATCGTCATTAAATACTAAACAATGCGCATACCTTAAAGAGCGCCATCTAAGATTTGGTACATGGAATTCAAAAGGGATCGCTGTTTTCTTAGTAAAGATGTTTATAAAAGTCTCAAGGAATGGTGTTTCTGATCGAAATATTGCTGCTGTTCGAGCAATGCTTGAAAAGTAGCATTCTAAATTTCTTCTGTCAACATTGTGCATCGCTATGACTCATACACAAAATATTTTACATCAATGTTGTATGACAAAACTTTATTGTTGATGGATTTCACATTAAGGAGCTCCATCAAAAACAAAAACGTATTGATTGGTGCAGAAAAACTCTGGCACGGCTTTTCAAATTTGGTTTGGAATGTAGTTACTGGTGATGAATTTTGAATTTCTTGTTATGATACGGAAAAGAAAAATCAATCGGCTCAATAGTCTTTCAAACAGAAAGTCCAATGAATTCGCAGTACTTGTAAAATTAAGACCGTTTTTTCCTAAAACGGGCCATATTGCCACTAAGATAGATGTACTATTACTGCCGATTGGCACACAAATGTCTTTTTACTGCATATGTTTGAAAAGGTTCATGAAAAGTGCTTTGCAAAAATAATTTTACATAATGACAATGCATCGTCACTTTTGGTAAAACTAACAAAGGAGCATCTGTATGTCGTAAATGTCAGCACCATAGACCCTCCATCATACAATCCAGAACCTAGCACCTTGTGACTTCTTTTTGTTTCCGCAAATTAAAAATAAAATGCCTGGAATCACTTTCTCGTCATTGGATGAAGCAGTGAGTCATTATAAAAACCATATCTCTCTGAAGTGACTCAGAAGAGTGGCAACATTGCTTTAAAGACGGATTTCATCGAATGCAATAATGTATCAATGTTAAAGGGAAATATTTTGAAAATACAATAAAATACTTCAAATTGTGTTTTTCCAGAAAAACTCAGTGTCGCTTTCGTATTCGTAAATTGTATTTTGCCCCCAAGAAAAATAGAACAATATTTCATCATCATCGTGTAGCACTACGGCCTTTTGAGTTTAGCCTCGGCTTTCTTACAAAATAATAAAAAATATAAACCCGCAGTCAATCTAAGTAAAACTAAACAAAGGACGGCAATACTTCTACTATGATACAAAAAAGAAATACCTGAAAGTAGAGACAACTTAAAAACTCCAATAGCTTTATGTGACAACACTGGTTTGCTGTTCCAGAAAAAAGTGGTGGACCAGATCTTGGAGCTCTTTTAAAATGCAAGCGGGACATCACTTTTTTCGGGAATTGCAAGCTACAGATGAGCGACTGCTGAGATAGGTGAACGGCAAGACAGTTCAGTTATCCACTAAGTGTAGTGGTAAAACATTCAATGGTATACAAATTTCCTATTGGTACAAATCTTTGCTGCCTTATCTGAAGAGTTACGGTACTATATATGGAGTAAAGAAATACTGATATTAAAACGCCATAGATTTTATAAAACTTGTACATTCCACTTCTCAAGTAGTTTTTTCCACTTATTTCACGTCGCCTTAGTCCTGTGGTCAAATTACGACGGAATTGTTTAGGAGATACCTCGTAGATCAGTGTGTGGTCAACAGTTGGTCTTCAAGGTCTCATCCTTATCCATGCCATCCTGCTTCGTCACCAGTCCACAGAAGGATTTGTACCTCTGTTTGTGACGGGCAGATGGCATTAGGGTGCTATCCAGTCTAGCTGATTTCATTCTCTACAATCGCTATTACCAACTGTTTCAATTTTTACTGTTGTTTTAGCTTTCAGGTGGAACTTTGGTTCGTGGAATTAAATATCCAATCCGGTATTTACCTTGGTGACTGAGGGAAACCGCGAAAAAAAATCCCAGCTCGTGGGATTCGAACCCTGGACCTCCCGAATATGGGACACAGATGTTACCGATCTTTTCTCAAGTAATTCTAATTACAAACTTCCAGAGCTTAGAGGTGACTGAGTGGGCAATATTTTGAATCATGTCCGAAAATGCGTCGTTTCCGTGCCACAGCCGCAGTCAATTAATGGGACTTCAACTTCTGTTCTCAGTATATGGGTGGCGTTATGGTCACCTATCTTGCTGGGGAGTACCAGTGTCAGCCCCGTGTGGCCTGGCGGTTGCATCGAGAACGCTGGAGCCGAAATAAAGGACCTTGAGATCACGTTAGGGACCTTACGTTAGCTCGCGACCTTGGCCCTGGTTCCAACACATCCGTAAAGGCACTCCCATCATATCCCTTCCTGTGGGGTCCGACATACAATAACCTTGTGTGTAAGGTCGAGTGTAGAATCCCCTCCGCTTCTAATCCAATCCGATCGAAATATCATATATCTTTTATAAAAATTAAACTGACAATCTAAGTAGCCCTGAATGGAGGACATGGTTGCAAAATTTGAAGATTTTCCTGATATTTATCACATTTTTTCAACATTTCCGGTAGCCTTTTTCCAAAATTTACTGCACATGTTATCCTCTTCTATGTGATGAATTTTAAGTAAAATACACACTGTTCAATAAAAACTAATCTGAAACTCAGGCCGGTTTTATTTGTAAGTTTCTCTGTGAATTTTTCTGAGTTATAGTTTAAACGTTTTAGATCATTTAAAATGCTCTTTAGGATACAGTTTTTAAATCATGAGAATGAACCTTTGAAAATAGTTTTCTGTACATATTGTAGCAGTCCACTTTTTAAACTGCTTTTCACTAATTTTCACTGTTAGTAACATAGCCGGTAACCTGATAAACTCACACTGTCACTTCATAAATGTGAACTACTTCCAATAATCACTATCACTTCACTTCACGTCAAATTGAGATAGCACGACTCAGCCTTTTCTTTCGGATGGTTCAGTCGCTGGGAACTCGAGTAGAAGATATCTCGAATCCCCCACAGCTATGCAGTCATTGCACAATCCCAACAAACTCGGTCGGAGAAAAGCGCCTTTCTTCGCACTACAAACTCACTCGCTAACTCTTTCAGGATTAAACAAAACTTTCCCCTCCAAACTATCGTTCTTCTTTTTGTAAAAATGGCTTTATTTGATTACAGAAGCAAGCTTATATTTGAAAGCGCTATTCCTTGGGAAATGTTTTCCGAATTAACCATTTATGAGGAAATATCTTTTTAGTTTGTAGGAGTTTAACGGCATCACAGAAAATTAATTTCTCTTCTTAAAAATTATTTAATATTTATTGCAACACTCTCTTAATGTCTAGTTGGATTCTTTAATTTAATGATACACATTTTTAATTTCAGAAGCCTGTCATGAAGTAAACTTATTTTCCTTACAAAACAACATTAGATTTAGAGTGCGGAAATTATCTTTTTGTAATACCTGATATGTAAGGTAATCACTGTTAACACATATTTGGTAGTATATGATAAATTTACAATGCGTTTATCAATTCTCACGGCAACAAGGCTATTAATACTTAGGGTACCAGTAGGAAATGAGGAAACACCCAACAGCATAGTAACCTAAAAATAAATTAACGAATCCTTAGCAAAATATACAAACGTATTAATTATTTATTGATTGAAACATTAACTTCGCAGATTGGAGATATTCTTAACATTAAGAAGCGATTCAATTCTTTTTACTTCTTCAGTGTATCTTGAGGTGTAATGTGGATTTTCACATCACATGTGCTAATTCAAGTAAAGAATCTGTTGTAAAATTCATTAACAAGAGAGTGGATAAGAAGGCTTTACCCATATCACTTAGATGTAGCTTTTCATGTATGCACATTGAGAATTAATCTTTTCTTAATCTATTTTCAAGACTTTTAAAAGTAAGTGGCTAACCATGAACTGTAAGTTACTTTAGTACGCAACATTATTACAATATAATCTACTTTTTGGTTTCTCCGCTGTGTAGAGAAGTATTGTGTTCCAATCAAAAATTGATGTCGAGATTTACCTATACATATATGTTTCGAGGCCCCTGAATACCAAAAAAAAAAAAAAAAAAAAAAGATTTTAAGAAAAAGATCCGTGGTGTGTGTGTAAACAACATTACTCAAAAATCTGATGTGTTGCACTCACATGACTTTCTCTACTCTTGTACTAACCATTCTTACAAACTCTTATTCATATATCTTCTTCGTGTTAGTTGAGATAAACATTTGTACAAATTATGTTATTGCTTATTTCCTTGTAGGTGCAAGTGGAATATTGGAATACAGTAGGCTTTGTGCGATAGTCAAATCATAACTCTTTAACCAAACGTGTATTAAATACCAAACTTGTAATTAAGATCTTTCAAGCATGCATCACAAGATTATCAAGAAAATCCCCTGTCCCCGAACTATTCTTCACATGGAAACTGTTTCAAAAGCTTTGACTTTGCAAAAGTGGCTAAATTGATTAAAATGCCAAATGTTTAAGATAATGTCATGATACAACGGAAGTGGGCTAGATTAAATTTTGAACTCTTAAGCTCTTACCAAATGGGAATTCGTTACTACCTTTCTTTTTCTTTTCCCCTTCCTGATCATACAAAGGAAACGGTAATCAGGACCATCGCATAGCTTCCAGCTCGTAAAAGATTTGAGTATCCCTTAAGTTTACTGTCTATCATTATTCCCAGTGTACCTAAACTACATATTCTTCTTCTTTCCCTGATTACCATCCCCTTATGTAGGACTTACTAGGGTCAGACACCTGTCGGGGAGCAGAGGGACCTCAGGTGGTCAGCCAAGCAAGATAGTGAGGAAGAGGATGGTATGAAATGTAGGTGAAATGGATGATTGGAAAGGTGATAATGGAGCAATTGGTGGAATGAATGATGGGAGAAACCGGAGAACCCGGAGAAAATCCGCCTAGATGCCGCTTCGTCCACTACGAATACCACATGCGGGTCCCGCCTAGGTGGTAGGCGAGCGGTCTAACCTTTCAGGCACGACGGCACCATTATACTTCCAAACTCAGGGAAGGATGAGAAATAATCTTGGCTGGAGAGAAATTCCTATCCCCCTGCCGGGAATCGAACCCGGCAGGCAGGTGCTCTACCAACTGCGCTACGGGGCCAGCCCCAAAACTACATCTCACAGTCAAAGAGGAACTATCCTGTAGCAAACGACAGGAAGGATCTTCTCAAGCCACTACGTATTTGACGCTTCGTGCATTTACCTATTTTTTGGAACACTACACGAATCATTTTTTGAAAAATAGGTAAAGAAGGTAATGTGAATCTAACGCACCCGTTATATGCCGCCTTTAGGGGCTTTTAACCTCCTGGAACTGTCATTAAGAGCAATGGTATTCACTCATAACGGTGGTTTAGAACTTTGGGTTTCTATTACTTTGGTTTTTGTTTTGATTTGTTACATCCTTAAAGACCAACCAAAGGTCCCCGTCATGAGGACCGGGCAACGCGAAGTAGTATAAGGTCTTATGGGGTGATGTATAGTTGGGGCTCATGTCTCTATACCGCTACGGTAGCTATGAAGGCCCACAAGGAACTCTGAAAACCGGCAAACTACGCACTGGCAAACCACAGGGAATCGAACCGGTACCCATACCTACACAGCAGGCAGGTGCCCTACTGACTGATATACGAGGCCAGCTGCACCTGATTTTTAATCAGAACCGGCATGGGATTTTGTCCCCGCTGGGAGGTCTGTTATAGGGTGCACTCAGCCTCGTTAGGTCCATGAGGGGCAATTGGGGAGCTATCCTTATAGAACGGAAGCGTCCCTAAAAGGTCAAGTAGTCGCCTTACGGTCGAGGGAGTCGGTGTGCTGACCCCCGCCACCACCAACCTGCACTCCTCTGTGGCGTGGCTGCGGCTGGACGATGAGGATAACCTCTGCACAGAGGAGATGCCCTAAGGATTCGGGAGGATCGTTAATAATGTTGGTATAACATATTGGTTGCGGGTAGTATGCCTGAAATTAACATGAATTCACTGTTTCTGAGTTGGAGTTTGACGTCTATCTTGTAGTAGGTAATCTAGTTAAAACTAGAACATCCCATTAGCAGAGCCGGCAAGTTGACTGAAGTTTTTCAAGTTTATTTTATTAGGAAAGTATTGGCCTGGTGCCGGTACATTGGGCCTGGCTTACAGGCTATAATTTACATTTATATATGTGATTAACTTTTCTCCTACCCATACGGTGACCATCATTAGGTCACCGAGAATAGTTTATAATTGTCTTTTTTAGGGTCCTATTTCTTCTTTGTGATAAATATCTATTTATACATATTTACACTATTTACTCACGCATTCACCCACGCACACATTCATGCACACACACATACACGCACACACACTAATCTTCACTGGGCACATCAGAAATATGCGTCCCAGCTCGCGCACTACACTATTTACACTATGTACACTGTCCCGTGGTGGCAGCTCCTGAATGTTTTCCGAGGCAAGGGCCTCTGCCGGAACATGTATGTGGTCTAGGAACGAGGCTGCGTGGCTGCGCATTAGTCGACGAGCCGAGCCGCTTCTAGGACATTTTTATCCTGGTATGCTGCACAACAGGCTACGAAGACCAAGCGGAAATGGGGCGGCTACAAGATGACAGATGGACAGCACGAGCTACCACATGGGACCCCTACATGAGCAAGAGACTCCCAGGAAGACCAAGACGCAAATGGTCGGACTTGTTCAGAAAACAAGTAGGAAGACAGTGGACCACCATAGCCAGAAACAGACAGAAGTGGAAAGAACTAGAACAACAATTAAGTGACCCTGTGCAATCCAATGTTTAGTTTATTATGTACGATATCCTCTTACGCGGACTAGCTCATAGCGTGAGTGTTTTAAAGCAGCTACCCTTACTTGTAGGAGGCCTTTGTCCTCAATGGGACATCACAGGCTATTTTCATTCATTCATTCATTCATTCATGCTTGCGGTGCTTCGGCTTGCCTTTGCCATTGTTGGCGATCACGTCATTTTCGTGGTTCCTAATGCGCGTCCACGCCGCCATTCCTCTTTTTTCTATTGCCTCCGGGATGAATGGGATCCGGGTTTCAAGGTGTAGAGTTTGGGTGGTGGTGAGGAGTGGAGAAGAGAGGATTTTTATGAGCGAGAGGTTTTGGAGGGTTTGAAGTTGTTTCAGGGCGGTTTTCGAGGCATTAGCCCAGGCCACACATGCATTCAGGACCACTGATAGAATAAATTATATATATAGTATCAGTTTTTACTTCAGTCGCAACTGTTTACTACGGAAGATGGGGCGCACAACTTTAGCCGCTGTCTGCCTTTATTGGCGCTATTTTTTATGTGGGTGGACCAACACATTGTGCGGTCCAAGGTGACTCCTAAGTATTTAACCTGCTGACGGCAGTGCAATATTTGACCACCGACCGTTAGGTCCATTGCCAAAGTATGACGTCGCTTGGAGAAATGAATCAGATGGCATTTGTCGGGATTAATTTTGATTTTCCAGTCATGTTGCCATGAGAGGAAATTGTTCACATAACGTTGCATTTCTGCAAGGCCGAAACGTGGATTCCTATGGTGGTTGTATATTCCAGTGTCGTCAGCATACATTGCGACCTTGCATCTGGCGTCCACGGGGTAGTCATTAGTAAATAGTATATACAGAAATGGTGACATTATTGCCCTTTGTGGGACGCCAGCTCGCACTGCTCGCTCTCGAGAAGAGCAGTGGCCCACTTGGATGTAAAACTGCCGCTTTTCTAGAAAATTGTGCAGCAAGTATAGATAATTCTGAAGAGCCGGGAAATTGTGGTACAGTTTGCGAATGAGGCCATTGTACCAGCAGCAGTCAAAAGCGGCTTCTACGTCCAGAAATAGTGCCAACGTTGAAGCCCCATTGTTAAATTGCTCCGTTATGTCATCAGTTAGCCTGAGGAGCTGTAATTCGGTGGAATGTATTTTTCTAAAGCCAAACTGCGATTTTGAGAGTATATGAGTTGCCGAGACTTGTTTCTGTAGTCGAGAAAGGATGCATTTTTCGAGCAATTTACCAATAGTAGACAAGAGACTAATGGGGTGGTAGTTTTGCGGTTGTCTGGTGCTTTTGCCTTGCTTTGGGAGCATGATAACCTTGGCTCGTTTCCAATTGGAGGGGAAATAGCCTTGCTGCAAACAGGCGTTAAATATCTTTGCTAGTTGCATCAGAGCTTTTCTCGGGAGATTCTTAAGTTCCTCATTAGTCACTTTGTCTGGGCCGGCAGCTTTCCCATTAGGTAATTTCCTAATGAGCTTGTAAACTTCCTGCAGTGTTATTAGGGATAGCTGTTGTTCTTGCTTCTGCGCCACCCAGGTTTGTACCCATGTCTGTACCTACCGTTCTAAAACACGGTTGGTAACTGGGTTTTCACTGAATCTGTCTTCAAGACGGTCAGCGAAGATTTCGACTTTCTCCTCTTCGGAGAAGTTCAGGCCGCTGTGAGTGTGCAGCGCCTCAGTTGCGGAGTTGACGCTCGTGGAAATTTCGAAAGCCTTGAGTAATTTCCACAAAGAAGTGTCCGAATGGGTGGTACTCAGCATTTTGTTTTCCACTGTTCAGTTTTGTTGATTCTAATTGGACACCGAATGATGTTGCGTAGCCATTTTGCTAGCACTTTATATTCAGGCTGACGGGTGTACCGCCACTGTCTTGTCAAGAGCCGTCTCCGCGCAATGAGTTGCTCTACCTCGGGGTACGTACAAAAACTGGGTAGTCTTGTGGTGTATGTGGTAGCATATTTTCTCCTGGCTGTGTGTAGAGAGGCATTAAAGTGTTCAATGGCGACATCTATGTGTGCCTCGCTATAGTATGACAGCCTGGGTTGTGCCATCCCGGGCATTTCGATGGTGAACTTATTCCAGTCGGTCTCGGCTCTCCTTCGAGGGCCAGAGTCACCGGCTGAAATGCCACCCTGTATGTCGAAATGCACAGGAAGATGGTCGGAGTCCAGGCTGTGATACACAGTAAAGTTATTTAATAGTGTCGCATTTTTTGTGAGTACGATGTCCAAAATCTCAGAGTAAAAGTGCCCTGATCGATGCCAAAAGGTGTGTTCTTGGGGGAAGATGTACCTCAATGTCATCATTGTCAGCTGTAAGTTCGACCAGGAGATTTCCCGCCGCGTTTGCCCGGCGTGAAAACCATCAGGGGTGCCGGGCATTGAAATCTCTGCAATTATAACATGCTCCTCTAAAGTGAGGATTTGTTCGAGGTCGTGTATGAAATCTGGGGAGTTGGGGGCCGATAAAGTGCTACCAGCATCACCGTTTGACTATTTACACATGTTTTAAGAGCTGTGCACTCTAACGCTGCCATTGCAGGTAGCGTAACAGAAGCATGAGCAATAGTATTTCTAAGTAAAATAGCAGTCCCTCCCCCTTGTCTGCCAATAAAATTCTGTCGCTTCGATAGACTTGATACCCCTGGAGCTTAAAAGTGTGCTCCTTTTTAATTTTGTTTCGCTAATGAATGCGACGTCAATTTTGTTATACCGTAGGTAGTTTTCAAGTTCGTGTTGCTTTCTGTGGATGTCATCTGCATTCCACAGGAGTGCGCGAGTTAAATTTGTACCTCCCCTTATATTGGTCATTTATTCTAAAAGGGTTGAAAGGAGACATATGATGGTCTCTATTTTCTCCCAAGTGCTGTTGCAGGTCTTGAATTTGGCCAGGAAAAGTTGTATCTTCATCAATAATGACGGTAAATTTATGTCCTTAAAAATGTTTAATATATCTTTTAACCCACTCAGGTCACCCGTGGGCGCCTGTTGGGATTGTGGAGGTGGACATTCTGTGGTGGCACTGGTGCCTTTTGCCCTCCGGTAGCTCCTGCGAAGGAGATACCTGTTTGAACCAGGGCCGGGTGTATGATGGATCTTGGCCCTGACTGAGCACTGGGAGAGCTCCTAGCTATAGATGCCAGTTGACGGCGGTGACGTTCTTTACGAAATGTCTCACACCCCCTGTAGCTGGCAGGATGCGTTTCCCCACAATTAGCACAGTAGGGTACAACGCCCTGCTTGGCCTTTTTCGAGCAATCAGCCAGACGGTGGAGGTCACCACAAAGGACACACCAAGAGATCATGTTGCAGTTCCTGAAATTATGCTCCAGATGCTGACAGTTGTAGCATTGAGTAATGTTTTGATTTGTTTTTAGGACCCCCACTGTGACCATCATATGGTACACCTCTTGTTCCTGTAAAAGTATTTGGTTTTCGGTGGTACCGTCAAGATTTACCTGAAAATTCGGCAGAGGCCTGCCGCGTGTTGTCATCTGTCGAACTTGGACGCCACTGTACCCTCTTAGGACCAGATCATGTTTCACATAATCTTCCTCCAAATCAGCAGGAAGACGTTTGATCACATACCGAAGAGGTTGGTCCGCACGTGGAGTAAAACTATAGTTCTCTATCCCGGCGTCCTTCAGGAGCTGCATTGTCGGGATCGCGTCTTGCTTCTGTTGAAGGAAGAGCTTAAGGCACTCCTTCGTTGTCTGCAGTTTGTATGTGCCAACAGGAAGGGAACCGCACAGGATGCGGAGGACCTTTACTGTTTGCTGGACGTCAGTGATTATGATCCTTGGGGTTTTTTGGCCTTCTGATGCTGTTGTATTGTTGGATGTGCTTGGGGCGGGAGTGGGGGTGGGTATGGTGGTCGGTGTAGTGTGTCTCTTCTGTGTTTGAGTAGAAGCTTTGGTGGGGGGTAGTTTAGGGAAGTTAGTCTTGGAGGTGGAGGCTATTGTGCGTCGTCGTCGGATTCTGCTTCATGTTGTGCCCTCAGTGGCGCGTAGGTGTTGCTCGTGGTGAGGGGGTGTGGCGGCGTTTTCGGCGCTGCTGGCCGGGACACTCACTGTCGGAGTCGCTTTCCCGGTCGCTTTCTCTACTCATTTTGTTCCTTGTAGGAACCTGCCGCCACTCCTCACTGAGGATGACTAGTCTTCACTTCTTGAGGGCATGCTCTTTGTAGCAGAACCCTAGGTCCTGCGCGAACTTTGAGAATTGCTGGGACTCCCCATCCATGTTTGCCAGCACATTCTGGTAGTTGACGATCTTTCCCTTTAGATCATCTACTTCTTTCTGCAATTTTTCAAACTCCAATTCCTTAAACTCCTCCTCTGTCATCTGCGTTGTCCTTGTTCGGTGGCTGTTGGCGGCTGCTGCCAGTGGGGTTGTAGTGGGCGGGGCGAGTGTAGTGGCACTCCCGGCTGCGTTGGATGTCACTCCACTCTCGGCGGCCGGCGGGTCAGAGGTGGCAGACGCCATTCCCCTTCTTGTTCCTACCGCTCCCAGTCGCAAAGGGTTATGGGAGCCTGCACTTAGCGTGGGTACGCTATGCTTCGCGCGCTTTTTTTTTTTAACAAGCTTACACTTACACTATGTTTATAAGAATGATGAAAACTATTTACACTCATATGAACCACATGTCATTGCACTTCACAAATTATCCGTCCGGGTGTACACGGACATACGATAATAACGCACTATGTACAACACGTATGTAGATACTACACTTAGAACTCCTCCCTGGACACGAATAATGTAAAGGTAATCTCCACACAGTTTTTCTTCCTTGTCGCTGGCTCCAAAATGTCTTTCCCGCCAAAATTATGGCAGTTGACAATGATCCCGCCAAACCGTTTCACGTGACTTTCTCGCGCGCACCAACAAAGGACCCTCTTCTCACAATGGTCATAACAGAACTGAGCCACACTCCAAAATGAATTAATCATCCTTGTCAAGTTGACTGAAGTTCAACTTCAACTTATTTTATTGACTGATATATTTGCCTGGTGCCGGTAAAAGGGGCCCAGTTTACAGGCTCAAGTTTACATTATATACAGTTAACAGTTTTAAATGGGCACTCTGGTTTTCTTTTTTTTCACAACAAAAACCCACACTGTGAGCAGCCTTAGCTCACCGAGAACAGTTTTAGGGTGTATTTTCAGTCTTTATGTTGGTCCTTTTTTTTTTTTAGATAGTTTTTTTATGTACACTGATCCATACGCTCACTCACTCCTGGGCATACCACACATATGTCCCATCACACGCACACACACACACACACACACACACTCGTATACACATATTTACACTGCATATATACACTTCACTATTTACAGTTTTTCCGCAGTTTTCCTGTGCGGCCAGGTTGCAGCTCCTGTGGCGTTTCCGAGGTACAGACCCTCTTCGGGAGTGCGTGGCCTTGGGCCTGTGTTGCATGGGTGCGCATCAGTCGGCGAGCCATGCAATGTCTAGAACATTTTATAATTCTAGCATGTTTGCGATGCTTTGGTCCGCCCTTGCCAATATTGGCAATCACGTCGTTTTGGTGATTGCTGATGCGCACCCACGCGACAGTGGCTCTTTTTGTTATTGCCTCGGGAATGGATGGGATCTAGGTTTCCTGGTGAAGGGTTTGGTTAGTGGTTAGGATGGGAGCAGAGAGGAGTTTCCGGAGGGAGAGGTTTTGGAGGGTTTGGATAGTCTTCAGGGCGGTTTTTGAGGCGTTTGCCCAGGCCACACACGCATAAAGAACCACTGACAGGATGAAAGCTTTATACAGGACGAGTTTGGACTTCAATTGCAGCTGTTTGCTGCGGAAGATGGGTTATTTACATGACACTGGACACTATATATACAGCTATATCACTGATTATCCTCCCGGGTTTACAACACTGGAAAATGTGTATACACAATTAGCACCACCATTACACTTTGATTACAATAGTATTTAGGAACACCGATCATATATAACGCAATACTGAAATGTTAGATTCACTACTTTCACTCAGCGATTGCGTCCTCAATCACTTGAGTCGCAAAAATCTGAAGCACCAAGTGACTCACAGTCACTTCTTATTTGTCCTCTGAAGCACTCTACCACAGATCATCCACTTTACTCTGAAGTTCACTGAAATAAAACTTTGGCGCATACCAGAAGAATAAATGATGCCAACACTGCTGATGCTTGATAAACTCCATGAGATTTTGAGTATTAAAAGGATACCTGCGGAAGTTGCATGGTATAAGTTTTGTTGCAGCTAACTCATTTTTAAACTTCCAACTGCATATATTGTAGGATTTTGAAACATTAACATAACATAGCGAAATATAAATGATTTATCTGCATTATAGAGACCACTGACATCTAGCGCTGGCAGGGTTAAACTCTGGGACTCAATGCTTTGATTCAACGCATTCACATACCTTTGCAAATATGAATCATTTAGATTGTGATACTAGGCTTAGGAAGTTAAGAGCATTATTGCGAAATATATTCTTGCTTATGTGATTTCAAAGTTATTAGGTCTGTTAGATTTTTTAAAGGTGCCGTAATCATTATTATTATTATTATTATGATTATTATTATTATTATTATTATTATTATTATTATTATTATTATTATTATTATTATTATTATTATTATTATTATTATTATTATTATTATTATTATTATTATTATTATTATTATTATTATTATTATTATTATTATTATTATTATTGTCATTGTCATTGTCATTGTCATTGTCATTGTCATTGTCATTGTCATTGTCATTGTCATTGTCATTGTCATTGTCATTGTCATTGTCATTGTCATTGTCATTGTCATTGTCATTGTCATTGTCATTGTCATTGTCATTGTCATTGTCATTGTCATTGTCATTGTCATTGTCATTGTCATTGTCATTGTCATTGTCATTGTCATTGTCATTGTCATTGTCATTGTCATTGTCATTGTCATTGTCATTGTCATTGTCATTGTCATTGTCATTGTCATTGTCATTGTCATTGTCATTGTCATTGTCATTGTCATTGTCATTGTCATTGTCATTGTCATTGTCATTGTCATTGTCATTGTCATTGTCATTGTCACTGTCATTGTCACTGTCATTGTCACTGTCATTGTCACTGTCATTGTCACTGTCATTGTCACTGTCATTGTCACTGTCATTGTCACTGTCATTGTCATTGTCATTGTCATGATCATGATCATGATTATTATGATTATTATGATTATTATTATCATTATTATCATCATTATTATCATCATTATCATTATTGTTGTTGGTGTTGGTGTTGTTTTGTTGTTGGTGTTGGTATTATTGTTGTTATTATTATTATTATTATTATTATTATTATTATTATTATTATTATTATTATTATTATTATTATTATTATTATTATTATTATTATTATTATTATTATTATTATTATTATTATTATTATTATTATTATTATTATTATTATTATTATTATTATTATTATTATTATTATTTCATTATTACTATTGTTACTGTTACTGTTACGGCTATGAATACGGTTACGGATACGGTTAGTAATGAACAAGAGAGGGAAGGATTACCTTGGATGAGAACAGAGGCATTGATACTGAAAAGGGGAGCAGAGCCAGTAGCTAGTACTCGTATCGTTCAGTGTTTAATTGAATGTAAACAGATAATGAATTGCCGGAGAAAATCACATGTGTTGCACTCTCATGACTATCTCTACTCTTGTACTAAATGTTCTTCGAACTCTTATACCTGTACATTCTTCATCTTAGTCAAGAATGTGCAGGAATTAGCTGATTGTTAATTTTCTTGTAGGTGCAGGGGAATATGGGATACAGAAGACTTTGAGCAATAGTCAAATCTTTTAAAACTGGTCGCTATATGAAGATTTTGAAATGTCATTATTTTTGCACATTTTGGAGAAAATTTGAAGTACCGCAACACTCAAACAAATAACAGAGAATATCTTCGAATTGGTGCACTCCACACAAAAATACATTTGGACATAGCTTGTGTTTCAACGAGATCCACATTTTTTGCATAGTGATGCAGTATTATTAGTTATGGTAGGTGTTGTGTTGGAGTGTTTTGTTTCCCATTGTTTGATTGTTTGCATCATATCGTTTGCAGTTGGCCTAGTGCGATTATCTTTTGTCTTCATTGTAAATGTTATATATATTAACGAATAAAATTGTGATAATAAATACACTAATATTATTTCAATTGTGGCCTCCAGAGCAAAGAAGACTATCTCATTAGAAAGACTAAAAGTTAATACATCGACGTAACATATAATTTTCACGGGGGTCGCGTCTCAAGGAAAATTATTAGCTGTAAATTGTGAACATACTTCATACCCGTACCACGACCGAGATAGGAAAGAAAGAGTCATCGCAGTTCATCGAAAGAGTTAGCCGGATCTTTTATACGAGAAAAGAATTCATCATACCGACCCTTCAGAGTGACGACGAGCAGAAGATTCCCTTCATACTGGTGACGGGAGATACCAGCCGGAAGAGACTCCTTCATACTGGCGCCCAGACGTGCGACGGCTCGAATACAGGCGTATAGAGTAAAAATATGTACCTGGACAAAGAGTGAAAAGAAGACATTTTGACGGAGTATCCTTTTTCTTGTGCTCCAGAATTCAAGTAAGACTAGTACTAATTTATGATACTACGCAATAAGAAAATTGTACAGAAGATGGAAAAAGTTGAGAAAGATAATGATAGTGTAGAGAGGGAAGTGAGTGATAAGTTATCAGTAGAAGGTAGAAAGAATGTAGTATGTAAGGAATCTGAAATAGGATTGAAAGAAATATTGGAAGCGATGAACAAAAATACAGCAGATATAAAAGCAGATTTTGTTAGAAATGTAACAGAACTAAAAGCAGATGTAGCAAAACTAGGAGAGGATAGTGTTAGAAATGTAACAGAACTAAAAGCAGATGTAGCAAAACTAAGAGAGGATAGTGTTAGAAATGTAACAGAACTAAAAGCAGATGTAGCAGATTTGAAGGAGGATAATGCCAGAAATATAAATAAATTGTCACAAGAAATTGAATTATGTAAGAAGGAATGTACAGAAAGAATTGAATCAAGTAACAATGATATAGCTGAATTAGGTGAGTTAGTAAGCGTGATAAAATTAGGACAGGAATCAAACACAGTAGAAATAGCTAGGCTAGGAGAATTGATAAATGAAGTTAAGTTAGGACAGGAGAAGACAGTGGTAGAAATGAAAGCTGAATTAAGTAAAGAATTTGATGAAAAACTAGCAGAACAGAATGCAAAAATTGCAAAGGTAGGAGATGAATTGAGAACAGAGATAGTCGTGGTAGAACAGAGTTGTAAAATGTATCAAGATGGAATTAGGTCAAAACAAAATGACATTGATGTAAAAATTGATAGTTTAGAAAATGTTGTAAAGGGTATAAGCGCTGAGATGCAGTCACAGCGAGAAGAACTGAATAAAGTAAAGGAGGAAGCGAATGTAAATGTAAATAGAATAAATGAAACGGTTACAAAGGAAAAATAATTTACAGGAAGGCTTTCCCAAGTTGTGATTGCTCTACAGGCTGATAGAGTTAATGACAATCATGATCAATTTGTGAGTGAATGCAAAAATATGACCAATACTGATGCACTTGACAATAACAGTAATATGGCGGACTTTCAGGAGAATGATTTAGCTCTGCCAATGCACTCCCCTAGTCAAAACCATAATTGTCACGCTAGTCACTTGTTCCATGACCTAACCCCTCCGTCATTTGACGAAGAAGCCGGTGACAATCCAAAAATTTTCATAAAAGAACTGGAGGATTATTTTAGGATCAAACGAATTCCGAACGAGATACGAATGATGGTGGTTAAACGCTGTCTTAAGAAAAACGCATTGGAATGGTTAAGACTAACTTTGGCGTCTCACGAAACATATAGTATGTTTCGAAACCTTTTTATAAATAGATTTTGGGGACCGGGACGTCAAAACCAGATTAAAGTCGAACTGGCTACCGGACATTATGACAGTAAACGTGGTATTTCAATGATGGAGTATTTTTTGAAACTGGCGAACAAATCGAAACTACTCCAACCTCAGTTGAGTGAACAGGAGGTTATTGAAGCACTTATTCGCCATTATCCACCGCATATAAGAAAAATCATAAAACAAATTTTAGTGGGGAGGGGCATAGAACCCCTGAAAGTTGCCACAAAAAAAAAAAAAAATCGAAACATTGTCAAGAGAAAATATTTTTGTATTCAACGATGACATGTTTTTCAACACAGTTGTTATATTGTTGTACAATTACATTGTTGTGGGGAGATCATCACAGTACATGCGACATTGTATGGCTGAAAACAATTTTCCCAAAATAGAATTAGTTGCATATACTGTGATGAGGGGCATTTGATGCAGTATTATTAGTTATGGTAGGTGTTGTGTTGGAGTGTTTTGTTTCCCATTGTTTGATTGTTTGCATCATATCGTTTGCAGTTGGCCTAGTGCGATTATCTTTTGTCTTCATTGTAAATGTTATATATATTAACGAATAAAATTGTGATAATAAATACACTAATATTATTTCAATTGTGGCCTCCAGAGCAAAGAAGACTATCTCATTAGAAAGACTAAAAGTTAATACATCGACGTAACATATAATTTTCACGGGGGTCGCGTCTCAAGGAAAATTATTAGCTGTAAATTGTGAACATACTTCATACCCGTACCACGACCGAGATAGGAAAGAAAGAGTCATCGCAGTTCATCGAAAGAGTTAGCCGGATCTTTTATACGAGAAAAGAATTCATCATACCGACCCTTCAAAGTGGCGACGAGCAGAAGATTCCCTTCATACTGGTGACGGGAGATACCAGCCGGAAGAGACTCCTTCAATAGTAAGATTTGGTCTATCTCTTACCGTTTACCAGCTATGCAAAAGTCATCAAGAATAAACAGAACTACATAAGCTATAGCCAGAAAATTCAAAATATATGTATTTCATTTGGCTAAAAAATACCGTAAACACATGGCTTTTAGTCAAAATCGTCAGAGCCATTTTTGAGAAATTCAACATATTCGAATATGTTCAATATAAAGGGTAGTTAAGTTAGAGGAATTTCCTTTTAAATCTTTGTGTCACATCCATGAAAGATATTAAACGCAAATGCCAACTTTGATGTTTAACCGACTTTTCGTTTATGAGATATGTTTTTCGCAGACACACAGTGTAAGGAGAAAAAGAAGTTGAGGGAACACTTATTTTTCGAATGTTCAAGGATATTTACTGGCAGTAATAAAAATGTTGTTGCAACTGAAAAACTGTATGCTAGGAGGTTACGTCAGAGCAGAAAGTGAAAGGGAGGATAGAGCGTAACGCACAGGGGTAGTTGGCGACTGGAAGCCAAGACTTCATGGTGGAGTGACTTATGTCAAGTATGCATGCAGCACAGCAGGTATACCCAGTTGCACGAGTCTAAGGGGACGGTGTTGTGACAGAATCTTGTCACCAAGCAAAGTTAATTGCCTGAAAGGGAGGACGGTCTAGGCGTGGCTGAATCATGTAATAGTGAATTTCATCACAAATTCACTGGGCTGTCAATACTGAAAGAGATGTAGATCGTCCAGCGGAGTTCCGAGGTCCGCCACCAATTTGGATGGCATCGTAAGATGAGCACGTGTCTTACATTTCCTGATGTGTGAAATGATATGGGTTCGAGTGCCGGCTAAGGGAAGAAAGTTGGGGAATTTCTCATCTCAACCAGGTAGCAGTTTGGTGGTACGAACAAGCAGAAAATTTGAGCAAGTTATAAACATTACGCTTCAAGATCTGCAAGCAGGTAGGGAACTTACATTTCCGATTTTTTTGGTATTTCCAGTCCAGTATACGTTTAATGTACAAAGAATACTTATGAGTACTACTTTATGGGAAGGAATGACAAAGTATTCATTAGATACAGGAGTTGTAGCGAAACATTTAGTATGATATACTTTACTTGCGCGAGAATTGAGTGTATAGCTAAAAGCTCAAGTTAATGAGACGTCTGTATATGTAGGAAATACTTGTACAATGTTGGAAGGAAATTTCAGTATATAGGAAAGGAGTTAATTTTTATGATTGTTATATTTTGGTTCGTTCCTAGCTATCCTGTGCTTATTAGAAGTTGCTTCTTCTCGAATCCTAGATCCCGAGTAGTATACCTGGGAAATATTTTCACTTATCCCATGGAGAGCTGTAATTTTAAGGAAGAGAGGTAAATAGGTCACAACAGACATACATAGACACACACACACACACACACACACACACACACACACACACTTACGGTCCTTTTTCCAAAGCTGCTCTTTTGGTTTCAGGTTGCCTCGAAACATTCCCGGTGAAATCTTGACCTCGAAATTTTGGATCGAATACAATTTTTCCCCTACTTACATACGTAGAAGAGAAAGTAAGAACTGGGAACACTAATGGGATAGCATATTGGGAGAAGTGATAGCAATAAAAATGTTAATAGAGATAAAAATAGCTTGTGTCCCATGAAGGGCGAAGGCCTTCTGTATTTTCCCACATTAGGCGTAACCTACTTAAAAATAATAACTCAGTTTCTTTAATTATGTTCTCGCACCATCTTTCACCACCCTTAATGGCTTCCACTGTCCACTATGTGACGTTTTAGTCCATATACAGCTGTCTCTCGGGGGATTTTCACCTTCTTCTGACTTTTACAACCCTGAACCATTGTTAACCAGCTTGCGCTTTGAAAAAGTGGCCCCGTCTGCGACTTGGTCTGCCTTGAAGCCTCCTGCCTATACGGAGGTCTCACATGGTAGCTCTGTGTGTCCATCTGTCATCTGGTAGCCTGGTCACGTGTCCACCCCATTTCCATTTGCTTATAGTGACTGCGTGTGTGGTCCCCTTTATAGCTGTTAGTTCGCACAGTATCACATTTGGTATTCTGTCTTTCAATGATACGCTCATAATTTTTGCATCATTTTCCTTTGACAAGTTTGAATTTTGGACTCATGTTTGGCTACCATAAAGTAACAGGGTATACACAGGTTTCCAGCACCTGTACTTTAATCTTTCTGCTTAATGTTTTTGTCTGGCAGAATAAATTTAAGGGCATAGGGAGTAAAGGAGAAAATCGAAGAAATAGAAAACATTTGAGACGGGAAAAGAAAATGAACAAGAGAGGGAGAGGAACAGAGAGAAAGAGAAAGAGAAACACAGAGGATAGAGAGGACACATAGCACAAGAAAGGCTACACTCACTGAAAGCTAGGGGCTAATCGGAGTTAGTGCTTAACGGGTACTGAAACCTAATTTGTACATTAGGATAAGTAAAATAGTGTAAGCATTGAACATGACTGAATCAGAATTTAAATATAAGCTAAGTAAAAAAAAATTATATTCTTCCTTTTTTCAGCATTTCTTTTTTCTTTCTTTCATCCCATCCTCTATAATAGCTTGGTCAATTGTTTTGTCCACCAATCTCACAATATCCTTTCCATGCTCACGCTTCATAGACTTCCCTTTGTCGTAACGTCCAAGTTTCTGCAGTATGCAGGAGACGCTTCTTTAATGGGTGGAAATATTCAGACGAAGAGACCTTGAATCACTGGAGCATCTGACGTAGCCCATAGTGGACCCATTGTGCTTTCGACGTAATCCTTGGAGCAAAGGATGAAAGGGCGACATTGAAGGGCGACTAGATTCGGAGGACATTGTGCGATATTCAGAACGAGGTCTCTAAAAATTCCAATAGGATACTAATTCTAATGCCGACTAGCCCTACCCTAGCCACATGCAACCTAGGGGTGAATAGATGATAACCTTTGATGAAGGATAGGGGTCCTAACAGTCCTCCCAACCGCCAGGTAGAAACCTTTCCATGGAAAAAAATACCACGTTCTGTTACAACAGACCAACCGCCGTCGGCTGGTCCAATAACTCTGAAGTAAATGAAGTGAAGCCGATGAAAAAACTGAAGGGGACAGGTGGTTTATGACAAAGGGGACACCACTCCAGCATTCACCTTCTGACTCGAGGAGACCACGAGAAAACACAAAGTGAGAGTGGCTGGACCTCCCGAATATAAATTACTGCAGAAAACTTTCCCTTGGTTCCTCAAAGGTTGACAAAGAATGCGTTATATAAGATTCGAAGTTTCACGGTTTACCAGGCGTGTAATATTTATAAACTTGTTCGAGCTTTTGGCCATACTAAACATGATTTCCATACATCAGGAAATAAATAATTAATAAACAAAGGGCCATCTCAAATCATGACCTTATTGTGCCATCTCAAAATTCCTTTCCAGACTGTGTTCAGTTGAGGGACGTTGTTGCAATTAAAGTTATTTGGCTACAATTTTGTTTCAATTGCCTCTTTTACAACTCTGTCGTAACGTCGGTTACTCTGATGTAAAACTGCTACTTCATCAAATAAAATTCTGCAATCATTGTCGAGATTGTGCTGTGCTATTGCTGATTTTTCTGCTTGTAGTAGTGGTAGATTGCGTTTGTGTTCATCTCGTCTCTTTTCTGTCCTATATATGTCTTTCCACATCGGCAAGGAATTTTATAAACACCAGGTGCTTTAAAATGCAGGTTGTCCTTAATGCCTCAGCTTTTTTGGTGGTAGGAATGTCATTTTAATCTTATGTTTATTGAGTATCCACGCAATTTTATTTGAGATTGTACTGTAGAAGGGGATACACGCCTTTTGCTTTAGATTTTCCATTTTCCCTCTGTATTGTGATTGTGCGTGGAGCGATTTCTATTATTCTTAACTCTCCGATCTGCTTGATGAATTCGTATGCTTGTGTAACCATTATTTTAAAGATGTTTATCATATAACTTATTTCATGGGATAAGTGGTCAAAGCTCAAAAAGTGTTACAGATATTACACAGCTGGTAATCCGAGAAGTGCTAATTACAGAAAGCATTATTTTCTATTAAAAACTTCTGCATTGCTATATTCTGCTTTATTTCTTACAATGTGTCATATTACATGTACACCAAAACTATCTAAAAGCATGACTTGGTCCACTAGTACGTTGTATTTGCAAGTGTAGTGTATCTAATGTTCTTCTGGTTGCAGAAGTGTTTTTGTTATTGCGTTTTTCCCTGCTAGTTAAAATTTCACCAACAAATACAATCTAATTTCTGCATTTTGTCCTATATTCACGATAAAACGAGAGACTTTGAAGCAGGTATGTGTAATTTAAATTGAAAGTACTACATTCAAAGCACTATAATGTTTTGTCGTCGTGATATGCTTGTACATTTACTAAGCGTAACTTAATGAGAGATTTCTGCATATACAAGGATGATAATTGAAAGCAATTATCGCAAAATTTGCCTGCTTTGTTTATATTTCAAAGAGAAACTGAAGCACATATATTTTGAATGGAAAGCTCTAAGGAATTCCCACAAACATTTGGTAATGGCTGCACTTTGTACCCGTATAAATCTCTGGGGCAATTGTTTTAAACGAGAGTACGCTCATAAATGAAATCCATGTACCAGAGAATGCGTATAAACAATAAATGAAATATTGTTTCCTTTACCAATGCCATTAAGGTATAAAAGATGTTGGCATCTTCTATATGTGTAGCTTCTCTTGTCAAACTGTTCATCAAAGGAGTTCTTTTTCACTACACTTTTATTAGCTCGTTTTCTTGTCTGTTGGGTATAAATTTTGCGACTGATTTTAAACCGACCTCTCGATGGGCTAGAGAGCTACACAGAACTGTGTGACAAATAAACAGACAGATAGGAAAGCAGTTCATATATGTATGTATATAATGAAAACAGAGAATAACATAATAATATGCAAATAGATATGGTACATAATCAAATAATGTTGTAACAAAATGACAAAGGTCCAGAACAGTTATTTTTGTCGCTTTATTTCCTTCTAAATGTTCGGCACAAGCACAGTTACCTTTTACTGATGTTAACACAGTCTGCAACCTGTCGTGATATTACAGCTCACAGCTGTTTTCTTCTCATAACAATGACTCACTCCTTTCTGTCTTTCTTCACTTTCTCTGTCTCTAAAAGAGCTGACTTGGATGATACAATTTATTCGACATTCATTAACAGCTTCACCATCTTCTTTTGGACGTGACCGTACACACACAGCTGACTCTCTCTCTCTCTTTCACACACACACAAGCAACCACACTTTAAAAAACTGACTCCCGACTCTCGTCGCCTTCTTATATAGCGAGGGTGACGTAACACGGACCTTTTTCGAAGTTCTGCAAATACGTCGGCCAACGGACACTTCTTGAATAGTCTCGAAAACTCTTTTGACGTGCCGCTCTGATTGTTGTCACGTGTTCACAAGTATTGACGCACGGCAGCCTGACCTTGAGCGCCATTGATGCGCCATTGATGCCCGCACCGCCTATGGTGTAGGGCAGCCTGGCCCCAAGCCTTTGTTGTGTTGCCGTTGTCACCGCTGCCGTCGTCCGACATGTATACCTATGCATATAATATTTAACAGTTTGGGACAGGTTTCAGACTGACAAATTAAGTGCGTAAGGGAAATAAATTTGCCTACGTCTTTATTTATTTTTCAGGAAAATAACAGTGACACAGATTGATTCACTGTACTATGATATTATTGGTAGATAGGTAGGTATAACAATTTTCTATTGCGATATGTTTGGGTGAAAAGAAACGGAAATAAAACTGAAATTTGCCACACATCTGCTATAGTCACATCAATGTATTGCAACGTTTCACATACACAAGACGAAGAACACAAAATAATTATTTAATTTTAAAAACAATTTAGTATACCATATTTTTAAAAGGGATCAAGAGGTATAAAATAATTTCTCCTAGCCAGATACAAATTTATAACTCCATAGAAGTTTCTAACTCTGTACAGATTGTCGTATGATTGTGAATTGTACTTGTAAGATTTGATACGAAAAAGGTGGGGCACATGCAACAGATAATTACTCGTACATAGAAGTGTAGGTAGTAGCTGTGGGTTAGAAAACTCATACAGCAGTTTTGCAGGGCCATAAAATTGTTAGTCACTTAGGTGAACTATTCATACATCAATTATTTATTGCATGCGCTCCGTGGTTTTCGTTTTACAATTTGAATTTTTAATAGTGTTACAATTTCAGGACAATGCGTATGAGGTTATGAATATGTATGTGGTTATGTACATGGGTCATTCAATAATTAGTGGCAACATTTGAATTAACAACAAATAAAACATTTTTGGAGTAGCCACGTTATTGCAGTACTTAGAAGTAAATCTCCTCCAATACAAAGAACTCGCCTCCACACATCAGGAGCCGACGGATGCCATCCACAGCGTCTTGTTGTCCAGACTGCTATAATTGCCTGTATGGTTCTAAAGCGAACTTCTCTAAGTGGTAAAAGGTCGAAATCACATGGGCTCATGTCTGGCGAGTATGGAGGATGCTCCAGAAATTCCCAGTTCCATCCGCTAAGTAAATTAACAACTGGGGCAGACGTGTGAGAGCGAGCACCATCATGTAACACAATGGGATGAGAATTCAGGAGATTTGGACGTTTACGATGCACAACTGGTCATAAATGTTGTTCCATAAAATGACTAATGTGCACCACTAACACGATTTCCTTGAGAAACTGAATGAGTTATAAGAACACCGTCAAAATCATAAGCAACAATGAACATGACTTTAAGTGGATCCTGTTCTTGTCAATACCTTTTCGGCTGCGGTGAATCAATGTGCCGCCACTCATTTAATTGTCTCTTTAATTTTAGTTGGTAGCATCCAACCAAAGCTTCGTCTAATGTTATGATACGTCGAAGAAAACACTCTCCTTAACGTTCATAGCGTTCTAAGTGTAATCTCGCTGTTTCCATCCTCTGCCACATTACAATTGCGTAAGGGAAATAAATTTGCCTACGTCTTTGTTTATTTTTCAGGAAAATAACAGTGACACAGATTGATTCACTGTAAGATTGCGTGGAACCCATCGAGCGCAGATTTCTCTCATCTTTAACTTCTTAAGTATGTGGAGAATCGTACCAGGAGCAACTCCCACTTCCCTTGTTAGTTCAATACAGGTCCAACAACGATGTTCTTCCAGCAGTGCTCTAACAACATTCACATGTACATAATCACTTGCTGACTGCTCTCTGCCAGCTCCACGTTTTTGATGAACGCCTTCCCTTCCTCTAGAAATGCATTCGCCCACCTAGCCACGGTACGATATGATAAAGTCTGTCTACCAAAAGCTTCCAATAATTCTGTATGGCATTGTCTTGCAACCTGAATTTTAATGAAGCAGCTTTGTTCGTATTTACTAAACATATTTAGAGCACTAAAGATAACAGCCTATAGTTAAACTTACGAAAACTGTCTTGTTAAATAAAATTATTGTCTTCAAACTCACAGCTAACAAACATTAGATGCTCTTATTTTGCATTGTTATCAGCTTATATGATTTAGTGCTGATAGCGCCAAATGCAGGTAATGTTGCCACTAATTTTTGAGTGACCCATGTAAAGGTATATATCTGCAGAGAGCCAGGAGAATATTTTTATACTCCTTAGTAGATTTTAAACACGCGGCATATTAAATATTCTTATTTAGCTAATCATTGTGCCTCTAATGCATTTATTCTGAAACTTGTAATGATCTTTGTAATATTTCTTCCTTCGTTTGATGAAAATGAAGTTTCCATGCAATTTGAAGTATTATACCAAAATATTTCGTATATTAAATACATATTTAAAATAATTTTGTAAACTCTACACATAGAGCATCTGCAATTTGCAAAATCTTACAAAATTAATAAAATAAAAGGTTTTTATATGGTAGATTCAGATGACCTCCATCAATTCTTTAACAAACTATCCTTAACTATTCAAACTTCTTATTCTTTTATCTACATTTCTTTGAGATAAACGTTTAAGTAGTTTTAAACTGAAATCAATAACTAGGAATATACCAGAAATGGTTAACTATTGTGCATCTTTTACGGTTTGCCAATCATACAAAAGTAATGAAAGTCATCCAGAATGAAAATCACTACAAGGCTAGGCCCAGAAAATTTGAGATATAGATTTCGTGTTTTTAAGAAGAATGTGTAAGACATGTATTATTTTATAAAAATCGTTAGAGCCATTTGTGACAAAATAAAAATATCCGACAAAATTTCCCTGTAAAGTATAGTTTGGCATGGAGGGGGGGGGGACGAATTTTCTTGGAAATCCTCGGGTCGCATTCTTGTGGAACATGCTGAACTTATACATCAAGCTTAGTATTTCATCGACTTTTTGTTTTTGAATGCTGTATACAGACACGTACACATACCATACCCACACAAACAAACAGGCCTTCTATTTTTTAACTTATTTTTTATGTTTTATATTCAGAGTAACTCAAACATATATTTCCAGTGAAACCTTATGTCAATGATTTCTCCAACAGCTATTTGCAAGGTAGAGAAATTGAAAACGTTGAAACATACCAGAACACATAGAGATAAAGGTAACATGGCTTATTATTTCTGCTTGATAAGAATCAGAACACAATTTCAGTTACTTTGGTAATATTTTTATGGAATCACACAGATAAACAGCGAGAGAAAGAAAGAGTGAGCGAGAGAAAACGAAGAGAGAAAAAATAGAAGCAGAAAATTGGTAGGTAGTACTTCTAATTTCCCTACTAATAACTAGAGGAAGTATTGCACTCCACCCAAAAATTCAATGTCCAGATTTCACCGGAAATATATGGTTTGTGCTCCCCTGAATCCAAAAAAGAGCACTTTCAGAAAAGGTCCGTGGGTGCGCCGGTCTGTTAAGAAAAAGTTACTTTGTAGTTTAACGACGCTGTCAATTGCCAGGATCACATAAATGTCGCCGGTGTGTCGGTATTTCGTCCCGCAGGAATTCATTTACATGCCAGTAAATCTACTGGCACGGAGCTGTCGTTTTAAAGCACACTTAAAAACCATCGGTTTGAGCCAGATTTGAACCCGCGGCCTTGGGATCAGTAGGCCAGGGGCTAACTGAGCCACCCAGACCGACATGTGTGTCTGTCTGTGTTCTGTCTGTCTGTCAGTCTGTGCACAGCATAACTCCAAAACCAAAATTCTGTTAAAAACCAAAGTTGGTATTCAAGGTAAATGTCTTTCAAGGATGCGACAGGAAGATTTTGAAGAAGATTTTGATTTTTTTGAAAATGGTTCTATTTGTATGATAAATGAAATGTATATTTTGAATTATCTGGCTATATCCTATGTACTCCTGTTTACTCTAGATGACTTTTGAATAGCTCCTAAACCGCAAGAGATAGACAAAATGTTACTATACAAAAAAGTAGATCTCGCTAAAACACACAATTTATGTTCAAATATATATATATATATATATATATGCATATATATTTGTATAGTGAACCATTTCGGAAAAATTCCTTGTTATTTGTATCAGTTTCAGAAAACTTAAACTTTCGTCAAATGCAATAACGTTGTTTATTTTTTATACGTTAACCGTGCAAAGAGAACGGAATCTCAAAGGTTTAAAAGATCACTGTCGCTCAAAGCCTGCTAAATTCTAATATTCCCCTTGCACCTAACAGGAAATAAGCAACAAGATAAAATCTGCAAATGTTTACCTCAACTAACACGAAGAAGATGTAGGAATGTTGTGAGAATGGTTAGTACAAGAGTAGAGAAAGTCATGTGAGTGCACCACATCAGATATTTTGCGTACCTGTACACAATTTAATAGGAGTGGGTGCAACGGCATGGGTTTTCTATTCAATACAAACAAATCAATAGTGTCGAACTGTAGGGTTTTATACATCTAGATAAGTATCATTCATTAAGAAGCAGAAGATTTAAGTCTGACAGAACTACTTTTACTTCCTGCCTATTTCCGTTTCTTTTCTGACCGTACACACTTTGCTTCCCTTACTTCTGATTCTCTTCCGATTTGTCATTACTGTAGATCGATAGTTTTTGCTTTCATTTCCTTGCCTGCCTGTTTTCTTTTTATTCCTTCTAATGTAGACGGGTTTTCCAGCTCTCTGTGCAGTGTGCATTCTTCCTCAGAATTTATCATAACAAGTTCTTTTTTATTCTCTTTATCTATCTTCGTCTTTCAAATTCCCTTCCTGTGCTACCTTTTACTTAATGTAAGAACGATATTTCTCCCACTTGGATTCTCGTGGCATATGGCCGTTTAAAGCTTGGATAAAATTGTTCTGATATGTTACAATCATGACCTTCTTTAACTCTAACTATTGCTAAACAAGCTTATTTTTCTTTCTGCTTCGCCTTAGTCGAGATAAATATGTGTAGAAATTATCTTACTATGCATATTCGTATAGCTACAAATCTTTTAATAGTTAATCGCTATGCCATGCTTAGAAAAAACCAAAATAATAGGACCTCCTCCAATTTTAAAATCTTCAGGACATAAATCCTGCAATTAGACATATGGAAATTGTTTGCAGGAAAAGAATTAATCCTCTTCATAATGGGTGATTTAAAATACACGCACACATATAAGGCCATTTTCTAAAAAAGATTATTATGAGGGTATATGTGGCTATACAAGATATACATTCCGGTGAAATTTCAACATCGAATTTTTGGGTGAAATGCGGTACTTTCCTACTTATGCGCAGCGGAGGGAAAAATGTTACAATAGCTCTATTAAGTTCAATGAAAAAATCACATTGCAAAATTTGTTAAGTTTAAAGAACTTTTTAATTAAATTATTATTATTATTATTATTATTATTATTATTATTATTATTATTATTATTATTATTATTATTATTATTATTATTATTATTATTATTATTATTATTATTATTATTATTATTATTATTATTATTATTATTATTATTATTATTATTATTATTATTATTATTATTATTATTATTATTATTATTATTATTATTATTATTATTATTATTCTTATTATTATTCTTATTATTATTATTATTATTATTATTATTATTATTATTATTATTATTATTATTATTATTATTATTAAATGGATCACAAGAATTGTGGCCCAAAGTAAATAAAGCAAGCGATCGGCACGATTCGTTTAAAATAATGCGGCACCATACGGTTTAATCAGTTTTGTAGGATTTGCAAAATTGCACAGTATGCTTCTTCTTCCTCTTCTTCTTCTTCCTCCTCTTTTTTACCTGATTACCCTCCCCTTATGCAGCACGTACGTGCCCTAGGACTTACAGACCTGTGCCTAGCGTCAGACGCCTGTCGGTAAGCTGATATGGGCCAAACAGTGTGAAGACCTGGAAGTGGGTGGTCATCAAGCACCAGGTATGAGAGTGAGGAAGGGCCTGAGATGAAATGCAGGCGAAATGGATGAATGGAAAGGTGATGATGGAGGAATTGGTGGAATGAGTGGCTGGAGAAACCGGGGAACCCAGAGAAAAACCGCCCAAATGCCACTTCACCCACCACGATCAAACCCGGGCCACTTTGTAGATAGGCGAACGGTCTAACCGCTCGGCCATGGTGCTGCTTCTCAGTATGCATGCTGTGTAAATGTTTTTAGGCACTTCAGTCATTCAAACTAAAATACATTAACTACGTCATATTAAAATAAACAGCTGGGAGTTCACTTCTTTAATTTCCACAATATTTCCTAGTTGAAATGAGTAAATGCCTACCTTTTTTTAGAGTAAGCATACATTTAACATACATTTGGATATCATTTACATCAAAACATATTCTGAGACAGTGAAACGTCATACGGTTAAAAGTTGCTTTTGTTCAGTACAAGATATTAAAGCTATAGAGATACCAAATAATGTGTGCCACAAAATAAACTAAAATATAGATTGTTAATTACCTAACAGATTATATATAGTTACTTTACACAAACATAACTACATTTTCAGGGTAACTTCGAATGTAAATGCTTCAGTAGGCAGTCCAGGCATCAACCGTCTAGCATTTCATTTAGCCATCTAGGAAATTAGCCCTGGATGTCCACCAGTGAACGAGGAGGCAAATACGCTATTCGTAGCAGTCCTGTCCTTAGTAGATAATAGGTCTTGCGTTTGTTTGCACCGAGTCACCATCGCTAACAGTATTGCAAATATAATTCTTGAGCTTTAAGTATTATTTTCTAATTGTAAGAGGGAAAAGCCTATTATACGTAGAGTTTTGTGGCCTATTAAACCTTGTAATTTCATTGTTAGCGTCTCTGAGTGGACAGTTTTATGAACAGTTTTGATAAAAATCAAATTCCATTTACGTTGCAGAGAAAACATTTTTTGTTTGGTTTGGTTTAAGGGCGCTCAACTTCTAGGTCATCAGTGCCCTTAAAAGATTCCTGGCAATAGCCAGACATAAATTTCATTCAAAAAATAAAAATACTAGCAACAAGAAAAGTTTACAAAGGTAAAAATCAGTGGTAATAGCCAGCCAGATATGAAACAAGGTGATAACTATGTCCAAAAGCAGAAACAGATAATTAAAAAATTTAAATCCTCAAATTGATATTGCACTCCGCTAAAAAATTAAAAACTCTATCAACCGCTGTTTTGTCGTCCGCTAGGACCGCTGCAAGTCTGGCAGGCAGCTGCAGAGAATCCCGAAGGTGCGCTAGAGAGCAACACTCTAGCAGCACGTGGCGAACCGACAAAACGTTGTCACACAGCGGACATAGAGGCGCAGGGTCCCTTTTAAATAGGTAACCGTGCGAAAAATTGCAGTGCCCTATTCTTAATCGAGCCAAACTAACCTCCTCGCGACGAGATGTGCGACAGGAAGTTACCCAGTTTATCGGAAGTTCTTTCACTTCTCTAAGCTTATTACCGCGGAGAGCTGACCACTCGTCGTGCCAGGACTACAGCACCGCTCTCCGCACTTCAAGCCTGAAGTCTTCCGAAGTAACACGTGAGATGGTAATACTAGGTTCTGTAGTTGCCGTCTTTGCTGCTAAATCTGCCATTTCATTCCCAGGCAAACCTGCGTGACCAGGAATCCATGCACACACCACGTCAACACCAGAAGCGTGTAAAACATGGAGGGCATCCTGGATACGTTGTACAATAGGGTGGGGGTTGTACAACTGACAAAGGCTCTGCAGTGCACTAAGGGAATCGCTCAAAATCAGGCAGTCACTTAATTTACGACGGCGAACATACAAAACGGCTCGATAAATTGCATAAAGCTCTGCAGTAAAAATGGAAGTGCTATTTGGAAAACCGAATGTAGGTATATGGTTCGGTTCCATATACATAAGCACATCCAACACCGTTGGTGCTCTTTGATCCATCGGTGTAAATATATCGACGGTCAGAGTAGCCTGACAAAAATTCTAAGAAACACGTGCGGATACTTGAAATAGGCATCGTGGACTTCTGGTGTATGGTCATCCCAAGATCTACATGGGGCGTACCAGATAGCCAAGGGGGGGCAGAGAAAAAAGGAGGGAGTAGGTACGGAAAGAGGGATGAGAGGAAGTGTGGTGCCTTAGGATAGTAAGTGAATTAGTGTAAAAAAATACATGAGAGAAACTACAAATTGATGATCTAAGTAATTTGCTTTGGAGAGAAAGTAATTATAGGAGGTGGCAAAATCTGAGAGAGTGAAAAACAATGCTTTGGTGATTGATTCGATGTGCAAACCACACAAGTATAATGTGGGGTAAATATTTTCAATCTCTGAGTAATATTTCCCCTCAACCCATGAAACCCAAACGCAATCCTAGTTGCGACTGAGTGGAGGGTCTCTTCTGGTTCCAGCTATGTCAGCTGTTTTTTTTTTTTTTTTTTTTAACCTCTAAATTTATTGAACTCAAGTTATAAGATGTCACTGTAAGATTATCATTGCACATGCGTTTATAAACTGTATAGGGAAACTAGGAACAGCGATATTTTAGCTGGAAAATAACATTTATAGATGACATAGAACAACAGGTAATACATTTGCGGACTACGCTCTGATAATTTTACTTTCCATTAAAAAATTTAAATAAATTAATGAACTCCCTTGAGAATTGTTATATTAAATAACGTCTTGCAATTTCGTAGTCAGATTACATTAATAACGTTATTTTGAATAGCCCTTCATATTGGAGGTATATTATGTTAATTATTACAGAAGAGCGGAGTATTTGTTCCTAATACCTATAAGTGTAGCGTCTAGAAGCACCTGGATCGGCCATGTTCAAACGCCGAGCCAATCTTTAATATTTCCCGCATAGTATGTTGTGTTTAAAAGAAGTAAGAGGGGTAAATCTGCCTTTTCACTGTGAAGTGCTGTTATCTTAAATTACTAATAACATTGTGAATAACTGTGCATTCATAAGAACAAAGAAGTTTAAGATATATTATCTAATAAACCATAATGTGGAATAAGCAGTAAATTAAGCTTCCAAATTCAGCATATCTTCTATAAATATTTTAACTGTGCCGAGAGAGGGGAATCTGATATTCTAGCTCTAATTTTACGTTTTATTTACTTCATTTGCTCGCAAATGTATGAAGAGGCAAACATTGCCAATATACGAGTGCTAAATAGCCTAAGACGATAATATTTATCTATAGGAGCAAGTTTAAACACCTAGATTCCTAAACGCTCTTTAAACCAGTTCTATGAATAATTTTAGACATAGATGAAACTCCGTTACGATCCACCTCTGTTACGAGTACGATGGTATTCACGGCAAGTGAATGGGTGTGGCCATAGGTACAAAGTCCAAGTGACGTGCAAAGAGGATGCGCCAAGGTCGGCTCATGAACCTGCGTTTGGACATGGACGTGATCAAATGTTAAAACAGCTAGAGAAATATCTTATTATATTGCATTAAGTAAAGGATAAGGCTGTATTGTTATTATTAATATTAAAACGTAGTTATAGCTAATCATTACTTGTAACGATTAAATGTAATGTAACTGTGAACGTGATGACCATAGAAACAAATTTGATTTAATGTTACTGGTAACCGTTACATGTATCCCTTAACGCATGTAACTGTAACAGTTATGGTGTTATCCGAAAATAACTGTCACATCCCTACATGTGTTACTCAGGCGATGCGTAAGGTACTTCCCTTTTCTACACCTTTGCGAGTTGCAAACTTCAGGTCAGGCATCTTGGATTTCGGCATCATGGGACTTCGTAAGGAGATCAGTGATACGCCTTTCAACGGCTTGGCCTACCTTTCAGCATTAGAACAAGAAAAGGGTTTAATTGTGTCAAATGTTACTCGGATACCACAGTTAAACTTTGAGAGCTAAGATACATTACTTCTGCACAGTTTTTTTAAATCGTTGTGCTTATAACGCTGTTTAAATTATTTGTGGAAGAGGTTTCATAGATATATACAAACCGGCTGCGTGGTGTTTTGCCTGTTCGCATCCTCGGCGCTTGTTGCTGTCTGCCGCTACCGTGCAAAGGCGCCGGATGAAACCATACAACTACTTTTAAAGGCCTTGCCAAGTTTTATGAAACAAGATGCTGAAACAGACCACCATCGTTGGCTTTAGGAAACTATCCATCACTCGCCGTAGTTCACGTTGAGAAATGCTGGCAATATCCTGGCAGATAATTTGTTTTAATTCTTCCAAGGTGTGTGGGTTTGTCTTGTGTACTCTATGTTTTAAGTTACTCCAAAGATAGAACTCGCAGGGAGTTAGTTCGGGGACCGAGGGGACCAAGATCATTACTGACAACTCTGTCCTAAACCACGCTTTCTCATGAAAGCCACGCGCCGTTGCAGTCTTATTGAAAACATCTGTTGTGTTGCACTCATATGACTTTCTCTACTCTTGCACTAACAATTCTTACAAAATCTTATCCTTTTGTCTTCTTCATATTAGTCCAGATAATAAATTATCTTATCCTTCTTTTTCATGTAGGTACAAGGGGAATATGGGAATGTGGCAGGCTTTGAGCCATAGTCAAATATTTCAAAGCTTTTAAACTCCGTTCTCTTTGCAAGGCCAAAACAATTGAATAATGACTTTCTATTTGAGAAAAGTAGAAATAACAAGGAATATCTCCGAAATGGTTCATTAAGAATCATTTGCACATAAACTGTGTTTTAACGAGATCTCCATTTTTTGTATAGTAAGATTCGGTCTGTGTCACGGTTTACCAGCCATGCAGTCTTTAATAGTAAAGAGTACTACATGAACTATAGCCAGAAAATTCAAAATATACGTTTTATTTGTCATAAGAATATCTTAAAGATATGGCACTTTAATCAAAATCGTTAGAACCATTTTTGAGAAAAATTTAATGTTTGGAAAACTTTTCCATGTAAAGGTTAGTTTCTTCAGAGTCTTCCTGTGGCATCCTTGAAAGATACTAAACTTAAATACCAACTTTGGTTTTTAACCGACTTTTCATTTTTGAGTTACACTGTTCACAGACAGGCAGAAAGACAGACAGACAGACACATAGACCCAGGCACACAGACCTTCTTCTATACAATGTTTTTATTTAGGAGACCTCAAAACATATGAGTCTGGTGAAACCTCGACATCGAAATTTTGGGTGGAATACAATACTTCCCCTACTTACTATTCGTAGTAGAGAAAGTGACAAGACAATGTCATGCTCCGTCTGTTAATTCTCTAAAAAGGGGGCAAAGTTGTATTCACGGACGTTGTATGTACGGACGTTAACTGTTGGCTCGAAACAAATTGGTCCCATAACTCAGAACCTATTATTGTTCATGAAGTACCCCTTCATGTCAAAAAATCGGTGTATAATGCGCCATTAGCGGAGAACGGGCTCTCAGAGTTCCAATAAGCTATATAACCAGAGAAATAGGTTAAACTAGAACCAATATAATATACCAGGCGGCCCACGCAAGCCACCCTCTGTAGTTTTGTTCCCGCAAACATTAGTGCAAGAAGGGTTACCTTGTCACTGCTGTTCAAGGGTGAAGCGCATGGACAGGTCAACCTTCTTTGAGTTGTGCTGCTATCTGCGTGCGTTTTCCTCCTGGTTTCGCTCTGATAAGGTCGCGTGACCGCATGTTTGTAGTTCGAGTCTTACAGTCAAACAGGTAACAACTGCAATGCACTCCAGCGAAGACTACACAGATATGATAATGACCTATGGGAGCCGGAAAATGCACATGTGTTAAAAGAAATAATACCTGATGCTTGCACTTCAGTATGTGCAGAAATGTTATGAGGTGTCCACACTAATACTGAGAAGCACCTACATCAATCGAACGTGCATTTGAATGTTTGTATTATAAACAATGCAATAATTATATTCATTATTCTTTATGGCAATCAAATACATAATAGCATTTATTTAATATTGCTCATTGTGAAACACAAATTGTTGCACAATGTGTTGTTTATAAATTAGATGTCAGATAAATAAGGAAAATTGAAGCTATTAACAGTGAAGCAACAAGATTCTTTTTACAAAAAGAACGTGCAACATTACTAAGATAAGTGAAGTTTTTAGTTTCTAATTTGTTCTTGCTTTAGATGTCAGATGTTGATATGCCTTGAATTAGATAATTAATTACGTAATTATGCTTTGGCCCTTGTGCGTAGTTTTTTGGTCAGGGGCAATCATTCTTCTGCACAGAAACTTTCTCGAGCCCAGGAATCCAACCTGGTACCACTCCTACAGCAAGCAAATTTTCTAGCGACGAGCTACAGAATCAGTTGTAGCTGTAAAGTGTTTGCTTTCAAGCGCTGCTCTTACGTCAAGCAAGGTCTCTTGTCTGAGGGTGTGAGTCCCCTTTACTGTTCTGCTTATGCAAACCTTTCGGCGTCTGTGGTATCCAGGATTAACTAGCTGCAATGAAGGTCGGCGTGCGTGGGCCGCGTCGTATGAACAAATACGATTCTGTCCCACAAATATTATCATGTTAGAGGTACTCAGAATGGTCTTAATTAAGTAGAAGCATTTACAATCATTAAATTTCCAGTACCTGGGAGACCGAGCTACACTCGAAGCGTTTCGCCTCTGTTTTTGTGAAATCCTGATATGTCTTACTTGTAGAAGAGTGAGTAGAAAAAGATGTGAATGTGTTACCTAAAAGTGAGTAGAGACAACAGTATGAGTATAATATGCAGCATTTCTATTTTAGACATACTGAAGATTGTGTGGCTTCTTTGTAGAAAAGTGAGTAGAGAAAGAGATGTGAATGTCTTACCTTGAAGTGAGAGGAGAAAGCAGTGTGAATGTAATAGCATTTCTATTTCAAACATACAGAACATGGTATGACGTATTTTAAAAGTGGGGGTAAAATTGATTTTTGGTGTAAAATCATGTTTTTATGGAAAACTGTTTATAGGAGAGTGAGTAGTGAAAGAAATGTGAATGTTACCTAAAAGTACCTAAGTAGAGAAACCACTGTGAATGTAATATGCACATGCAGAAAATTGTATGATTTATTTGTAGAAGAGTGCGTAGAGAAACAGATGTGAATGTGTTGCCTAAAAGTGCAAGGAGAAAACAGCGTGAATGTAATAGAATTTATATTTCAAACATATAGAACATCATATTACTTATTTTAAAACTGGGGATAAAAATGTTTTGTGTATGTCTGTTTAAAATCACGTTTTTTTATGGAAAATTGTTTATAGAAGAGTGAGTAAAGAATGAGATGTGAATGTGTTACCTAAAAGGGACTCTAGAAAACACTGTGAATATAATATGCATGTATACAAAAATTTAACCAAATCTTTAGAGCCGTTTCTGAAATACCGGGAGTATATATACAAGAATTGCACTGTAAAAGCGGGAATAAAACATGTTGTTTTTTTATGTAAAATCGCGTTTTTTGAGGAATTACACCTATACAGATGGACTTAAAAAGCAAAACCCTATCTGAATACGAAATTTGATGGAAATCGTTAGAGCCGTTTCCAAGTTACGCGGAATACCTATATATAAGATTAGCAAACGTTCAGCAAAAAAATATAATAAAGACGCGATAAGTCCTGCGCCGTGGCGTAGTGGGCTAAGGCGCCATGCCTTGGTTCCCTGCCACGGAATGCGGCCCGGGTTCGATCACACCCCTAGGGGTACGGATTTTAAGTCCCGGGCATAGGACCGGTGCCCACTCAGCATCGTGAGGAAATTGAGGAGTTTGCGATAGGTAAGCGACCCTAGTCATGAAAGCCAACTTTCCGGCTGGGGGTGTCGAGATGCTGACCACATCTCCTCCCCGTATCGGTTGGATGATTGCCCACCGCTACCTTGCGTATGTGGGCGTGAGGCCGCAGTCGGGATGGCAGGCCCTGGTCCGATATGGACTGTAGTGCCACAGGTTTAACTTTTAAAGACGCGATAACATTGCCTAACAATAACTTAACAATAGCCCTACACGACCAAGTTAAAATTGACATGATGGGAAGAAAAGACCACATAAATATCGAAGAATATTGCTCTAAAAATCTAGCACTCCCCAAATAGTAATAACCAAACCAGCAAAGAAATCTAATTCTCCTTTTGTGTTCGATGAAATATTAAAACGATTTAGATAGAACACCAAAGAATGAAACGATCAGAATGACCAAAGAAATGGCTACATGTCCTTAGAAACAACTCCGCCAAGTTATTTATTGGCCCACACTCATGTGAAGGTCTGCAGAACATGTCCTTTAGCGAGGTAGCTGTATTGAACAGCAAACCCCGATGCAGGACAGAGACGTCACCTGCCAAGTGCCCAAATCCCCCTCACATACTTCCTCTGCTGTTAGCGCGAAACACAAATATTGCAAAATTGGCGCACTTATGGAACATATTAAGTTTAAAAAATGTGATATGTGGCACCCACATGACTTTCTCTACACTTGTAGTAATCTTTCTTACAAACTCTTATTTCTATATCTTCTTCATGGTAATACAAATAAACGTTTTCAGAAATTATCTTATTACTTATTTCCTTGTAGGTGCAATGGAATAAGAGAATACAGTAGGCTTTGAGTGATAGTCAAATCTTTTAAAGCTTTCAAATGCCGTTCTCTTTACACGATTAACATATTCAAAAATGAATAACGATGTTCCATTTGACAGAAGTACAAGTTCTCCAAAACTCACACAAATAACGAGGAATATCTCCGAAATGGTTCACTCTACCAAAAAAAAAGTTATGCAAAGGTCATCAAGAGTAAATAGAACTAAATGGGCTATAGCCATAAAATCAAGATATACATTTCATTTGCCATAAAAAATATCTCAAACATATTGTATTTTAATCAAAAATGTTTGAGCTATTTCAAGAAAATCAATATTTTCGAAACATTTGTCATTTAAAAGGTATTTTAGTGTGGAGGAATTCTCTTCAAAACCGTTTAGTCGCACTCTTGAAAGACATTAAACTTAAACACCAACTTCGGTTTTTAACCGACTTTTCGCTTATGGGTTATGCTGTCCTCAGACTGACACACACACAAACACACACACACACACACAAACACACACATATACAAACACACACACGCACGCACGCACACGCACACACACGCACACATACATACACACACGGGCCTTTTTCCAAAAATCCTTTTTTTATTCAGGTGGCCTCAAAACATATTTTCGCTGAAATCTCGACATCGAATTTTTTGTGGAATACAATACTTCTGCTTTACTATAAGTAGTAGACAAATTAAAAAGGCTATTTTTTACATTCACTTAACTTTATACACTTACTTTTGTTTATTCTTATACACTTTCTGCAAACTATTCTTACGAAGCTACTTTTTATACTAGTATCCGCTCACATTACTCGGAATAAACCTTTGCAGAAATTGTTTCCTTACGCATAGCTTTGTGAGTATAAGGGAAATAGAAGAACCCTAATTATTGATACATATTTAAAAGCTCTTTGCTAAACTTTATAAGCTGCTCTTGAAAATAGGAAAAAAGAAAAAAAAATGGTTGATTTTCCCCTTCCCAGACTACCTTTCACGAGGAAAAATAATCCTTATTTTCCTAAATGCCTAGTGTTATAGATGTCTTCACAAGAGAAGTGTATATCTTGAATTTATGTGAATGTCCGTGAAGTTCTCTTCATTACGAATTAACGTAGATATAATTACTTTCTCTACTATGTACAGTCGGTCTGGGTGGCTCAGTTAGTTAGGCACTGGCCTACTGATCCCTAGGTCGCGGGTTCAAATCCGGCCCAGACCGATGGTGTTTAAGTGTGCTTAAAAACGACAGCTCCATGTCTGTAGATTTACTACCATGTAAAAGAGCTCCTCGGAACAAAATTCAGGTACACCGGTGATACAGGCAATCGACAGCGTTGTTAAACAACAATTTATTCTTATTCTTATTCTTGTTGTTATTATTCTTCTTATTGTTATTGTTATCATTATAATTATCATTATCATTATTATTATTATTATTATTATTATTACTATTACTATTGTTATTATTATTGGTAGTGGTGGTGGTCGTGGTCGTGGTGGTGGTGGTCGTCGTGGTGGTGGTCGTGGTGGTCGTGGTGGTGGTCGTGGTGGTGGTCGTGGTGGTCGTGGTGGTGGTGGTCGTGGTGGTCGTGGTGGTGGTCGTGGTGATGGTCGTGGTGGTCGTGGTGGTCGTGGTGGTGGTCGTGGTGGTCGTGGTGGTCGTGGTGGTCGTGGTGGTGGTCGTGGTGGTCGTGGTGGTCGTGGTGGCCGTAGTCGTGGTCGTAGTGGTCGTAGTCGTCGTAGTCGTCGTAGTCGTCGTAGTCGTCGTAGTTGTCGTAGTCGTCGTAGTAGTAGCAGTATTGGTATTAGTATTATTATCTATTACGTCAAAGTAGAAGAGAACGTATCTATTGCATACCACCCAAAACTTCCATATCGAGATTTCTCGGGAAACTGTATGTGTGTGTGGCTGTCTGTGTGTGAGTGTGTGTGTGTGTGTGTGTGTGTGTGTGTGTGTGTGTGTGTGTGTGTGTGTGTGTGTGTGTGAACGCCATAATTCCAAAACGAATAATCGGTTAAGATTGATCTTGTGTCTTATAAGACTGCGACATGAGATTTTCAACAAAATCCCCATACTCCAAATACCCTTTCAACGCCAAATTTTGATTTTCTTAAAAATGATTGTAATGATTTTGATTAAAATACCATATGTTTAACATCTTTATCACAAATGAAATGTGTATCTTACATTTTCTGGAAATAGCATCTGAACTCCTCTTCAATCTCCGTTACTTTTGCGTACCGATAATCTTAGTGCACAAGAATGTAAATTCAAGCACACAAATTACATCAGATAAATCGTTTGTAGAGTTTATCATTTCCAAGATAGTCCTCATTATTTGTTTGAATTTTACTTTTCTGAACTGGGAAGTCCTTAGCTGGTTTTTGCATTTATATATTTATTTTTCTACTGGGCATGCAAAGGAAATACAATTTGAGAACCATCACGTAGTACTAGTTATGATTTGACTACAACTTAAGCCTACTTTATTTTCCTATTCACATCCTACTTACAAGGATATGTATAACAAACCCATTGCTAGAAATAATTAACGTGAAGGAAAATTAAGCATTTGTAAATTTAATATATTGAAGCATAGCTACATAAAATCGTGCAAATGTAACACATCAGAATTTTTAATAAACCTTAAATTGGAATGAGATCGACAAAAACTTACTATAGAAAATGTAAGTCGAGTTAAATGACACGATTATACCATAATTTGTTCCGAGATATTCACCATTATTGGTTAAATTGTAAAATACTTCATCCCTTTTTCAGCTGCTAAGTCGCTATTTGTTGTTTCTTGTGGTATTGCAAAGAGAACAGGATTTCAAAGCCATCACATGGCGAACAGTGACTTAACTGATCCTTAAGCTTGCTGTATTCCCCTTGCAACTGCAACGTAATTTGTAATAAAACCATTTCAGTATTAGTAAGAATCAGATGTAATAATTAACTTCTGTAATTAGTTTAGGCACAGAAAGCCATATTAATGTAAAGTATCTGGTGTTATTGTTCCATAACAGTTAATGAATTATAATTTTTCTTAATTGCTTTCAAAATAAATGCGAACCTCTTATACCCTTTGTAAGATGGATTATATCACAAGGTATGTCCAATAACTAAGCAACTAATCGTGATGTTTCTTTACACTAGAAGGAATATTTAACCAAAAAGTCAAGCAAGTATCTCCTATAATATAGAAATGTTTATTTATTCAACCAATTGAATACTGATTTCATTTCAATAACAAGAATTGCGAAGTTCGGTATAGGAGCGGACGTTGGAACAATAAAGTTATTTGTTGAAAACAAACTCGGAAAGTTCGCTTAGTGGTAGGGATGCACTCTGGCCAGACCATTAGCGGTTCAAGGATGTTTATCCTTCTGAGTCGTGGCTTGACCCGAGGGATCACTAAAGCGCGAGGTAGAAATGCGAACTGCCTGTATTTTCCCCTGGGATAAAGGCCTCTAGCATTTCCAGAACCATTGGTATCGACAGATATAATGACCTGGGCTGGCTCACACAGGCAGATATTTATTGAAATTGGCCTACAGAATAGTTTTAGATTTAAGAATATTATTATAAGTGGGATTTTATTATGTATCGAAACCTAATTATTCCCACTCGATATACATACCTGTGTACGTGAGTGCGTGTGGGTGTGGGTGTGTGCGGGTGGTTGTGGGTGAGTGTGTGTGTGCGTGTGGGCGCGTGCATGCGTACGTGTGTGTGAAAAGTCGGATAGCTACCATACTAGTTCAGTATCTTACAAAAATGCGACACAAAGATTTTCAAGAAAATGTCTGAACTCTTTGCATGAAACAGTTTTCGAATTTTTTTATTTTCTGGAAAACGGCTCTAATTATTTTTGTTACAATACAACTATATTAAAGATAGTTGTTAAGAGAACAAATAAAATATGTAAGTGTTCACTTTTCTAAATTTTTACTTTATTCAACTTACACGAATTCACCAATTACGCTTCCTTGACTAATTGTTTTTACATTCGAACAACTTACTTCCACATTTAGCTTTCAAACTCTGAAAGGTTACTCTCATCCTAGGCAACGTGACGTCATCCAAGAAGCATTCCATTGGAGATGCTTCGCACAGAGAAGCTCGACGTATCAATCTCACAATATCTAACTTGTGTTTTCTGGGAAAACAGCATATTCGTTATTAAAAAGGAATTTTATATAACTTTATATAAGCTTAAACGATAGATAAAAACACACTTCACAGAAATGTAGATATTTTTAAAGCGTACAATTCATTTCAAATAACTTTTGTGCGCCATCAGCCATTTCCGAAATATCAGTTAGAATTGTGTAATACCTTGTCATTCTTGTAATGTCATGTCAATATTAAGTTGTTTCTCGCGATTACATGGAAAGAGTAGGTATGTGATTTTTTGACCAGCATATAGCGTCCAGTTCTTAAACATTTATATATCGCTATTCTCTTTGTAGTATCTATAACAAAATATTTAATCAATTTGTGCAAAAGTTTTTCTTGATTAAAGTGGAAGTGACAGAAAAATATGATTTCGTAAGAATAATTGGTATACCAACTAACAAACGATAGAGAGTAGAGAAAGTCATGTGAATACATTCACATTTCAATTTGTCCCGTTTTCCTGGAAATCGCTTAGAGCAGGTGTGCTGAACCAGGAAAACGAGGGATGGTCTCGTATACTTCAGCGAAATACCGTTGCCAGTGTAGAAGGCAATAATTAAGAAGTGAAAGGCATTGATAGCTTCATGACGCTGAGTTTGGCGCGAATTCCTAAGGGGAAAATGAGGAGAAATTGGAAAGTGACTTATTACCGTGAGCGCGAAAAGCAACCACTTGTCTTCGAGATCTCCGAGTGATCAGCTCAGTCACACAGACTTGCCTTTCGGACCCGGAGTGATCAGGTCAGTCACAGAGGCTTGCCTTTCGGACCCGGAGTGATCAGGTCAGTCACAGAGGCTTGCCTTTCGGACCCGGAGCAATCAGGTAAGTCACACAGACTTGCCTTTCGGACCCGGAGTGATCAGGTCAGTCACAGAGGCTTGCCTTTTGGACCCGGCGTAATCAGGCCAGTCACAGAGGCTTGCCTTTCGGACCCGGAGTAATCAGGTCAGTCACACAGACTTGCCTTTCGGACCCGGAGTGATCAGGTCAGTCACAGAGGCTTGCCTTTTGAACCCGGAGTAATTAGGTCAGCCACATAGGCTTGCCTTTTGGACCCGGAGTGATCAGGTCAGTCACACAGACTTGCCTTTCGGACCCGGAGTGATCAGGTCAGTCACAGAGGCTTGCCTTCCGGACCCGGAGTGATCAGGTCAGTCACAGAGGCTTGCCTTTCGGACCCGGAGCAATCAGGTAAGTCACACAGACTTGCCTTTCGGACCCGGAGTGATCAGGTCAGTCACAGAGGATTGCCTTTTGGACCCGGCGTAATCAGGCCAGTCACAGAGGCTTGCCTTTCGGACCCGGAGTAATCAGGTCAGTCACACAGACTTGCCTTTCGGACCCGGAGTGATCAGGTCAGTCACAGAGGCTTGCCTTTTGAACCCGGAGTAATTAGGTCAGCCACATAGGCTTGCCTTTTGGACCCGGAGTGATCAGGTCAGTCACACAGACTTGCCTTTCGGACCCGGAGTGATCAGGTCAGTCACAGAGGCTTGCCTTCCGGACCCGGAGTGATCAGGTCAGTCACACAGGCTTGCCTTTCGGACCCGGAGTGATCAGGTCAGTCACACAGACTTGCCTTTCGGACCCGGAGTGATCAGGTCAGTCACAGAGGTTTGCCTTCCGGACCCTCAAGTGTGAGGACACATTACATTTTACAGTAAACAATTTTCGGTCTTAGTACAGACGCACTAACAATTCTAATAGCGATCGGCAAATCTCTAACATTATCTCGATTGAGAATAAAAGTGTTTCAACAAGAGTTCTGGCTTTTATGTGAAAATACTCACGCATACCCAGAAATTAATGTTCATGCAGAGCAGCCGTGGCACGGAAGACACCTAAGAAGCAGCAGTCCGCTTAGTATAGTGGTACGACAGTAAGGAAACAGTAATACCGCATCAGTTGGAACGGTTTCTTACTCTCCGTTAACCTCACTCCATGATTTGATTGCATCTTTGTTCCTTACACATTCCATGCACACCGCCATTTTCATTCCAATAATATGTTCTTCCAGTGTATTCACCGCAGAATATATGTCTTCCTTTAACATCTTCTTGAGATATCTATTTGTTTCCACTGTATTTCTCAACTTATGCAGAGCACTTTCTACACGGCTATCTAGACTGAACGCCATCTTAACGGAGCTGCGGTTATACTTCATTTAGTCTTACTTTATCAAACACGATCTATAATTATTAAATAAGCGTCTTTACAGTGTGAAAAACACGTTGGTTGCTTATATTGCCTTTATGTGTATCCACTTTCATCAACAATTAAAGCAAAATACAAGTGATGTCTCCTTTGTGTGGGGGTAGCATTCCTACCTCACATGCAAGAGGCCAAAGTTCGAATCTCAGTTAGGATGAGGTTTTGTCAGGCTTTGAGGATTTGGAGTCTAGTTTTTATACTCTTGACATCTTTATCACTTTGTTATAATTCTGGCTTTTGCCACCCTGTTTTGTATATTTGTTTTCCTTATCTCTAGTAATTTTATATTTTATTGAAGCTTATATCTGACCTTTGCCTTGAATTATTTTTAAGAGCGCTGATGATCATGTAGTTGAACGTCCTCTCTATCCGGTTAAGATTTTCCCTTTAAGCTCTACAGATCTGAGCTCATTGAGCATTGCCCTCCCCCCCCCCCCCCCCCATCGTCAAAATTCGCCTAAAATACTCAAAGTATCTTTATTACTTCACAGCTCATTTCCTAATGAAGACATTGAAAAAATATGTTTATATTTGAAACCTGAATTCGTTAGAATTCACTTCCATTTATCCAGGGAGCTCACAAACAGAAATAAAATATTTTAACTGTATTAAGAGGAATCTTGATTTCCTCTCCTTTTTCTTCGTCTTATCTTGAATTGTGCACTTGTACCTGTTTTAAGATCAGATTCGAATTTTTGGTCTATCCATCTTACCATAGATCATGTAATTCTTCTACAATCTCTTTGTTATCACTACTTTTTCTGCCCCTGCTATTGGCGTGTTCGTCCCATCTAGATGCTTTTCAGTTGTGCTATATTTTTGTAGCTAAATTTTATTGAATGTCAAATTTCTTAGTCTCATTTAATATCTGCATGTCTGAACCAAATCTAGGCGCAGGTAATACCGAATATTTCATGCTTTCTGATTATATATTTATAATATATCGTCTATTTTTGCGTTTGGTAGACTACCACCGAATTTCTTAAGTTAATGTAGTGCAACTGTGAAATGGAGTAAAAGGTGTGAAAATATTACACTTTTAGCTTTGCGTTTTATAATACTTATGAGTTTATGTTTCCATGCAACATAATTGGCTTTATATCAACAATTTTAAAGCCACAAATGGCTAGTGCATCTTTCCCATACATTTAGGTAACACACCAATTGAGCTTTAAATTCTATTTTTCTGAAATCCGTTTTTACAATATTTTTCACTATTCAAAATTCTCTTGGGCTGCAGTTTAAACTTACTAGCTGAAATATCCGCTATTGTTCATGATTTCGGTTTCCCTACGATTTTTGTGTAAGGTTGCTCTTACCCAGTAACCTTGCATTTCTTTGAGGCCATTTAATGATATTACACAAAACATTTAAAGAATTCATTAAAATATATAGTAAAATATATACGTAGTATAATATCACTGAAAAAATACTATGCAAAGGCATTGTTGATAACCACAAATACCATAAATTGCAATGATTTCTCGTTAATGCAGCTGAGTGACATCCATATTCTCATGTTAGCGCTATCTCGTCGTTATTTATAGAGAAAATATCACTAGGAAGAAATAGTACATATCAGCTTAATTAATATTCATATAATTTTATTTATCCTCTGTAACCAATATACATAAACTACTAAGAAAATGCAAGAAAGTCAAAATAAAAAATAAAAAAATAAAAAAACCAAAATTGACTGTGTTACCACTTCATGATCGATGCCAGAGAGAATAATATCAACAAATATTGCATGAACTCGTTCGTTTGTTGTTTTGTTACACCGTGAAAACCTAGCTAATTATTCTTATATTGACAGTTCGACCTAACACGATTATCATTGACAAGGATATAGACGGTCTTCCGAGCCTTGGTAAGCATTACATAAAATTACATAAATTAATAATGTGAAATGTAGTGTAATTTCGAATTCTAATTTAGACAGCAATTTTTGCCTTGTGCCAAGTTTTATGGAAATTGGTGCAATGAACTAGAAGCCCACAAGGAACACACAGGCACACACATACACCAAGCTTTTTTTAGAAATATTAACATTAGCTTGAAATTTTCAAGGGAGCTTTGTGAATTAAGTTTTTAATAATACTTATGAGCTGCTTTAAAATATTAAATAGTTAAGTTCAAGCTACTCTTTATAGCTCACACTGAAACTTTTGAAAATGTCAGTAACATGTATAAGAAATGTTTCTCTTAAACTAATTAAAATTAAGAAACGCCTGTCCCAAAATTTCTTTGTATATTAAGCTTGAATTAAAACCTTGGGAGAGATACGATAAACTGTAGGGTGCAAAGATCATTACTTATCGCCATATTAAACATGACTAATTGTGAATAAAAATTAATGCGGTGACGCCGGGTACGGCAAACAAGAAAGGACGATCGGAGCCAAGCTACTTCACACCACATAACAGGCCGGCGAGCAAACAAAGGCACAGGATCAAGCTTCCCTGCACCACTCATACGAGTGAACATGTGAATAACGATCAAGTGGTAACACAAAGGGTCTGCGGAGCCTTCGAGAGAGATCTGCCTACGCCATCGCTGGCGTCGAGAAAGGTCCGCGTAACTTCATTCCCGCTATATAAGGATGGGAGGAAACAGCAGAGAGAGGGAGAGTTGCAGTTACAGACATGAGTGAGTCAGTGTGTTAGTGAGCGTGAGACAGCTGTGCCTGCATCGTGGAGTCCTGCAGAAGGTTAAAAAGAGAGAGAGACAGTAAAAGGAGTGAGTCAAGGCTACGAGAAGAGAACAATTGTGAGCTGTAATATCACGAAAGACTGTGGAATGTGTTAATGCCAGTAGAAGAGAACTGTGTCTTTGTGAAAAAGTTTAGAAGAAAAATGAAGTGGGAGAGAAATTAATTAGACTCATTTTGTCATTTTGTCACAATACCTAGCAATGGTTTGATAACCTTGGTTAAAATATTGTGTCGACTGTATGCGTTATGTTCTGAGTAGGCATATCATAAAAAAATCAAATCAAACTGAAGAAAGCTGTAAATGCCTTAAATGAAATCTTTGCAGTTAAATATTCAGATTATAACCTAAGAAACTGGTATTAAGTACAAAGATGGATTTTTCTTTCCATTTATCCTTAAAAGTTATAATCTAAAAATGCACGGAAAATCTTTTTTCTTGCTCCCGGATTATGCGTTAAAGGAATGAGATCACTTCTGTGTTGGTCGACAAATAGGAAGGAGGAAAATCTGGGTAAGGTGAAAAAGGGAAATAAAATCGTAATATGAATTATCCAAGTGCCCTTTTTGAATGCAAATGCGACGCACTGTGTACGAAAGTCTTTCCTGCAGCATGGCGTTCAATTATGTACTCGGAGACAGGGGAAGAAAAACTAAAATAAGAGAGATGAAATGCAAATCCTTATAAAAAATGCACTGAATATTCAAGAACGTATAATGAAGGTAAAGTATAACAACATCAGAAGCATATAAAAGTGTTTATGATAAAACTAACGAGCTACAGAAGAAGTGACAGTAATTTGTTTTCTGAAAGCGCAACAAAACAGCTAAAGTAAATCTTTCACTTATCTGTCCTATGAGAATGAAGGCTGAGGGCTCCTCATGCAATCTCGACTGTCAATACAATCTACGGAAGCAAAGTTTAGTGCCTCTAGACAGCATATCTCAGGCGAGCTTTTTTCCTCTTGTTCTTTCACGCTGAAAGGGTTTACGGCGCTTTTCAAAATGCATAGTTCCATCATATCAGTCTTATGGTGCTGAAATGTGCAGTTTAAAGAAGGAAGACAAGCGGTGCATAGCGGCAACATAACCCACTTCTAGCATCCTTGCTATATAAAATAAAAGGGGCAGGTTTTAGAAAACCATATGTTAGAACCAAATAAGGACAATTACATTTTTAGACAGTTGATAGTAAAATTGGGCCTTTTAGTAGTTCACAACTGTGTTAAAAGTAGCAAATGCTCAAAAGCCTTTAACACGTCGATAGTTCCAACTTTGTTTTCTAGTGGAATATGACCATCGTCTCATTCCAGTAGACCGTGAATTTGAGTTACATAATGCTTACTAAAATGGCGGGTCAATTGAGTTTGAATATGCACTGCGCTCAACCCGTTAATAATATTAATTAATCAAACTTCGTTACATTATTTTCATCGGTTTACTATTTCTACTGCCTCCCTTATTTAGAATATTATGATTTTGTAAAAGTCATGTTGCACACACTGATGCTACGCAAGGCAAATGAACATCGCAACCCGAGAACTATCATGACCATGACAAACGCAAAACCATACCATATATATAGCATTTTATATATATGATATATATATATATCATATATATAAAATGCTGAATATATATATATATATATATATATATATATAAAGTATTCAGGACTGTCTAAAAATAGTGTATGATGCACGAGTTAAAAGGATCTTACTTTATACGTAGGTTTCCTCAACTTGGCCCGCGGCCTCGTTTCGGAATCACACTTACAAAATAAAGTCTTCTTTTTAACCCTTGTATCATAAATAACTAATATTAGCTGCGCCGTGTTACTAAGAGCGATTTCCCTTTCTCTACTAGGTATAGCAAGTGGAGCAAGTATTGTATTTAACCAAACAATTTTATATCGAGATTTCACTGGAAATGTGTTTTCAGATCCCTGAATCCAAGAACATTTTGGGATAAAGGTTCGTGTGTGTGTGTGTGTGTGTGTGTGTGTGTGTGTGTGTGTGTGTGTTTGTGTGTCTGTCAGTCTGTCAGTCTGTGAACAACATAACTCAAAAACGAAAGCCGATTAAAAACCTAAGTTGGTATTGAAGTTTAATGTCTTTCAAGGATGCGACACGAAGGTTTTGGAGAAAATAACCCCACCCTAAACTACGCTTTAAATGTAAAATGTTTATTTTCTTGAAAAGGGCTCTAACGATTTTGATTAAAACACTTTTCTTTTGTGTGTGTGTGTGTGTGTGTGTGTGTGTGTGTGTGTGTGTGTGTGTGTGTGTGTGTGTGTGTGTGTGTGTGTGTGTTGGGGAAATAAGCTACTTAATGAGTTAATACGAGAAGAACTAAATATATATAAATTAGAAGACGAAATTGAAACAAATAACAAGAAATGGACAGAACATTTAATGAGGATGAGTGAACAAAGGATGCCTAAGGGAACCTTTCTATATAACCCAAGAGGAGCACAAGAGGTTGGCCGACCTCGCAGAAGATGGACTCCACTGATGACTTCGTCGGAACTGGTTGCATAGCCTAAACTATGTAGAAGAAGAAGAAGAAGAAGAAGAAGAAGAAGAAGAAGAAGAAGAAGAAGAAGAAGAAGAAGAAGAAGGAGAAGAAGAAGAAGAAGAAGAAGAGGAAGAAGAAGAAGAAGAAGAAGAAGAAGAAGAAGAAGAAGAAGAAGAAGAAGAAGAAGAAGAAGAAGAAGAAGAAGAAGAAGAAGAAGAAGAAGAAGAAATATCGCATATGAAAAATTGGAAATAGCTGATAGCTGAAAAATTACTTCATAATAGTATGAAATTGGCTCTATGTGCTATTTAGAATGAGGGTCACAAATAGATTGAAAAACAAATTATAGAAAATCATATAGTCTGTCCAAGGTCCCGTTAACATATGTGATGAATCTGAAAGAACATATTTATAAAAAAGGTTTGAACAGCCACCTGCTTGTTTATCAGTACTGAGTAACTTTACGTTCTCACACCTTGTACACTTATCCACCAAGATTGATCTCCTAAATCACACAATTTAATCTAACTTTTACCTTATAAACTCTTAAGTTCATAGATCTGTGAATTTCCAAAACATATATTTTATTAATTCTGATATCAATCGCCTAAGTTGTCCTTCACTTCACAAATAGATCATTGCAGGTTGGATTGGTAGGGTTTTCTTTGAATTTGTTTAGCACTTTACACTGTCACTAACACTATCAGTATCACCATCACTTATGGTGCAAGGGAGGAAACGGTGTATTTTATGTAGTTATTTTTTCCAGATTTTTTCACACCTATCTGTCCTTGACTTGCCTTGTCCACAATATTCCGCTTCCGATATAGAAATAAAGAGAGAGCGAGATCGGAATTGCATATGTCCAGCATTAATGAAATATTACGCGAGAAATGGTTCTAGCATAAAAATAGGATGAAGGACATCAGAATCCCCCAAATGTATTTAACTGTGGCCCGATTGCAAGAAGAGATTTAGGAAGGACGAAAGGACAATGGCAAGAGAAACTGTGAAACATTGTAACTGGAACAACAATCTCCTCCTGCATGTCATGCAGAAGAACAGGAAGAAGAAGAATGACGCACACTGATAAAAATATCGTAGAACGGTTATGTTTGATCAAAACATGCTTACACGTCAGCTTGGTTTAAACACGTGTAAAATACCAGGTGAGGCAGCTGCCCCTTATTCTCGAGATTTATGCAATCCGCATTTTATAGCCCAACATGAAAACATCGACCCCATTACTAGGTTCTACCCGCATATTTAACATGGATGTTAAACACTCGATGAAATTAGTACTAATATAGATGTTATCACATCGCCTTTTAATATATTCGTAATTAGACAGCTGACGTTTGCACTTCTGCAAATGTTCACTGGAACCAGCGAATATTACACCTTAAACGGATTGTTTACCTCACACGTTACTAGGTAGCTCAGTTGGAATGGGCCCAAGACTCCGAAGTAATCTGTCTGCTGTGAAATCACCTGCATGTACTAATTTTTTTTACCGTGCAATCCTCACAATTTACAAATTATTATTCTGAAAACTGTTATTATATTCATTTTTGTTTTATTTATGGTTTATGGCATTGTTTGATGTTTCTTTATTGGTGAACTACAATTATGTATTTATTTAAACATAGGTAGGTGCAATTGAAATAAGGATCATTTATACACATTTGAACACAGAAAGCAAGGGAATTACATTGTCAGTGTTTAACATGGAAGATAAACACAATTTTGCAGACAATGAATTATTGTGTTATTAAAAATGTTTCGTAGTGATATGTTTTGCGGCGCTGGAATGATCCTTTTTCTATTCCTGGAACCGACTCCTCTAACGAAGCAAGTGCTCGAACTGGTGACCTCCTTGGGTTATGCACGCCTGGGCACGTTGTTGGTGGAGCCTCTGACTTGGTGTAGCATGGCGGGTTGAACATTTCTACAAGCCACTGTAATACGACTACGAAGGGTTTCTATATTGCCCAGCTCCTCTGCATAAATGCGTTCTTTTAAATAATTTCAGAGAAAGAAGCCAAGGGGTGTCAGATCAGGTGATCTGGCAGGCCAGGAGACTGGTCCTTGTCTTCCTATCCAATGACCAGGATGTGCAGCATTCAAATGATTGCAGACTATCCTCGACCGATACGGAGGAGCGCCATCGTGTTGAAACCCCATCGTCATTCGCTCCTGCAGTGGCACATTCCCTAGTAATAAGGGGTGAGCTACGGAGGAATTCCAGATAGCGTGCTCCTGTTAGATGTCCCTCGAAGAATAATGATCCAACAAGTTGGTATCCCAAGATTCCACACCAGACATTTACACCCCACTGCTCTTGGAATGCTGCCTCCCTCACCCAATGAGGATTATCAACACTCCTATAGTAACGATTTTCAGTTCCAATGTTGTGGAATTTTGATTCGTCAGGAAACAATATCCTGGATGCGGATCCCACATCACTTGCTGCTCGCTCCAGCAACCATTCACAAAAGGTTACTCGAGCTTCGAAATCTCTACCGTGAAGTGCAAACGATAAGGATGGAGCTTATTAGTGTTCAGTATTTGCACTACAGAAGATTGGCTGATGTTCACCTCCTGAATTTGAATTTGATTTGGTTTAAGGGCGCTCAACTTCTAGGTCATCAGCGCCCTTTCACCACCTGAGCAACTGCTGAGCAATTGACCGTGTACTAGTATGCGGATTGTTCTGGGTGGCGTTCAAAACTGCTTCTGCATTAACACCCGATGTTACTGGTGCGTGTCTATGAGGAGACATTCTTGCAAGTGACGCTGTTACACGCAGACGCCTTTCAACATTCCGGAAGGTGTTTGCTGTTGGTTGTCGTCTGTTTGGATATCTCTCCCGATATAGATGCTTAGCCGCTGGTGTATTTGTTCTTGCTTCTCCGTAGATCAAAAGCATATCTACGTACTCGTCTGTCGGATACATAATGAAAGACTGGCACAAAATATCCCGCGACAGCATACGTGTGGTGAATGCAGGGGTCGGCATTCGCAACACACTACATCATGCCAGTCCAGCGGTGCAGAAGTCAACTATATCTGTTCAATTACAAAATGCAGACAACCAAAAACGATTTAAAGTATGTCCTAAACCCTCAGGGACTTTATAATTAGATTATTGCGAATTCGGTTTCCAAGTTTTGATGATCATAAAGAAAAATATTTACAATGCTGAGACTCGAGCCTGTCTCATTAGGGGTTAGCGGAGAGCACACGTCACAATCCTATTCAGCTATTTGGAGACTTGACTGTAAGCACGTACCGCGTGCAATACTAGGACTTGTATGCCTGGCGCTATGCCATGGCACCTCAAGTTTTCGGGCTTGATTTAGCCTTTTAAGACAGTTTTAATCATTTACTGGGCGTTTTAATATTATTACTTAAATGGCAGAAGCTGTTATGCATATTAATTGAGATGCACGAGGCGTAGTTCACGCAAAAATGTAAATAAACTGTTGTTTAATAATATGCCCGTTTTGACTGTACGGGACCATGATGGATGAAGCGTGTCTCTAAATTTTTCCTGATTTTTGGCAGCCAACCCCTGCTCAAAGTACAAGAATCCACCATTTTCTTTTTAGCTGACGTTGTTAGTGTACTCATATTATAGGTCCATTTTTTCTGAGGCGTTTACTGAATTACGTTGCTATGTATACCAACTCTAATAAGAAGTTTGTAAAATCGGCCGGAAACCGGAATTCGCTCTCAGTAAACGAGTCGTATGTTTTTGAGGTGTACTTTAGCGAGGCGTACGCTCTGTCCCTTAAACCACTGTTGCTCTCAATTTTGCGCATTCCTCTCTTTAAGAACATCAAGCAATATATTTTAGTAAGCGCAAAACTGGACTAAGGCGCACATGCCGTTAGATGAGTGGCCTACTTTCCAAAAAAATAAGGCGCGGCTGACTCACCTGGTATAGTCATGGACCGGGTTTCTGTAAACGGGTTATTGATGTTAATCTCAAGAGATTAAGAGCTTCGCTTGATAATTACACCGTTCTATTATTATTATTATTATTATTATTATTATTATTATTATTATTATTATTATTATTATTATTATTATTATTATTATTATTATTATTATTATTATTATTATTATTATTATTATTATTATTATTATTATTATTATTATTATTATTATTATTATTATTATTATTATTATTATTATTATTATTATTATTATTATTATTATTATTATTATTATTATTATTATTATTATTATTATTATTATTATTATTATTATTATTATTATTATTATTATTATTATTATTATTATTATTATTATTATTATTATTATTATTATTATTATTATTATTATTATTATTATTATTATTATTATTATTATTATTATTATTATTATTATTATTATTATTATTATTATTATTATTATTATTATTATTATTATTATTATTATTATTATTATTATTATTATTATTATTATTATTATTATTATTATTATTATTATTATTATTATTATTATTATTATTATTATTATTATTATTATTATTATTATCGTTAGTATCGTTAGTATCGTTATTATCGTTACTATCGTTACTATCCTTACCATGATTACCATGATTACCATTATTATTATTATTATTATTATTATTATTATTATTATTATTATTATTATTATTATTATTATTATTATTATTATTATTATTATTATTATTATTATTATTATTATTATTATTATTATTATTATTATATTAGCATAATACGAGTAGCATCATCATAACTTACATAAAAGTTAGGAGCTTGTGTTGAGGAAGATAGAGGTGAGAGGCAGAGGGAAGTTGAAGATCCACTCAACTAATGATGTCAGTGTGGTACTAACTTCTAACAATTACGCGCCCATATAGGTGTGAAATGATGTAGGATTGTATTCGTAGTACTAGCATTAAACAGGAAACCGGACATCCTGCTGAAATTCCATTTTCTGAAGCTTTCTCAACTTTAACGATAGTTGTAAATGCCAAACTAGGCATTTCGTCCTATAAATTTGTAAATATTAATATTGGTATGCCACAGTATTCCTCGAATACATTGTGTATGTTGTGTTAACGATAGCAATGAGAAACTATGTAATTTGTCTTTATGTGAAGTACTTAAGAAGTAAATGAGAATTCCATCCATTCTGAATAGCAGATACTCTACTTTCAATACTTGGTGCTATCGAAATATGTCTTCATTTAAAATGTTAGCTTCCGCAATCCCATTCCAGATACCATTATAGAAAATGCGTACGTTTCACTTTGCCCTTAGTATTAAGTATTGTTGGACTCATCATGTTTGGAGCCTGACCATGAATCTGTTGCTAGTGTGCGAATGAAATGAGCTTATCTACTCTCATAACCTAATCAAATCATGGAAAACAATTGACGCAGAAAAGGTGCTCGGTAATGTGTAGCTTTAACAGAGTTGTGAATCAAGTTGATTCAGCTGACATGCTAATATCCCATGTTTTCGCAGTCGCCCTGCTTGGCAAAGTACCACGAAAACCAAATCACAGCTACAGACGTGAGATAATTCAACGTATGAAAATGTTTGTTTTACCTTCAAGTTAACAGTTCGTAATCGAGCTTGGATCACGTAAATATATCACACAGTGGCGCTCGTTCATGTGCTGTTCTTTTGTTGTTGCGTAATAGACATTTAGCTGATGTGAAACTGTTGATCTTATACAAGGTTTTGCTAAGCAGCCATGACTCTTGTTAGCCTGAAGTTGCCACTGCGGTCTTGTGTGGTATGAATTCTCTATTATACAGCACGCATTCCAATTTTGTTATCTCCTTTTTTGTGGAGGGGAAAAATCCTTCTTACCTACGCACTAACACCAGCCCGGCTGGGAATGTGAGGTTCACCTTCTGGTGGTCATACCCACCTACTAAAACCCCCTCCACTTGTCAGTGTGTATTGTTGTTAGTTTACATGCATTTGATTGTCGGGTTCTGCATAGCACCCCGGTTAATCTACAAAAGATGAAAAGATGCGTTGTATACGAACGCATCAAATGTTGCGATTGCCCTGACAGACGCCCTGAGCAATCCGGACGGTTAGTCGCCTAATGATTCTTGCAACTGTTAGTGCAATTGCTAATTGTCATTAATATTATGTTTTAATTAACTTGTGTCATGCGTCTACATTAGCAGCTACTTTTGCGCATGCCTTAACCCAGGAGTACAAGCGCGCGCCTTTAGCGTTTATCCCTGGATGACAGGGCCGTCATGATGGACGAATTCCCCAGGAGATGGTTATCTGGACTTCAACCTTATCCTAATTGTCCTAAGAATTCCTTGCTCGTCAGATGTGAGTGCAGGTCCACGCCATTCGTCGCTGTACCCACACAGACAGGCAGCCAGCTGACAAGAGGCCTCTATCTCCCGGATCCACCTTGGCGCAAGTTAGTCTTATAGGAGGTTGTACAGGAATCCTCGTGCTTGCCATGATTGTCAGTTAGGTTTTTGTCAAAGATAGAAAGTGGTCTGTTGTGTTCTGTTTCCATTTGGTAACCTAATGCTTGAATGAGTCCGTTATAATGTTTTGTGAGTTTCGCATAGCTAGCTTCTTGAAAAATTGTTCGACGGTATGTATTTTCATCCCATCATGTCTGAGGGTACAATTCTGGGTATATATGTATATGTGCGATTATACGCAAAACTCTGCTTTAGAAGGTTTTATGCAGTGTCAGCCTTCAGCGCAGTCTGCACCTGGCAGCGGAGCAGGAAGGACCTACCTGAGAGCTCGTCAGAACCGGTTCTTCACTATGGCCAAGAGGAAACCTCGCAGCATAGCACAGGTTCCTGCAGGCAAGGTTCCAGCATCTACAGCCGATACCAGCACCTCTAGCACACAGACTACAGAGATCTCAAAAGCAACTCCCGACGCATCTAGCAGCAGTACTGTGGAAGCGGTGGTGGCAGCGCCGCTCCCGGTCCCTGCTGCGGATCCACCGCTGACCACTTCCAGACTACCGGAAAACTCCGGCATCTCGCCTGCTTACGGTAGCAATGCTTCGACTAACCTGCCTACGCAGTCAGCGCCCCCTGTGGCCCAATCGGGCTCCAGTGTCGTTGTCTACGGAGTTCCCAGGGACCTTCCAGCGCGTTACATTCTCGCCGCCGCACAGCACGAGTGGACCTCAGCAATGAGGGCCACGCGTATCATCACTCGCAGAGGGTCTTCAAGCCTCATGCGAATAGTATTTGCCGATGCACGCGGCCGCGAAGCTGCCTTACCCACGGGCCTGCCCTTGCTTGCGCGCTGAGGCGAGCCGATCGGAACGCCAAGTACCCTGCCGCCGCAGCTGTGTCTACGGACACGAAGGCACCTTCTGCACCGCCGCTCCTCGGTGCCACTACTGTGGCGCCCAGAACCTCACCAGCGACTGCACATCACACAATCTACGCAGACGAAGCCGGTACTGTGCCTCCTGTAGTGGCTTTGGCCAATTTACGGGACAAGCGCAGTGCCCACTATATCTCCGGCACGGACACACATACACACCAGCACCTCCCAACAGAGCTTCACGGCCTACACAAATGACTGCAGCTTTCACCGCAGCTCCATGACCGTACACATGAGCGGCCCCAACCACTACAGGAACACCGCCAGTCGCCGCAGCCACAGACACATCGCCACAGATCGTAGCAGTCCCAGTGCTCGTCGTCGCAGATAGCATCATTCGAGACGCGGTTCAAGACCTCCATTCAGAGGTTCTGAACATTGGCTCTCGGCTGGAAACTATCACAGAACACAACACGCAGACAGACACCAACGTTTCTGAGCTCCTACAGCGCCACGACCACGCCACAACCAACGCCCTAGCAGCAGTCCAGATACACCTCACGGAGGTCATACAGATACTCACCAAAACAAACGAAGAACTCCCCGACTACGCCAACATACAGAGACCATCAACCGCAACACACAGAAAATCAAAGACACCACAACACTAGAGACTAGAGTCAACCAGTCAACCCCAAATTTCCCATTGGTACCCCAACGCCACACATAAACGCCCCAAGTCGCAGGACCTGCCCTCACCTACCATTATCATAATATGCACCCACAGTCATCCGGTTTGCTTCGACAGTACCGGAGCTCATGTCACCCCTTGTTGAAAATAAATTGTACCGCAACAGAATAACTTTAGTATCGTTACAAAAAAAAAGGGGGGGAGGTTCATGTTGAGTGCGTTATTATGGTTTATTAGGAAATATAGCTTACTCAATTGGTCTTTAGTGTTTTCTGCTGCTGACCAAAGCCTAATGTTCCTCACAGCTTGAATCATTTCGTTCACTATTTGGCCTAAGTGAAACATACAGCTTTAGAAGCTGCTGATTGTTTACGAAAGATCCTTTCTATGCCAGGAAATCTGCTATCGGTGGTGAATAACAGATTTACTCACATTGAAAGTTTGGGAAATAATGTTTTTATATCCCTTTTTTTGGAGTACTTTGGTCAGCGGTCTGCTTGGCTGCTCTGGAGTCTGAGAAGAGTCTCTGGAACATGTCATTCTTTGTTGGTAGACTTGGGAGGGAAACTTTAATTTCATTTCACCATCACATTTTGTCATTTATCTCCTACACGTTGGTAATAAGAAAACAAAGGACATATTCCGCTGCTCTAGTTCCCGTATTGGGATCTATCGATGAATCGTATTAGATATATACGTGACGGGTGCAGATAAGTCTAATGTTATAGCTTGGATCACCTTATCGCCTTCAGACTTTTCGTCCACTTTCTGCTATCAAATTGAGAGCTCAAGACGACGTACTGGTGGACCATCTTAGACCTACAGGCGTTCTAGCAGGCCATACGGTACGCGTTTATTGGGACAACTGGCGGTTTCTTCAGGGGAAGAAAATCAATTGTGTCGCACGCTATACCATCTAGCCGCCACTCACTATCATTCTATCGTCTCCTTGAACACTTGCGAGTTACAAAAATCCTTGTTTATAGTGGTATTATATACTATCGATAAACAAAAGATGTGATTTTTATCCGTGGGGTTATAAAACGAAAACAATCCGCACACGCTTCTTAGGAGAAAAACCATGGAATGTTCAGTGAATTTGCAGACAAAAGTTGTAGATTTTGAGATTTGCGTCTGTCATTATGATTCTAGCATCCAGATTATATATATATGTGTGTGTGTGTGTGTGTGTGTGTGTGTGTGTGTGTGTGTGTGTGGGTGTGGGTGTGGGTGTGGGTGTGGGTGTGGTTGTGGGTGTGTCTGTGTGTGTGTGTGTGTGTGTGTGTGTGTGTACATAATATTCTACATATCTTTTGATAGAAGCTACGATCAAAATCACATTTTCTTAATACCACTTAACTGGCACATTTTTACTTTCTCTACTACGTATATGAAGTAGAAGTATTGTATTCCACCCAAAATGTCGATATCGAAATTTCAGCTCAACTATATTTTTGAAACCCCTGAATCTAAACAATGCAGTTTTAGAAAAAGGTCCTTGTGTGAGTCTGTGTGTATGTGTATGTGTATGTGGTGTGGTATGTTGTGTGTGGTGTGTGTGTATATGTGTGTGTGTTTGTGTGTGCGCGCGCGCGTCTGTGAACAGCAAACTCAAAGACCAAAATTCCGTTAAAAATAAAGTTTGGTATGTAAGTTTAGTATCTTTTGAGGAAGCAACACGACGATTTTGAGGAGAATTCTCCTGTCGTAAACTACCCTTTCAAGGGAAAACTTTTCAAAAATTTTGATTTTCTCAAAAATAGCTCTAACAATTTTGATTAAAACTTCAAGTTTAAGATATTTTATAGCCAATTAAACGTAGGTTTTGAATTTTCTAGCTATAGCCCATATTCATGATGACTTTACCATAGCTGGTAAACCGTAAGCGATAGACCATATTTTACTATACAAAACACGTAGTTCTCCTTAGCATACACAAGTTATGTCGAAATGTTTTTTTTTAATTATTATTATTATTATTATTATTATTATTATTATTATTATTATTATTATTATTATTATTATTATTATTATTTTTTTTTTTTTTTTTTTTTTTTTTTTTTTTTCAGTGAACCATTTTGGAGAAATTCCTGGTTGTTTGCGGAGTTTTGTAGTTCTCAAATAGAAGGTCGTTATTTACCTTTATATCTGTTTGGACATGTAAAGAGAATGGAGCTTCAAAGCTTTAAAAGAATTGACTATCGTTCAAAAGCTACTGTATTCCCGTATTCCCCTTGGATCTATAAGAAAATCAGCAGTAATATAATTTCCGCAAATGTTTATGTCGTTGAAGAAGACAGAGGAATGAGAGTTTGTACGAATGGTTAGTACAAGATCACAGAAAGTTATGTGAGCGAAGCACAACATTTTAAAGAATAGTTTCCCCCATTCAGCGCATATGGATTTTTATATCCTGCGAGAGCAGGTTGTGATTTCTCCACCAAGCATGCGTCATACGTCCGTTAAAGCGTCAACAGTTTTGAAATGGTCTGCACTATATATGACACTTAAGAGGGTTTTCTCTAGTATAAATAATTTCACTCTTCGTTGTTACCTACAGCGCCATTTCTAACTCTTTGACTTTATCAAAAACGTATTTACTTTCCTAGTCTGTGTAGTTTTATTACTCCAAATGTATTCAGCAACCGTCAATAGTTTCTCATAAAGTAAAAGCGGTGTCCGTGTAAATTGTTCTTTTAAAGTAATGAGGTAAGCATCTGTTAAAACCTCTTTGAGGCTCTACTGAAATGGATTTCTTTGTGCGATTATTATTCATAAGACATGATTTTCTACCTTTCTATTTTTCCGGCTATTTGAGTGCGATAAGAATGTCCCATAATATAGAAGTATTAGTACAATTGAAGTTAGCTAATCGTATGAAGATTCTGATTCTCTTCGTGTCCTTTTCACATTCTTTCTGCATGACTTTTCCATGAGAGTTCTGCAGTCTAAGGTAACTCCTAAGTATGTACTGGAATCAGCTTTACTGAAGTAAGGGGTTCTGTGATAGCTCAGATCTATTTTTCTCTGTCCATCCAAGTAAAAAGAATTACTAGACGGCATTCGAATTATTGATACACATAAATTGCCTTCAGCATTTTTTCCCTTTATTCTTCATTTTTATTTTTTATTATTTTTTAGAGTTTGTAACTTTGTGTCTATCTAATGACCAGGTTATGTCATTAATGAAGAAAGCTGGCTCCACTTTGGTTGTATCCAGAGCTCCAGGCAAACTATTTATACAAATAGTAATGTACCCTGGGTAACCCACTATGAGTTTGTATTTTGATAGCATGTCCATAATTGTTAATATTAAAAACAGTTTTATATTTCCTCAGCACTGAGCTAAGAATTACCTTCGCCTGTCGTAACTGAAGTGGTCCATAACAGCTTACATATTTGAAGTATAATCATCCTTACCTTTTCTCCCAGATTTTTTATGAATTGTTGATGGATGTTATCTGTACCAGCACCAGAACCCAGACTGATCACCATTACTCTGAGTTTTCATCGTTCTGACTTTTCAATGAGGAGGTCCCGATTCTTGTCTGGGGTTGGGAATTTTTCTTAACTAGAATAATTCTCTATCGCCAAAGAGTTCTTAAGTATGAATTTGGGAACAAATATGAGTGTGTTTGACGCTAAAAAATAATAGCACGTTAAGAAACCTTAAAATTCAAGAGTGATATCTTTAGTTGTTTAGCAAGTCAAGGTCCCGGAATGATCATAAAAGATAAAGAGGGCAGTTGAAATGAAACAAAAGAATAACTACTGATTAAAAGTTATAATGCATAACATACATCCAATTGTGTGAATTGTCTTTACCTTTCCATAGGACTTCTTTGTTAGTCATTTTAGCTAGGGTTGCAATTATTTTCGATGTTTGATTATATTTCAGATAACTACTTCAAATCTCTCTTGTTTGAAATGCAATAATCGCTCTACCTACCATAGGTAGGTGATACAACGGTTGTAGGCATTATTAGAAAACGCTTCCACTTATATATGGTGGGATACTTGAATTACACAAATATATAGGTGGAAGGGAAGTCATTCCATTAATTTAAAACAGTCATACATCTCGGTATTTGGAACACATTTTGTATCTTACGTTTTTGTCTCTGACCATTTCCTACGGAGATATTTTAGTTTTGTCAAATACAAGCTAGCAACACTGCAGGTTTCACTTTCACTAGGTCAGTACATAAACACGCGTCACTACTACTTCCGGAGCCTCTCGGCTCGTGAGTGTAAACATAAAAACATACTATGCCGTGTCTGTTACGTCGTAATAAATAAGTACATTTGAATTCTCCAGTAACGCATAGTGTAACCCAGACTCACAGTCTAAGGATATTGTTTATCATTTCCTTCAACATCAAACTTAAATCGTTTCGTAGCTGATACTCTTGTACTTTAATAAGCCAAACCATCTAGGTACATTTGCATGCTCTTACAAAGCATGCCAAATGATATTCGTAAGGTGATAGCAAAAGAATAAGCAGTGAACCAAATGGTTCACCCATTTCCCAGATATTGTTCAAAATGTCCACCATTTGCGCACCTGCAAGCCTCACAGCTCTTTAACCAATTACGTCGCACTCTAACAAAAACACCCTCATTGTTGTGCATTTCTTCCGCAGCCAGATAAATGAATTGTCTCAAAGATTCAAGGGCAGTAGTTGCTGTTTTATAAATCCTGCTTTTCACGTCTCCCCAGAAGAAAAAAATCCAGAGTATTCATATCGGGTGGAAGGGAAGTCATATAATTAATTTAAACCAGTGGTAGATCTCGGCATTTGGAGCACACTTTGTATCTTCCGTTTTTATCTCTGATCATTTCCTACGGAGATCGTTTTGTCGAAAACAAGCTCGCGACAGATTGTGTGTCACTTTCACTGATTCTGTATATAAACAAACAAGCGTCACTACCAAGCGTCTCGTGAAGGTCTCCTTCCATGTGTAGGCCAATCACAACCGTTACTTGCCAAAACATCAGACGAAAGAGAAAATGTTTACATCCGGAAACTAGGTCAATTCCCTGACCAACCTCAACGCAACGTTGTCAACTTACCTCGCGTCTGAAAAAAGGCGCTGGGATCATTCCTTCACGTCTTTTAAGTGATTAATTATTTCGAAACCCTGTGTGATGTGCCATGATTACCACCGAAGCAATGTCAGAAGAAAGTTACTCTACCCATCTTAAAAGTAACAAACTGTTATCTTCGTACATTCTTGTGGAATTACGCATCCAAGTTGGAATAAAAACCATTTATTTTGTATCATCTTCCTTATGCTCTTACTGGAAACACGAGTGGTTAGTGGAAGAGATATGTGTTGTAATCTTATGTGAAATTCTAGAGGATGAAAGTTTTAAAGTGGTCAACTGAAGGCTATCAAGTTTCTTATATTACAGATCACATCTTTTGTTTGAGAGGAAACTTTCTGTGGAGATTCACAAAATTATCACTTCGTATTAGAGCTGTGCTCTACCAAAAACGATTCGGTAGTTTTGGAACAGTACATAAATGATATAGTAAATGTTAGGATTACCGGTATTATTGGCAGAAATGGTAAGGAAAGAAACATAATACAAAATACAACGAATTAAGGATTTTATGAGAAATTCAAACATCAAGATCACCAAACTGTGATCATGATTTTCGTCACTTTGATAAAAATAAAAATGTACTTTTCGATCCAAAATAGCATTACTCTGATCACATCAGTGTCCTTGATCAGATCTGCAGTATGCTTAGGAGATTCAAAATGTTTTTTAAGATACTAATGTATCGTAGGTTAAATGACCCTTTATGTACCCTCTCTCAATTCAAGCTTCAAAGTTCAACGCTTCTGGTTTCTAGAGGAATCTACTAAAACATGATCACATTACCTTGTAAACAACGCAATCGATATAAGCTAACGCCTGATAGGTATGCATCACACCTAACGTAAAGGTAACTTTGGCAGGTTCTTAATTGAGCAATTCCACTAGGGAAGCTACCGTGGTCTACACTTACTTATGATGCTCTACGGTAGCTTACAGTAGTTTTACAGCTCTACTCCGGATACTCTACTTATATTTTTGTATAACTAATGGAAATTTAAGGTTCTCGGAGCAGACTTTACTCAGGAGTTTGCAGAAATTAAGGAAGATAAATTATATCTGTGAACATGTTAGTTTTTGTAGGTGATGTTCCGCATAGTAAAACGAAAACACTTTAGTGTCTAATCGGAAACAAGCTGTGAACTAAAGGGTGGTTGATTAGAAGTTTACTCTTGCAAGTTGTAATTACTTACATTCACGTCTTGATGAGTTTTCCAGAAACACGAGAAGCGATGGAGAATAAACACTGAAGTCTCTTAGGAGGATTAAATGAACAGAAGTGTGTATTCGTTAGTAGGGTAAACCACCAATTTACTAGCAGCTTGATGTATGTGCGATTTTATGTGTCAGTGTTAATGCAGTATACCATTGTAATTGAAATAACTAGGTGGAAACAGCGACAACAACAATAATAATAAATGAATGAGAATAAAATAATAAAGGTAATAACAATAGCAATAATCACAATAACTAAAATGATAACAAAATACAATATTAACAATAAGAAACAAAGAAATGCCAATCAAACATTACGCGCCCTCATGTTTGCATGGATTTTGTATGGTAATTTACAATCTGTAATGTGTAATGTTAGACAATAGCAGCATGAACAAGAATGAGTTTATTCCCTGGAAAATAATGACTTTTAAGTGATGTGGAAAATATTCTAAGACTGTTCCACTCTATCATCACGCGTTGCACTCGCCAGTTGAAGCCTGGGCATTTCCTCTGCCGCTCCGCTCTCTGTCTTAAAGCGGAACGAAGTTCACGCACGCCACTGATTGAATTTCCCCTGTGATTTCTGCAACTCCTTTAACTCACGAAGGGTTATATACTTGCCCGAGTGCCGGCTGGAAGGAGCCCCCTGGTAGATTGTTCAAACTTAAAAAGTGAATACATCTCAAAATTATTTTACATACATAGTTGCACATTACGCATGCATAAAACGGTCCCTGAAACTCTCGACAGATGTGCTGGGGGTTGAGTTGAGCAGTGACATAGTAGTACCAAATATGAGACGGTCCTCAATTTTTAACGTCCTTCTAGAGAGCAGCACAACAAGGAGAGCTAATAAATTGTAATATAGTGTTTTCTTAAATAAATACATTGAAGATATTATTCAACAGTCGTCACATACTTTCATTGGCCCATGTTCCTGTTGTTAACCTCGGACCTCTGGCAGTCCTAATCAAAATGGCGAGGTTTATGTCCCTTAGATAACGGCATATCACAACAGCAATACTTATTATAATCTGTTAGTTACAAATTCACTGCATTTTAATGCAAATTGTTCTTTCGTACTAACCTTGTGAAACGCCTGATTTGTTAAGTGCATTTACATTGCTGGTTCTACCACTGAGCCACTGTATTTTTAAATTTAATTTTCACATTTGGTCTTATTGGTCATTCAAGTGCCCTTTATGAGATCGTTAGCAGCATCGGAATAAGTTATGCTCCATAACTAACAACATTTTAAAAGTTTGTTTTTATTTTGTGTGCCACATTTTCGTTCAGAGCACACCTCTCTCAGAAATCAAAGATTTCAGCACTTTTAAATTAATCAGTTTGCTCACTATATGGATGAAAGATGGTTCAGATATCTTGCACAGAAAGAATCACAAATTATACAAAGGGTAATTTATCGCTTACGGGGAAGTAAAATTACGCCAAGATGTGCTGCAATTTTAAGCACAAATTATTTTTACTGTGCATGTTTTATATTAATGGAATTATATTTTGTGGTGAACACAACTAAATATTTACGTATTTCTCCATTACTTGATATCTAAGTTTTTAAAAAAATGAGTAGGACTACTTGAAAATAGACATAAACTGGAATATTTATTTTGTGCCTTGGACGAGAATAATAGAGAACTGTCTGTTGAAAAACATTGTATAACAATGTTATTATGTTTACATTGAAATAATTATATCAAATGTATATTTTTAGACAAAAACGACAATAAAGAAAAACATTAAAATGCATGTACATAATTACGAATAGGTGTGGAATACATCATTGTGGTAATAACCATGTTACGGACAAAGAAGATTGAAATAAGTGTCTGTCCTTAGAAGCCAAGCTGACACCATCATATATTCTCATCAGTTGAACAAAATCTTAATTCCATTACTGTAGTTTATGTCTATTTCTGGTTACATGTTAATATTTATTTTTATTTTAAACACTAAGTGTAATGTCATTTGGAAATTGATACACGATATTATAAAATATACCCACGATCACCAAAGTAAACAAATAAACAAACATTAATAATAAAGTATAGTTTAAACGCCAAAAATATCGCACATATCTCATAGATGATACGTGCCCAACGGTCAAATTCCTAGTGTAGTGCATAGTTAAAATAACATTACCTCTTACGCGGTCTTAAGGTCCAGGTCTCGAATTTCAGATGTGTAAGTCCATCAACCGAGTCGAACCTGTCATTGCAGAGAGCGATAGCTTTTCCTACAACTTCTCTTGCTTTGAAGTGGTCAGTACAAATAACCTCGAGTACTGCATGCTTGTGACTGTGCGGACATATTTCATTTCCCAACATTTTCATCTCGTTTTGGTATACGTATATTTCATTGATAGGCACCTGAAAATGCTTATGAGAGGGTGATTTTGATTGAGAGAGAGTAAGGCCATGTTTAGAGCCATTTGTAAAAGAATCTCCCTGATAACGAGAGAAACTTTCAAGTAATATATTAAGGAGAAATTAGAACGCGGGTTGTTATCGCTAACTTCTTGGTTAGTGCAACTGATAGTTGACAAGACATTCTCATGCCGCTATAGTTTCTCTTTCTTATTGACATTGCTACTTGTAAAGCGAGGCTGTTTAAAGAACTAGTCTTTTTCTTAAAGCTAGATATCCTAAAACTTTATATTCTTACGTTTAATTCAAAAGTTGTGCATATGCCCGAACAGAAGGAATAAATTTTCGCTTTGGATCTACTTCGGTCATAAATATTGCTTGATTGGAAAGAGTAGGAATAGACTGCAAAATGCAATGCCTTAGCCCGAATATGAACCACGGATTTTCCGGTCTCTGTGCGGGTTGCTCTAACCACTGAGCTACCGTGGCAACATGCGGCATGACATTAAATTTTCCAACTGACTCATTTTCTACAGTAAACCACAAAGAAATCTTAAGTTAATGTGAAATGACATCTGTAATGGTGTTTGAATACTGTAAGCACTTAAGTCCTAGGCTTCACTGGATTTTGTCGTTTTTGGTACAATAGTTTAAGAAGGTCAATCAATGAGTTTTTCACTCTGATCGTAGCCTTTCCAACCTTGTCCTACACATAGCTAGTGTGAAAAAAATTCCATTGGTTGACATAGTTGCTGGAACTATGAAGTCCGGGACTTACAACACTGTAAGTAAGTGAGTAACTAAGTAAGTAAGTAAGTTGCCATTAAGGTAAGCTATTCATATGTGTTTTGAGACCTCCTTGTGTGGTTTACCGGAAAAATTCGAGTGAGCTACGGAATTTAATGTCGTGCCGGTTTGTTTCCATGGTAGATCAGTGGTTAGAGCAGCTGCACACAAACCGAAAGATTCATATTTTCATTTGATTCTGCCCTTTCCATCCTTGTTTTTCTCATGGCTAACGTGAAAGAACAATTAATTTCTATTTGATTAATTAAAATGTTTAGTTTAATTTTAATGTTCTATAATTGTTCCGTTTTAACATAAAGATTCTGAAAGAATAAATAAATGAATCAGTATGCTTTTCTAATGTTGTTCCTTATTCCTGCGAAAACATAAGAATGTTGTTTTATAACCTTCATTTGTTATTTAAAAATGTAAAACTGACATCAAGTGTCGAATGGATGATTGTCAACTTTTCATTACACTCCATAAAATGATTCTGGAGCAAATTTCAACTTTTCCATATGCATTATGTTCTTATACTATGAGAAAACTTTTGGAATCTCCATCTCTCAGATGATTGGTGCATTTTATACCATACCTCTCAGCAGAATAACTCGATTGCTAAGACTGCAGCAACTTCCAAGCCACCACTATAACCCTTATAGTTAATACTGTTGCCGTTTGAAGTTCTTTTCTTCATGGCGTATGTTACAATCTATGGAGTCTATATATCTATAATTTCCCATACCATTTAGGGAGGTGTGGCCTCTTTTGTACCATGTAGTATCACATGCTACTGTTAAATGTATGCTACTGTTCTCAGAAAGTAATTCTTTAATTGTGTTATTCATAGATTATGATGTCGCTTTATTTAGTAATCTTACATATTTATTGAATCTTGTTGATGGAGGTAAATCTATAACAGCGCAAAGGTAGTAGCTGCAGTTACCGCTTTGTCTATCCGTTATACACTATACATTGACCTAGCATTAATGGCATGACATAGTCTCAAACATGGAGATCTCACAGAACAAACACTGTGTCTACAACACTGTCTTGCGAATCACAATGTTTACATTTATTAAACTCATTGAATAATGCTGGCCCACTTTTATATGGATATGGTCGAGGTAGGCGATCCAAGCGATAGATAAGGGTAATATTGTATTGCTGGTTGACAGCAGCGGCAACATAGGAAAGCCTCGGAGCGGGCTGTCCCACACCACATACGAGACGGCGAGCAAACACGTGACAACAATGAGTACGGCACGTCAAAGCGTTTTCAAGATTATGCGGGAGGCATATTTGTAGAAGTTCCAGAAAAGGTGAAGTTCGAGAAAGGTCCTTCTTACGTCACCCTCGTCTTATAAGGAGGCGAAACGACGAAAGGAGTGAGCAGAAGTGGTTATAGGTCGCGCGTTACTTCTTGACGAATGAAAATTTTATTTGAAAGGTTGGATGCGAGTCATTACTCACCTTTTGCAGGAACGCTGCCATGGAGCGGAGGTACAGTCTGCAGAGAATGATGTGTCTTTACGCACATGCTTCTGAGCTGAAGTAGTACAACACTCAAATCAATGGGAAAACGCATGCCGTCATGTCGAAGAAATTGAACAAGAATACTGGGATAAAGATGTCATTGTGGAAGAAAGGATTGAGCAAATTATTATCCAAGATAATGAAATGGTAATATTAATCACTGTTATAAAACACTTGCATGCTACATCCGTACCGCACAAAACTTTTGCAGTCGACTGTATACACAAACGTGACAGAGCAAAACAGAGGTGTCTGTTATCGTAGCATAAACATTTGCTGACCTGTTTATTAAGGGTAGGCAAGCTGACTGGATTTCTGCTCAAGGTCATTCGTCAAGAACGAACGCGCAACCTATAATTACAGACATGAGTCCTCGCAGCATGTGTGTGTGTGTGTGTGTGTGTGTTTGTGTGTGTGTGTGTGTGTGTGTGTGTCAAGAGAGATACGCCGAATCGAAGTAAAGCCACTTAAGCAATTTAGTGAGTGTTGAGTGATTGAATGGTCAACTTCAGCTGTTTGAGAGATAGAGAACGTGACGAAAGGCAGAAAGCAGTGAGTTAAATTAACGAGAACAAAACACTTTTGAGTTGTAATATCACGAAGGACACAATATTGTGTTAATTTCAGTAAAAGAGAACTATGCATTTGTGCAAAAGCTTTGGAGGAGAATATACGAGAAAGGAATAGCTAGACTGGTTTGGTCATTTTGTCACACTGGTAACAGAAGTGGGATTTGTCGAACTGTCATTTTGCTACAATATGGGGAGCACCGTGCAGCCACATCTGGAACGTTGGTTTCCGTCACTTTCACATAGCTGCCTACCGTGCCTCCTCAAATTTTTAACTAAACTGAATGGGCATCGAACCTATACCGGGTGTTCCAAAAAGAAAACACCAACAACGCTTAATATGTTGTGTGGGACATCAAACTGATCACTTCTGATATAGGAAACCTTGTCCGGAAGCGCACGGTTTGGACGTTGGAAAGCGCCGAAGTTTGAGAACGAAAGATTTTGGCAATTTGTTAACATTCGTTTTGAGACCTTAAAATGAAAGGTATGCAACACTTTAGCCATCTCTGTACTGGGATGAACGACCTGTGCATGCCCTAAATTTCTCATAGAGCCCTTGGAGCGCATCCCACTGCGTTACCTGTTTCCAGTACAGTAACGTTTTTAACAGCAGTGCGACACATACAGCACACAGTTGCTGAAATGGCTTACATGACCTCCAGCACACTTTGATGTAAATGTGCGAAATCACCTCAACGTCGCATATTCAAATCTATGGACTGTTAGAGGTGAATCGTTCCATGGTCAGCACGGTCGCCAGATCTGACACCTCCTGACTATTTTTGTGGAGGTGCATGAACAGTATGGTATATGGCACTCCTGTAAAATCAGCGGAGGATATTATGGGTCGAGTCCATGGAGCTATTGAAAACCTTCAATGACAACGGCACGTCTTGGGTCATGTGCATGAGCCTCACCAATGCCGATGTAGGCTCTGCAATGACGTACGAGGTGCACAGTTCGAAGTCCGTTAATAATGTAGACAGCTCGATGTTGGGTTTATTGACGAAATATGAACGCACACCCATCTCAACTTCAATGCGCTACAGCGTCCAAACCATGCATTTCCGGACAGTAATTCCTATTTGAAAACCGATCAGTTTGCCGTCCCGCACAACAAACTAAACATTGAAATGCTGAGCCCCTTGGTTGGGCTCGCACCCACACTGGTATAACTACACTTGTAGTTTGTATTTAGCAGTTCGAGACAATTTCACGTTTATTGCTCTTAGAAACAAGCCTATAAGATCAAAGTTCAATAAAACGGAAATAACGGTAAGAAAAAAATGTTTTAGTAGGGAACCTTTACATTTTGGCGACCCCAGAAAATATAATATATCCAGCAGTGGAAAATGAGGAATGTAATCGTTTAAGGTCCGCCATTCTGCCGAACCTGAAATTTGGTTTCTTCAGGAGAAGCTCAGTTTCATACCGTAAGAAAACGAAAATTCGATAAATTCCACTTTTGACGCCGGTGTAACAAAATGACAAAACCCGTCCAGTTACTTTTCTACCACTTTATGGTCTTCTAAAATGTATCACAAATACACAATTTTCTTCTCGGCGTTAACACAATCTATATCTTTTCCCTACCACAGCTCAGAGATTTAACTTGTCGTAACCTTGCATCAGTCCTTTAAGTGTCTTTCTTTACTTTCTCTGTCTCTCATACACTAACAACGATGATGCAATCACTCGACGCTCGAGACATCTTCTTTATGACACACATGCACAGCTGACACACACCGACTCGTGTCTGTAACTCTCACTCTATAAATCTCTCTCTGCAGTTGCCTCGCCTCCTTATATAAAGGGGTGACATCCCACGGATCTTTCTCAAGCTCCACTAACGCGCCGCCGGTGACGCAACCTGATCATTCTGAAAGGCTCCGCAGAAAACCCCCTTCTTGTGTAACCGTTTAATTGTTTTAGTCACTAGTTCGCTCGCGTGAATGGTGTGGCGAAGTTTGACCTTGTGCCTTTGTTTACTCTACAGCCTGGCATGTGCTGTAAAGTAGCTTGGCACCTTCCGTTGTTTGTTGTGCGCCGAGCCCGGCGTCACAATATACACAAAATTAAATGTGAGTTTAGTTTGGTTTAAGGGCGCTCAACTTCAAGGTCATCAGCGCCCTTAAAAGATTCATGGCAATAGCCAGACATAAATTTCACTCAAAATACAAAAATACTAGCAACAAGAAAATATACAAAGGTAAAAAACAGTGGCAATAGCCACATATGAAACAAGGTGATACATACGTCAAAAAGCAGAAACAGATAATTTAAATCCTCAAATTAATATTGCACTCCGCTAAAAAATTAAAAACTCTATTGACCGCTGTTTTGTCGTCCGCTAGGACCTCTGCAAGTCTGGCAGGCAGCTGCAGAGAATCCCGAAGGTGCGCTAGAGAGCAACACTCTAGCAGCACGTGGCGAACCGACAAAAGGTTGTCACATAGCGGACATACAGGAGCAGGGTTCCTTTTAAATAGGTAACCATGCGAAAAGTTGCAGTGCCCTATTCTTAATCGAGCCAAACTAGCCTCCTCGTGACGAGATGTGCGACAGAAAGTTAGCCAGTTTATCGGGAGTTCTTTCACTTCTCTAAGCTTATTACCGCGGAGAGCTGACCACTCGTCGTGCCAGGACGACAGCACCGCTCTCCGCACTTCAAGCCTAAAGTCTTCCGAAGTAACACATGAGACGGTAATACTGGGTTCTGTAGTAGCCGTCTTTGCTGCTAAATCTGCCATTTCATTCCCCGGCAAACCTACGTGACCAGGAATTCATGCACACACCACGTCAACACCAGAAGCGTGTAAAACATGGTGTGAGGATAAGAAATATAACTACACTGGCGGGAAAAAATGTGACACCAGTAAGGACTGTTTATCAACACATGAGCATAGTATGTGGGTATTGAGTGGTTACAGAACTGGTGATTGATATGGCATGGTCGGTGGACAACAGATGGCACTGCACAGCAGAGTCTCTATGTCTTCGGTGTCCACGGTGCAGGCAGTCACTGTGGTACCCTAACAGTTGAATGTTGGTGTCAAACGACACTCTAGGGTGTAGCAATGCCACCACAACGCACACGTGCTCCTGTCTCACAGCTGGAGTCATTTGAACGGGGTCGAATTGTTGGCCTCCGGGAAGATGGCTGGACCTATCGACAAATTGCTGCACATCTTGGGTGCAGTGTATCAGTGGTGTGTCGGTGTTATCAGCAATGGTCTGTGGAACATTCTCACTCCCGTAGACCAGGTTCTGGACGACCACGTTCTACAGACGCACGTCTGGATCGACGCATTGTACGGGCATCAGTGAGTGCCCGATCAGCATCCAGGGAGGCGACATGGGCTCAGGTAGCACCTGGAGTATCACCACGGACTATGGGAAACCATCTTTTTGCAGCAGGACTCAAATGACGTGAGCCTCTAGCCAAGGTACCTCTTACACCACAGCACCATCATGCACGTCTCCTCTGATGTCGAGAAAGGCCTCATTGGACAATAGAATGGCACTGTGTTGTCTTCAGTGACGAGAGTAGGTTCTGTCTGTATGCAAGTGATGTCGTGTACGCGTACGGCAGGGGAAGATAGGTGTCACTGCTGTGACGTCAGCTCACTCAGCTCATATGCTCCCCTCGAAAGCCAGTTGAACGTGTGACGTCACAGCGAGGAAGAGGAAATCGCGTGCCGGACATCGTAATTTTAATGCTGGCTGTTTCAATTACGGAATAGTTACAGATTACAAATAATTAGATATATACGAGTCAATTCTAGTTTATGTGAACAGTCATGTTATAAAGCTAAAGGAGAGCTATACGGAACAATTAGGTAGACATTTTCCGACATTTGCCGTTTCGCTTTTCTTTAATTAGTTTGTCAATGTTAGGGCGTAATGTACGACACATTTGTAACCGAAGACTGCATGTTAGATTGTGATCTGACAATATGCTTCGGGATTTAGACTTAGAAAGGTTCATAACAGAAAAGAATTCTTCGCACACATACGTAGAACCAAACAGACATAATATCCGTGCAACAAGGGCATACAACTTTAGAAATCTGGTTTGAGGAACATTCTTATAAAAATCAGCCAAGTCTTCCTTATGTTTATATTTGTCCTTCAGCAATCCGTCGCACTGTAAATATATCAATTCAATTTGCTACCTGCTAAAAACATTGTTAACATCCAGTGATTATGGGGTCGCAAAGACCTGAAACGTAGTTGACAATGTTTCTACATCTTGAAGCCTGGTCTCAAACTGGTGTGAAACACGGGGAACTGAACACAAACACAAAACCACAACACACAACACTACACAACGTCTACAAAAACACAAAATAAAAGCAAAATTCGCACTAATGCCGTTAAGATCCCTCACACAACAAATAAACACCCTCAGACTAAGCTAAAGAGCGTTCTCCCTAAACAGCCCGGGCATGTTGTAAACATGCCCAAATAATATTTTTCATCTTCATTCAGTTTCGTGCAAGCTGATCTAGGCAGCATAGCAATACACCGCTCTCGCCTGACGTCACACGAACGTACAAGCTGGCTCTTCGTTTAAATACGTCACACGGCCATAAGTTGTCTTCCCCTGGCATACGGCGTAGAGCTGTAGAGTGCATTCGCCCACGGCACAAAGGCCCAACTCCTGGCATCATAGTGTGGGGTGCCATCACTTACAACTCGCGCTCGCCTTTGGTGTTTGTGCAGGGATGTGAAACCGGTGCCAGCAGGTAATTAATCCTGTATTACTGCCACTTCTTCAACAGGAAGGTGATGTGCTGTTTCAACAGGATAACGCACGTCCCCATACAGCTGCAGCAACGCAACGTGCTCTGCATGGTATACAACAACTGCCTTGGCCATCACGGTCCGCTGATCTCTCTCCCATTGAACATGTCTGGGACATGATGGGAAAGAAAGTGACTGGGCCTCCACGGCCAGCCACAATAATTGCCGAACTGCGACAACAGGTGCAAGATGCTTGGGCCAGTGTATCACAGGGTGCCGCCTGCACGATCGTCTGCCTACATGAATACATGCCTGTGTTGCTGCCCGAGAGGGTTACACCAAATATTGATGTAACTATTGTGACACGTCTACATCATTTGGGCTGATTTAGTTATCATATGATGCTATCATGACATATTACCGCTCACTTAACTCTGTATTAAATTTAAGCAATCCTTGATGGTGTTACATTTTTTTCCGCCAGTGTATTTTGTATCGTAGCTTATCTTAGTATTGGTACACCTTTTATATTTAACAACACTAAAAGGGTTCCACTTTTGTTACTCACGGAAACAAGTCTGTGATATCAAGTTTAAATAAAACTATAACTATAAGAGTTTCTTATTAATAAAAGCGTAACAGGTGTACCAACACTGGCCGTAGCGAGGACGCTGCAGGACGTACTTAATAAAACGTTATCAGTTGTTTCATTACAACGTTAATGTTCCATATGAAATCTTAATAACGTATTTTATAAATTCTATTAACATTATTACACGAATAAGAATGATTCCTGTGTTTCTCCCCTTGCCTCCAAGTGCTATATTATCTAACCTTGTGGGGTACAATTCATCAAAATAAAACCCATTGAAAGGAGATAAAGGAGATAAAATTCATGAATCCTTCTATACAAGAGGAATTAAGAATTTGGAGGGATGAAAACAAACATGGACAAAGACACAATAAGAAGGAAAAAGAAAAGAGAATCATTGAAGTCTATGTCATTAGCGAAAAACGCACTGCACAGGAAACAAGCAGAATTCTAAAGAACAAGTAAAAATACGACCACAAGAGGCATTAAAGAATCCATACACAGCCTTAGAGAAAAGAGAAGCACTTCCTGACAGAAATACTAATGAATTACATTTAGTGAAGACCTTTAAACTCAATAGAGGCAGAAGAAAGAGAAGGCTTGGTTTGTTATACGGGACATTAAAGTAGCATTAGAGAAATAAAAGACATAACTCTGCCGGTCTATCTGTATTGCGTCGATGGTCACTTTTCATTAGGGACCCGGGTAATAAGGGTCTTTGACAGGGAGCTGTGATTAATGTAGTTTGAGGGGAAAAGACTACTATTTTAGACATATAAGAAGGAAAAGATTAAAAAGATCGTCACAAAACAGTAATTTAACTAAATATTTGTATAAAATAATAATTTAAGACGTTGCATGCATAAAAGCACATGTATGTACCGACATATTAAATACATACAAGGATAAATTGGGGAGGGTAATAAAATGTTAAATTGGCTCCTACCTAATATTAACACTTATTCTTTAGAATAAGTTTTCTGTAACACATTTTATCTAAATGAATTTGAACGACCTATGTGATGGTGTAACATAAAGATAATTCGCACGATTCTCGAAATTACTACTCCTAATCTGTCAGTCTTTTGCGAAAATTTGTTGCAACGCTTCTCTTTATCATGTTGTACCTACTGTATCTGGAATCCAATTTAAAAATTATCTCAGAAATTATATTTCAGACATTTTACGATGCAACTTAGTGTGACATGTTGACTTATTTTACAGTGTACCTTTTGATTACTCAAATTGGCTCATTCAGTATTTTAGTTATTAGACTTGCCAAATAAAATGTATTCCTATCTTAAATTTCCTGTTAGTGGCCTATAAAGGCATATTTATTCTTGGCAATTCCACGTAACTTGAAAAGCATAAGATTTGGACAAAAACTGCTATATAAAAACGTGGATCTAAAAAGTGTTCAAAATCTTTCTTTTTTCGGTTTCCGAAATATTATGTAATATGCTTCAATATATTAGCAAAGCCATATTAGTTTAAAATAGAATCAATAAACTCATAAACTTGAGCTGCACACAATCAGATTGAGCTAAAATCTATTTGCATATTAACAACCAATGTAATTTGATATTTAACAAACGCTCTGCATTTCACTGATAGCCTCATAACAATTTCACTCATAGGCTCTGACACCTGTTGCATGAAACATTTTTGCGAGAATAGAAGTTCATGTTCAATGAGAAGAGTGACTAAGTTTTGCTATAATTGTAGACATTGATGGTCCTAATTTTGTGCTGCCTATCATTAAAACGAACACTGAATTTTCATCAGCCATAGTAGACATACATTTCGATTTGACGTGTTTAACTTTTAAAAATGTCTTTACAGATATCTGTTGATGTGAACATTGATATTAAAGTGACCAGACGTCCCGTTTTAAACGGGACGGTCCCGTATTTCAATTTGCGGTTCTGCTATCCTAACAGATTTTGTAGGGACGCCTCTTTGCCCCGTTTTGTTATAAATTAGCATTTCTTTTTTGTCCTATGCTATGTAAATCTTTATTTCCATAATTTCAAATAACGAAAATTATCGATGGACAAAATTAGTTACGACAAAACAAATAATCTAATGGCCATCGTCATTGTTTTGTTTTCCGCGCTTCACTTCGACAATTCTATTCCATTCTTTCAGTGACAGTCCAAGTATAATGTGTATTGTTTCGGCAGTTCTGTGAGAGATTCGAGATACCAAAACGAAAGCGTGTTCACTACTGCTTTGCAAGAAAAGCATCAAGAAAAACCGCAATTAAAGCAGAAACGCTGAAAAAAATTGTTACTTACCAAGATAAATTTCAAATACAGTTGCCTTGAGTTCTTCAATTACTTGAAGCAAAAAAGAAACTTCTGAAGAAAAGTAGTTCCTCAGAAAAATATGTCCAAAAATAAACGGTTTTATAAGTTATATAACATAATAATTGTTTTGGTCTTTATATTTATAGAAACTGAACATAATATTAATTTGTATGTTGTAATAACATTACCTTTGTCATAATGAAATAATACTTGAGTACTTTGATAGTTATAAGTTGTTTATCAATTATAAATAGATAAAGAAGGTTTTAGACCTTCTATTGGCATTGACTTAAAAGGCTGAGGTTAATGGTAATGTAAAAAATTCTGCTGAGAAGTGTCCCGTTTTCAGCTTCAGAAAATATGGTCACATTATACGGGTGCATCGTATTAGTGTTAGTGCGAAGTCTCTCAAATCAGAAAATGTGTCACCTGATGAGTGAAAAAAAATGCGTGGTGGACGAAGCGGCGTCAGGGCGGGTTTTCTCCGGGTTCTCCGGTTTCCCCCGCCATCTCATTCCACCGGTGCTCCATGTTCATTTCATGTTTCATCAGTGTCACCGCCTGCGGTGCCGTAGTAGTAAAAGCGGGCGTTAAACACTACAACAACAATGATGAGTGAAAGTTTCAAATTCAACCAAAATGCCTTCCTTGTGTTTGTCCTTCAGCGGGCCATTATGTTGTAAATCAATTAAAAATATAAACACTTAATTTGATATACTGCTTCAAAACCCCTGATTAAATTAATGTAATGTAGGCGTAAAGTTTCTTTTCATTTATACTTTTGAAGTTCGCCAGAAAGAAGGTGGGCCAGACAAAAAGAACTTTGCAGGCCGGGTTCTTCCCCGGGGCGTTGTTTGGGAAGCCCTGCTTTAGATTAACTACAAGAACCTAAATCAGGCTATACAGAAGGGTAAAAACAAAGTTAAATAGTTTCTCAAGTTTGTAAGTTCTCATTATGTTCCCAGAACAAACGCAAAGGGGTGTCATATATTTTCAAAATATAAAATCTTAAACTTGTATATCGAGACTCACGAGAGCTATGTTAACAAAAATTCTATGACGTTTATTTTGAAAAACAGTCTCTACTTAATCAAAGTGAAGAAAGAGTTTTCTCTGTCGACCTATCTGATTGGAGAATTCTTTAGAGAATAGTATTTTGCCTACATATTAAGGCATGTTTCAATAGCCTCTGAGAAAGATCGGATGAAAGAGGTGCAAGGAAATGATGGGAACAGAAAACGATTTGCAGAAATTCGCAATACAAAATGAACCACTCCAGCATTCGCTCGGTGACTCGCGGAAACCACGAAGAACTCATGGGCAGGACGACAGGCACTCCGGAAAACGAACGCGAACTTACTGATCGCGAGTCACATGTAAATTATGAACTATCTCGCTACACAAGACCAATCTGAAAGAATTATTAATATCAATTTATAGGCAGTCGTTTTATAGCGGGGACGAAAATCAGTGTATGCTTATGGTTCGCTGTATATTACTGTTCTGAATGGCTCGCTTAAGGCTACGTTTATCAGCTATGTTATTTGCTCTGGGTTTCCAGGGAAACATCAAGACCATAGCAGTTCTGCTGGACGTGGAAAAGGCATTCGCCACAACTTGGCACCAAGGCCTACTGTACAAACTAAAATAGGCAAACATCCCTCCCCATATCTCACACTGATTAGCAGCTTCCTTCAGGACCCCACTTTCAGAGTGAAAGTGGAAGGAAGACTGTCCACACTAAGAGATATAGCGGCAGGAGTCCCAGAGGGCAGTGTACTTACTCTCCCCGCTACTCTTCGCAGCATACATGTCCGACTTCCCCACGGAACAGCACACTGTGACATGCCGCTATGCGGACGACGTCCTCATCATGACACGAAACAAGAATGTAAGATATTGCCTCCCTCCCCTTCAACGACAACTCGACGCCGTCGGCCCTTGGAGTAAGAAGTGGAGAACGGGGAAAAGCTCCGCACTCCTCCTTGGTAAGATTCGCCATTTTCGTCCGGAACGGTCATTTCGGCTCAGGCGGAGAAATATCCCAGGGGTAACCTCCGCCAAATCTTAGGCGTTCTCCTCGACCGCGGACTAGCATACGCTCCGCACGTCCGTGTAAAGGCCGGACTTGGCCATGCTGCACTCAGACAACTCTGCCCTATCCTCCGTTCCACTATACCCACTTACCTAAAATTACGCATTTACCGGGCAATCATCCCGCCATTTATCTTGTATCTTGCGAAACCTGGGGATCGGTGGGACCCACCACCATACGCAAACTGCAGACAGTGCAGAATAGGGCGTTGAGAAGAATATATAATACCGGGCGTAGATTACCGTCTTACATCCTTCACAACCACTCTGGACTACCCTACATCTTGGTGAGGGAGCGATCCCAAACTATGCACACCAAACTGATTTCCCACACCAACCAACTGGCACGGACGCTAGGTCAATACGACCACAGAGCACTCCGTAGATGGAAAATTTACCGCCTTCCTGAGGACGCCCTTGGGTAACCGTAAGGCCTAACCCACCTTCTAACCTTCGAGCCCCAAGGGAAAGCTGCGGATTTCGGAGACCATCTAGAGTCTCAATTCGTACCCCTGGAAGATGATTAGGATGAGGACTTTACTGAACTCGTGTAGGCAAAGTTGGATTACCCCTATGAGACACCCCCGCCGCCAGACGAAGAGATCCATATCCCCATAGTCACCCCGAGACAGGTGGCTTCTCACATCAAAAGCTTGAATCCCAACAAATCCACGGGGCATGATGGCGTCGCGGCGCCCATGCCCCAGCACCTCGCCCATAAGTTCGTTGTCCACCTGACGTGGATTTATAATGCATGTCTGCATCTCCGCCACTTTTCAACCTGTTGGAAGGAGACAAGGGTGGCCTGCATTCTGAAGCCCGGCAAGGACCCGGTCTTTCCTTCAAACTACCGTTCCATCAGCCTACTATCCATCGTTTCAAAGATATTTGAACGATTACTCCTATCCCACCTCACTCTTCTCTTTGAGGAAAGGCAAACCATCGATCATCAGTTCGGTTTTCGTCGTAGACATTTCACTACCCTACAGCTACTGTGACTGATACAGAAGGAAAACTTCAAAACAGTCGCGGTGCTACTGGATGTGGAAAAGGCCTTTGCAACCATATAGGACCAGGGCCTATTGTATAAACTCAGAGAGGCAGAAATACCTCCCCCTACACCACCCTGATTTGTAGCTTCCTACGGGATCGCGCTTTTCGGGTGCGGGTGGAGGGGAAGTTATCCTCGGTCAGACCCATAGCGACAGGAGTACCGGAAGGTAACCTGCTGTCGCTGTTACTCTTGGCTGCCTACATGTCTGACCTACCCACGGAACCACGTAGTGTTACGTGCCAGTATGCAGACGATGTTCTCATACTGGCAGAGAGGAAAAATGTTCGATATTGCTTCCCTCCACTACGGAGACAGTTCGACGTCATTTGCAGGTGGAGTGAACAGTGGAGAATCGGAACCGCGTAGTGTTACGTGCCAGTATGCAGACGATGTTCTCATACTGGCAGAGAGGAAAAATGTTCGATATTGCTTCCCTCCACTACGGAGACAGTTCGACATCATTTGCAGGTGGAGTGAACAGTGGAGAATGTCCATTAGCCCACAGAAGAGTCAATCTCTACTGTTGGGCAAAGTTCGAAACTGGCGGCCGGGTGTATCTCTGGCGCTCCAGCGGAGAAGAATCCCCTGGGTTAGTTCCGCCAAGTACCTGGGGGTACTACTTGACCGTGGTCTAACCTTCACTCCACATGTCAGGGCAAAGGTCGGTTTGGGACACGCCACCCTCAGGCAGCTGTATCCTATTTTCCGTTCGACCACGCCTACTCACCTGAAACTACGCTTGTACCGTGCGATCGTCCCGCCCCTGATACTGTACGGGTGCGAGGTCTGAGGAACGGTGGCTCGATCTACCATCCGCAGGCCGTGCAGAATAGGGCGCTTAGGATGATCTACGACACCGACCGTAGGTTCCCATCACACATCCCCCATACTTATGCGGCAACTTCCACAATGTATGCCAAAGCTGGGGCAATATGACCATCGTCTACCTAGACGGCGGCAGAGCTACCGCTTCCCAAGGACGCCCTTGACTGGTAACTACCGCTATCCCCTTAAACATCTCAACCGCCAATGTACTTCACACTTGGCACTACCATACCCTTCACCTAATCCTCTTGGTTTTCTTTCCACTGGCACTGCCTTGCTCGACGGTCTCACAAGCGGCCGGCGAAGCAAGTAGTAGGGCAATAGTCGCTCGGATGGTCAGACATCCCAGGTCGGACACATCCCGCCGCCAATGACAACATGGGAAACCAACCTACACCATCAATCGACATTTACACCAAAGCTTGTAAACTTAACAACACCTGTTAAACCACACGGTGCTAAACGGAGAGGTACCGTGGCCCCTTTACCATCCACCTAGTTTAACCCAGGCAACTTGAACTTACTCGTGGACTCCTACATTCAGTTGGAGTTGCAAAGACAAGAGTTTGTCAATTGTGCATCTCAAAACTGAAAGTTGATCCTAGGCTAATGTGCTGTGAGTGAATTGTTTTTGGAGTAGGGTAAAGGGGACTAGATGGCGTAGTCCGTCATACTTAGTGATACATACATTGTTTCATACATGAAGTTTTAATTTATTATTTTCCAATCTCCCGCATGCAGAGCACTTATCTGAATACAGTGAACATGTTTCATTAAACTATCTCACAAGTTTTATCCAGTCTGATCTGCATGTTATCTTCTCGTAGTCCACTAGCCATGCAACACACTAGTTTTTATTTTACCTAAGGAATCACTCCTGTCATTGAACAAAATTAAATATTATTCCGTTAACGAACACGTTGATAATGTGGAGAGAATACATTTTCTAGTAATCTCTGCTTTGTACTTTTATTTTCTGTTGTGTATTAGATTTGATTTGCTTGATTTCAATAAATGCAGCATCTATGATGATTTATCCCGATTGCTGTCTTTTAGAAGCTTTTGCTTTTTGGAATGACGAAACTAAATACATTATTCCTTGATTCCTAGAAGCAGTAGCAGTAGAAGAACTTGGCTCAGGTAGTTCAGGCGACTCTGCTGGCGACTCCGGAGGAACATCAACTGAAGATATGTCTGATATTGCATATGTATGATCAAGTATTGCTAGTCTGAATATACCGAAAATGCACTCACAGTAAATACAGCATCCATCCATGCGGCAGCCTATTTTAAAAACAATCAAAAGCGCGCCATAACTTGGTGCCATAGATAGAGGGCCTCAATCTCTCGCCAGGTGGTCTAGAGTTTCACGATTACTACGGTATGTTCCTCTGTACAGTACTACATTCAAGGTTATTTAGGAGCTAGAATAAAGCACATTTCTCTTTATATATATTAGAAGAAAAAATTTATATTTTCAAAAACTTCATAAAATGCAGTGTATAAAGTTTTGCAATATCTTCAGAGATCTTCGCACAGTTTACATTGTTTTACTCCCTAGATATTACACAGGACATATCTCTGTGGAATACTACACGCTGTCGTAACATGGCATGTTATGGTACTCAGGGATTCTCTTACAGGGCAACATCTTGTTTTACGACTTTCTCTCTCCCTCTGTTTGATGTAAGTCCCCAAAGAACTCCTGCATTACGAGATTTCACAGACAGTTCAGTTCCAAGTAGGTAAGCCCTTTTCTAATATCATGAACTGCAGAGAGGAAGGAACGCTCTCGAGTATGTAAGAGGCGAGGTAACTCCGTTTTGTAGCTTTATACTGGGTGTTAAAACATTGAAAACGCAATCGGAATTACGGAAAGGTAATCATTATATTAATTCCGTTGCTAGAAAATACTACCGGAAAACTTTGTAGTTTCAATTCTGTGGAGGCAATATTCTCCAACAATAAAATGTAACAAAGCATTTGCGTGAGCGATATGTCATCTTACATGAGGTTTAGAATGGAAGACATGTTACTCAATTTAACTCAGTTTCTTTTGGACTGAGAACTTTTCATGGACTTCTGGAGAGCATTTTAAGATAACTGGCCAGGTAATAAAGCGCTTATCCCTCGAAATTGGAGAGCCTGAAGTATGATGAAAAATGATTGGTATAGTCATAGCAAACGGATTGCTTTAATCCAAGGAATATTATTACACTGATGCTGTTATATAGAATCACTGTAGAAGAATATTTCGGAAAGCCTGGTTTAGAGGTCTGAAAACCAGATGTGAAAAGTGTAGTGTACCTATTAAGGATATACTACTGTGCATGTATATATAGTTTGTCAACAACTCTGTCAATTGTGAGAATCATATCAGCGCCGCCGATGTGCCGGAATTTCCACAAGAGCTCTTTTACATGCCAGTAAATCTACTGACATGGGGTATCGCTTTTAATCTCACTTAAAAGTATCGAACTAGGCCGTGTTTGAACCGTGACCTCGGGATCAGCAAACCAGCGCCTAATCAACTGAGCGACCAGGCCATGACATATGGATTAATTTTCTGTATCATAACTACGAAAACGGAAATCAGTTTATATTGTGATAAAAACGATAAAGGTCCAGTCCAATTACTTTTTTCTCAACTTTATTTTCTTCCAAAACTGAATGCACACCAACACAACTCTTTTTTTACTGCCGTTAACACAGTCTTCAGTCTTCTATGATATTAACACTCACAACTGTTTTCTTCTATAACCATGAACGACTCCTTTCTGTCTTTCTTCACTTTCTCAAACAACTGACTTTGATGCGATCGTACACATCACACACACACACACCACACACACACACACACACACACACACACACACACACACACACACACACACACATTAAAACTGAAAACTGACTGACTCCAAACTCTCATTGCCTCGTCCACTTAAACAGCGAGAATGACGTAACACAGACGTTTCTTGAATTTCTAGAAATACACCGGCCGCCGGATACTTCTCGAATAATCTCGAAAACCCTTTTGATGTGCCGCGCTCATTGTTGTCACGTGTTTTGAGTCACGCGAGGCAAGCTCAACTTGAGCGTCTTTGATGCACGTACTGCCTGCGTTGGGGGACAGCTGGACCACGAGTCTTTGTTGTGTGGCCACTGCCTACGCTGCCATCGGCCGGCGTCACAATATCTCAAATCTTTATTTTTCCGCTTAGTAATAAACTCGTTAAAGTAGATTGGCAGATTGGACCTCTCAGTGATTAAAACTTCCAGAAGATTCTGATTATCTTCGATAGCACTTTGGAGTTTACACTGGGCGAGGATGCTCCCATGCCTGATTATCTTATTTATCTCTCAATCTTCTAGGTGAGACCTCCTGATAAACTTGGGCTATTGCTATTACATCATAATATAATTTAATCAAAATCGTTAGATCTGATAAAAAAGAATGTCTTTTCTCCATGCAATGTGTAGTCTGTTGGGTGATTTTCTTGAAAGTGTTCGTAGTCTATTCTTGGAAGACGTTAAACTTAAATATCTAGTTTGGTGTTTAAACGAATTTTCCTCTCTGAGTTATGCTTAGCTACAAGCAAATGTTTTTTTTTTTTTTTTTTTTTTTTTTTTTTTTTTTATAAAATTTATTTTTTGGATTCACGAAGTCTGAAAACACGTATCTCTGGTAAAATCTCGGTATCGAATTCTTGGTTAGAATGGAATTCCATCTCTATTTTCTATAGATAACTTTTAGAGAAAGTAAAAGGAAGTATATAATATGCATGTAATTGAACTCTAGAGATAGAGAGGAAAAGGTCATAAAAGAAGTGGAGCAGTGTAGGAGAGAATACCAGTAGGGTTCAGATCCATAGGGACACTGAAGGGCAAGCTCTGATCGTGCAGTGATAAAAATAAATCTATGAAAGTTTCCCGTAAGGGAAGGGGGGAGAGAGCACATTACGGTGCCACAAACAAATAACACTGCTAGAGGTACAAGACTATCGAATTATTGGAAATAAAATGATAAGAGAGACTGAAAATGAACCACATTTGAAAAATACAAGTTCTACACTGCATTGGTGCGTGGTAACTTTCATATGCAGTAAATTATCTCCAAAATGTATTTGCAGTTGTATTTATTTTTTATATTAATACAGTAGAATCCCGCTAATCCGAAAATCTGCCTAATCCGAACAGAACTAGGAAATAATAATTTGTTTTGAATTTAAAAGTAGGCAAAAATAAATATTAAGATTAAAATAGTTTTTCTAAGCAAAAACGTAAATAGATTAGCACAGAAAAACATGAATACATGCTTCAGGAGTAAACAGTGAATCTGTCAACTATCAAAGCTAAACACGGAATGCCTAGACCTACTAACAATGTGCAAAATAAGGTTTGAATGCAATTTTTCTTACGTTAACGGGAACAACAAACAGACAAGCAAATCAACACTTAAGAGGTGAAGTCCGCACTGAAACCTTGAAGAGGCAAAGTTTCGCCAACTTCCATTCCGACTTTCATTAGACTACTCGCCTTAGGTAGACGCTAACAGTGCTTAGAAAGCATTACACTAATTGGTTTTCGAGCCTCAGAATGTAGTTGTAAAATAACTTACAGCATACTGTACTGATTTCCTACTTTTAATCATTTTAATTCTTAACACATAAACGCTTAATATCAATATGTGCTATTATTTGACGAAAATCCACCCAATCCCAATTAGTAGGACTCTCACTCTGTACTGGGATGGAGACGAGGTGGCCACGATTTTTGATGGACGCAGTCCACATCTCATTCTCCTGGTCATCCTGGTGAAGAGCTCTTTTTGACGTCGTCGTCGTCGTTGTCCTCGCCACTGGGACTCATGTAACTTAATTTCTACTGAGAGTTGAACAGTGAAGATCGATTGAAGTTTGCTTTCATTTATCTACAACTCCAAAGAAATAGGACACCTACGCAAATATTTAACGAGCTACGTATAACTAACTGTTTTATTCATAATGTTTATGCGTAACTAGTGACGTCTTGGAATGGCAATATGTAACTTTCCTTGGGCCTTACGGTTTATCTCCTCTCTCCCAAATGTTTAAATAAGCTTAATACACAAGCATAAATAAATTCTTGTGTAAGGATTTCTTAATTTTAATTAGACTACAATAAATAAATAAAATAAATTTTCATTTAGTATTTTAACTAGTGCACAACAATTTTAAATCCGTTGTTCCTGATGACCTGAAATATTCAAGCAAAAACTATAGATTGTGGTCCAAGGTGCAATTTGAATTATGAAAAATACTGAAAAAACATGTTAAGAAAAATAGAGTTTAAAGTCCAGTGCAGAGGTTTACCTATATGGTAAAGAACCGATTCAATAAGCATTGTGGCTTTAAAGTTTTAATGTTAACAAACCAATTGTGTACAAGTTATATCTATAACAGGGTTGCCAACTCGTACGATAATTATGGGGGCATACGATAATTTTAATGTTTGTACGATAGTTGTCAAACCGTACGATAATTATGGGGGTGTAGGATAATTTGAATGTATATGGTTCTATATCGGCGAAATATCATTTTCACTGGTTTGTCACACCAGCGAAATGAAACTAATTATAAATTCCCTCATGGCCTGTCTCCACCCCTCTAAGTCAATCATTTCATATCGTACTAATCCTTCTACCCTTTATCCTCTTTATGCCAGTGTGCTCAGTTCTGGTAATCTCAATCAAGAAGGCGCTGTTCTGAAAATTGGTTATCAGTGGAGAAAACTCGGAATAAGTGATATTCGGTGTGAAATAAAGAATGTTTCTGAACCTGACAGGTTTTGAAGTGCTGTTAAACACATGCCACCTTGGTGGAAATACTGATTTCGAAGAACTAGCAGCCTTTGCATTATCAGTGATTTCATTTCCCCACAGGAAAGCTTCTTGTGAAAGGGTTTTTCTAAACTGGACTTAATAAAAACTAAAGTTAGAAGCAGATTGGCACTATATACGGTAAATGAATTTATTCTGTCGCCTTAGTTTTGAAATAATGCGGTAGATCCGAAAATCTCCAAGTCACCGAGAAGATTTTAAGGTTTATTTCAACAACAAATTTGTATAATGCTGCAACGGTTGAGGAAGATGAACTTTCAGATAAATAATGCGAGAAACATAACTGCTAAAGTTTCAATACCGGTTGAGGTCATCAATCTTGTAAGTGAATATCATAAACATCATTAATATTACATTTTCATAAGTGTTATGCTGATATTTTTATCGTTGTAGTAAATGGTTTAAGATGTACGATAATTTTGAAGCCAAATCTATAATTTTGAGCGACTGGTACGATAAGTTTACTTTCAAATGTTGGCAACCCTGATCTATGATATAATTTGTGTGGAAAACGCAGACATTTTGTCAAGTTTTAAAGACACATTCGTAAAGAACTTCCGGGAAGTGCAGGTAGGCTTACTTATCGAACTGATAACGATGGAACTGATGAAAGAAAAAGGGATAAAACTAACAGAGTAAACAGCTGTGATTACTCAAAGTTTAAATAATTTCTGCTCTAACTGGCCACTTGATACATGAGTGAAATATTCGTGACAAAAGTTTGTATATAGGTATGTAGTGTGGGTTACCAGGAGCCTTCTCGCTGTGGCCTTAGAATATTCGTGTATTGATTGTAGTGGGCACCATTTTGAACAACTTTTGCTTGTTGATTGACATTATCTTTGCCTAACTCATATGTTGACACAAGTTAATTTATTGTCTGCCCTGACATAGCCAGACTTGCACCAACCCACATCGCCTCCTAGACCATAAGTTCTCATATTCTCGACCCTCTGGAACATCCTTAAGTTCGTGCGCAATCTTTTGCATCACCTCTACAGTACAACTTTTAAAACTGGTACCCTAACATTCAGTGAGTTATAACACCATAGTTGTTTCTCAACTGAACCACCCCCCCCCCCCCTGCCGCCACCATATGAATAAAGAAGTTAAACAGGGCTATACAAATCAAATAACATTAGCTCGTTAAGCCCTCTCACTATCCTAGTTCCCATAGAAAAAAGTTGTATATGATATGAATGTTCAGTTCCCATCAGTGAAATGTTTAAAATTCAGCGAAAGTTCTTTCAACTAAATGTAATATTTAGAAGTTGTGCATTATAGATACAACTGTGTTATTTCCTGTGAAGTAAATGTAAGTTTATGCAATCCTAGCATTAAAACGGCTCATTATGAGGGCACAAACCGTGCGAAATTACGCTATTTCTCATACCAGTGCCAGAAAATGAATGGCGTAGCTACCATGGCAACAAGACAGCAATGACGTCATCACCGCCACAACATAATTTGTCCAATGTTCCTGTCAGAAAACGTGAAATCGTCAATAACATTCAAACACAAGAATCACCTCATTATATGTATTTTAAAACAAACAACCATATTAGTTATTTATGTAGCTAGTATTAATCTGAATATATGTTTAATTTTTACAAATGTTGCAACGAAAAGATTATACACGCGTTACATACAGCGTTTTATGCAATGTGTTGAAGCAAGTGACATAACATTTGCTTAGCAACATATTAGGTCATACGTCTGTGATCTCTGATACATTATAAGTTTTCATACAGGAAATTTATTAATTATTTTTGCATATTTGATGCTAAAATCCCTCAAATGTTGTGTGCAACTAGCGTACAAGCTTTCCATTGTGATACTCGCAAAAATTACTCGTGTCACAATCACTCAGATTATACACTATAGATCTCTTATTTCTACTACACAGAGCTACAGTGTCAACGCCTGATATCAGTTAGATTGTAACTTGTAGCTTAACTCTTGATAGTGGAAGGTAACTTGCCGATTGAAAGCAGAAACTATATACACACTACAATAGTGTATTTGGACAAATATTGGGATCCATAGAAGCGAAGAACGTGGTTAGAAACTGAAATGTTCTTCATTTATGACGCACAATAGTGAAAACGGTTTCCCTCTCCTACACGTTGTGTGAATCCTTGGTTACCTACAGAAGACTAAGGGTTAGAAGAGTCACATAGTAACTTTTCATTGCACGTAGACCTTCAGTGATGTAGTGACATGGGTCGCACATTTTTTCAGCTAAAAATGTCCACTAAAAGAAAGTCACGTATAATAGTGCTCGTATATTATCACATGCTTTTCTCATCCACACATTTCTCTCTTAACCTGCTATGCTGGAAACAAAGGAGCAAGACTAGCCCCGTAGCTCAGTCGGTATAGCACCTCTCTGCTGTGCAAGGGGTGCGGGGTTCGATTCTCGGTTGGAGAGTAGGAGGTTTTCCCTAGCCAAGATTATTCACTATCCTCCCCAGAGTGTATGTAGAAGTGCGAATGAGAATGTGTGTGTGTGTCTCTCTCTCTCTCTCTCTCTCTGTGTGTGTGTGTGTGTGTGTGTGTGTGTGTGTGTGTGTGTGTGTGTGTGTGTGTGATCTAAGGTACAAAAACACCCAAAGACCCAAAACGTGATAGCACAACGTTGCCTACATTAATTATAGTCGGTCTGTGTGGCTCAGTTGATTAGACGCTTGCCTACTGATCCCAATGTCGCGGGTTCAAATCCGGCCTAGACCGATAGTTTTTAAGTATGCTGACGCTGACATAACGGTGACGCTGATATGATTCTGGCAATTGATAGTGTCGTTAAACAACAAAATAATTTTAACTTTTGTTTTTCTTTTTTATTACCTATGGGCAATTTATTCGAAAGGAAAGGCTGCCGATATTACCTGAGGTTAATGGTGGGGTGTAAATGCAACAAGAGAAAAAGAGAAGGAGAGAGAGACGCCGAAAATAAAGCGAACAGTGGAAGTACGGCTTCCTTTTCATTGGCAGTGGGGTCAATCGGGAGTAATTAATCACCCAGAAGAACAAAACAAAAGGTTTTATCAATCAAGGAATCAAGGCAAACATAAATTATACACTAGAGAAAAGTAACAAAACTAGATTTTACTGACTGCATGAAATTGATTAATTTCCTAAGAGAAAATTGTAAATTGCATGAAAACCACTGTTAATTTACTACTCCACACACAGATACTCTAATTAGATGTGTACCATCACGTTGAGGATTCTGTTTCGGCTTTAGCGTTGATTCATTCAAAACAATTATTTAAATTTCTTTATTTCCTCTTATACACCTAAGTCATAGCTAGACACTGAATTTGCGTGTACTGAAAATATCAAAATATGCATGTATTGATGCTGCGAAAATCCTTAAAATCTGCTCTATAGTATCAAAAATATGCACTAAGTTTGCACTAAAATTGTTAATGTAAGCTTATTCTTTTGGTATTTATGATGTACATAAGGTATAGGCAGAATATATAAGGGAGGAGATTTCACATTGAGCCTAAGCTGGCTATTGTATTGAGGCAGAATATAGCCTCTGAACCTGGTCCTATTTTAGTATGTGTAGTATTTGAGGAGAATTATTTTAATGCAAGTATGTCCATGGTAACGTTTATTATGTACGCGAAATAGTATATTTGTATGTACGGTTTTCTGGTTGAGTTGAATTTAGGACACTCAGGTCACAGCGGGAAGTGGCACCCATCGCAATTCTGGGGGCTGCATAACAGAAGAGGTGTCGTGCCGCGCGAAAGACAAGCCATTCAGGACTTTAACTTCCAATTGGGGGCATAACACCTAAATACCCGAAATTTATGAAAGAATGCTCCCTAGTCCAAGAAAGACAGCCAGCGGCGAGACCTGCATAGCTCAAGTCCAGAAATTTACGCGCAAAAGTGCCGTGTCTTAAGGAAACTTGTTCACGAATAATAAAATTTGAATTGTGTAGTGTCAAAGGATAGTATCGGGCAAAAATTCCGCGATGAGATAAAACAATATCGCAAGAACCGCTCGAAAAGGTTGATCAGAATGCGAATGTGGAGTGCTACAGTACTGAATAAATGCAACGAAAAGTATAGCAGAATTTCTCAATTCTCCACTTCCCAAGCCAGAGATCAATGACCGCCAAGTGCAGTGATGTCAAACGGTGCGCCTGAGCGCAAGCGCGCGCTTTGGAGCTTAACATATCCATGTTGCCCGTATCAGCAGCACTTGCTTGAAACAGTGTTAATCTGGGCTGTACTACGTACATGTCATGAAAAAAGCGAAGACACTTCCACATTTGCAGTTCCTTAACATAAGCACAAAAATTAATAATTGTTGAGACCTATTGAATGCACTCTTAGTTGCAAGATTTTCAGGTTTGGAAGCTCTCAAATCTAATCTAAATCCCTTTTCCTTGCCCTATTTTGTTGATTCTAAGAATGTACCAGTTCAACTTCAACTATAACTTACTGAATTATGTTGTGATTCAGATCTTAAAAATGCGTATAGCGATAGTAATATTGTCAGTTTTTATCAAGCCCTTAATCCACAAACATACCCAGAACTTCGCCTATTTGCTGCACAAATTATGTGAATGTTTAGCATTACGCATTTACGTCTGCCTTGAAACTTGCTTCTGCAATTAATGGTTCCTCAAGTATTAAGATAGTGGTAAAGCACAAAATGGGCACAACAAATGTCTAATTAGATGCAACGCCCGGACCACAAGCAGAGCTACTTTTATTTTGTTACAGGAGCAGCTTGTTTCCTTTTGAATTGTCCGGTTGTATAAAATTCCTTACCCTTTGTGCTTTTAATGTTTTGTCTTTAGAGTATTAATTTGTTTTTGAATAATTACGTCATCATTGTAATTCATATTAAAACTTTATGATCACAAAATCTATGTAAACAAATACGTTTAAACCAAACAAGAAGAAACAATAATAAAAAGATAGGACTTCATCTTCCCTTCGAACTGTGTAAACCCAGGTTTTGCTATGTTTTGCTTAACGCCGCCGCTACCTGTGTATACCAGTCTTTTTCGGAGCGTTTCATTCCCGAGTCACGAAATTGTGCTTGGGTTGACATCGCTGGCCTGGTGGAAGAAAGTTTAGACCAAGTCCATGCTCTAGCTGAGTATCACGTCGAAGGAAATTGCTGATGGTGGACCGTCTAAAGGACCTCAAAACACGTACGGTGTTTATGTCCTCCATCCCGGAGCAGTGAGGAAACTACATTCGCAGTATGTCAGACCCCTGTGAGGAAGGGATGGAGTGCGAGTATTCCAAAGACATGAGGGAGCCCAGATGAGGAGCAAACCGACGTGAGGGTCCCTAACGTGTGCTGGAACTTTTTCATTTCGACTCCAGAGTTCACCAAGTTCAAGAAGCCACCAGCCGCATGGGTTTCGACAGTGGTTCTCCTCCACTGGCAGACCTGGCAACTACAAGGCCACCCATCCGTCGAAACCAGCAGTTACTGTGCACAAATCAGCGCTAATTCGGCTATCGGCAACAGTTCCGATCCTGAAACATTGGAAGGTGAAATGAAACGAAGGGACTCGACGTTTTGGGAATGTAATTGTCCTTCCCAACATTCGTCTGGTGACTCAGGAACCCCCCCCCCCCCCGTGGGTCAGGAAGGTTGGCCGGCACGTGAATGGTACCATGACCTCCCGAATGTGAATCATCTCACTCGGTTACAGTATATCTATTTTCCATAGACATTATTGTGATCTAATTTGGTTTACAGTATGCAGTGGTGATTTTCTCCAAATGTAGGCTGAGAAGGATCTTTCCACGTCTACAGATGTTATTATGGAGGATTTGTAAAACTTACAGTGGGAAATTACTTCAGAAAGCATTACATTTTCACCTTAAAGATATTTATCCACGAAGCACAATACTAGCATTTCTCCTTAATACACTGCAAAAGTATACTCTGAAGTATACTTTGAACCTCATTAAAATTTGGTAGTTGTGTAAAGACAAACTAATTTTCAGTTTAAAACTGTGCATTAGCTTTTTACCAATTACTAACTGTTGAATTCTGTGGTTCTTATCACAATGATTAACTTTTATTACATAGTATTATCCCAACACCTTTTACAATCTTTAAAACGTTTTTGAAAATAGGAATCAAATATAAGACTTTTAGTCATTTATTTAACTAATAATAATGTATTTAATTTAATGTTATGTCATAAAACATCAGCTTAAAACTGATTATCTACTTTATTTTAAATGTTTAATTGTTTTCACATTATTTGATACTTGATAAGCTATTATTTTAAAAGAACGTTAACACAATACTTCTCTGTAAGACATATTTTAATGCTGCTAAGCGCTATATATGCATACATTTCAATTATATTTGTGAAATGGAGAAGAAAATATAAAATTAGTAGAAGTAGTCAAGATACAATAACACAGAGCATTATAAAATGTTCCGTAGCCATCTTTAGCAATCACGTGTATGGTTAAAAAGCATGTAAAATGAATTATCGTTTATAAAGTAGTTTAGTTTTACAACTGATTACATTTTTACTGCTATACATTTTTTGTTGTTGCGTGTCATTGCTACAATTTGCTATCACAACTGAATTTTTCGTGTAACGGTTATAATTTACGGTAATATATACCTTTGCAATACTCACATAACACTTTTTGTTTAAAACCGCTAAAGTTATGTTCATTCTGCGTCTGATTTAATTATGAGTCAGGCTAACAAACAAATAAATAAATACCCAGCTAAATGCAGCAAAACCTGCCTTAAACGGTAGCAATCGTTCCAGTTTTTCTCCGCAGGTTTCTGCCTTACAAAGGGTTGTGTTTTAATTAAAAAGGTACAACAAATCTGGTACATAGATCAGATGAAAATCATTAGTACGATTTTAGAGAGAATAAACATTTTAGAATTTATTTTCATGCAAAGGGAGTCCATGTTTCGGGGATTTTCGTGAAAATCGCATCCTTGATAGGTGCTGAACTTAAATACCAGACTTGGGATTTGAGTCTCCGTCTTAGGTATATGCTGGTCGCAGACTGACGCACAGAAACACACGCATACATAGACTTTTTTAAAAAATGCATTTAATTTTAGATTCAAGGGTCCCAAACAATGTTTTCGGGACATTCCAAGATGAAATTGTTGGACGGAATACAATAATTAATTTACTAACCGTAAGTACTTAGTAGGACCGCCTCCGTAGCGCAGTTGGTAGCGCGCTTGCCTCTGGCGCGGAGGTTCGATCCCCGGTACCAGCATGGGGAATTTATCCCCTCTGGGAGGTCTAGCACGGAGTGCACTCAGCCTCGTTAGGTCCCGGGGGGACCAATTGAGGAGCTACTTGATGGAGAAGTAGAGGCCCCAGGTCTAGGAGACCGCATAACTGGTCGGGAGAGCTCGGGGCGCTGACCACTTCCCACCCTCCAGTACTGCACCTCACCAATGACGCCTGTAATGGGCAGAGGTGGGGGACGCAGCGGCTGGGCGGTAGACCTTGGCCCCTCGTGGGCTGTCGCGCCGGGGTTTAGTATTTAGTTTAAGTACTTAGTAGAGATTGCAAAAGTGTGATCGCATACTGCTACAATGAAGGAAGTCTACATAAAAATTGTTTCAAATGTACATTTTCCTGTGTATTCAACTTGCATATAAGAGTGCATACATAAGAGTTACAATCTCTGATAGTTTCTCTGTCTACACATAACCTGTACCTAGTTCAATCTCACATAAATGGTTCGTAATCCCTACAAGTCTTCGTTGTTGCGGCTGCTCTAACCACTAAGCTACCATGGCCAACGTGTCAACAGGACTTTAAATTCTCTAACTCGCTGGTATTTTTCCCTGTAAAACACTCAAGGAGATCTCAATTCATATGAGATAGCATACCTCAATGGCGACCTAGTGGTTAGCGCAGCCGGACGATAACCGGCAGAACCGTGGTTCAAATACCGGCCATGACATTTCGTTTTTCAGTCACACTCTACCCTTTCCATTCCTGACCTACACATGGTTATTGTGTGGAGGAACGATTAATTGCATTAATCTATGCAATGTTATACGAATTTAAAAACAGAAACGGGTTTATATTATTTGATTTAAAAAGTGATGAGAAGTGTTTGTCTGTTATTCGATATGGCTAATATACAAACATACATTTATTAATGATTATAAAACACATTGTTCTTAAAGATTTAGTTCAAATTTAGAATCATAAGTATCTAATAATGTTGATAAAATTCAATATTTACGCATTCAAAGTTAATAAAAACTTCAACAACTTCAAGGTAGAGCTACCAATTATGTCCTTACAGCTCAAAATTTGAGAGTGGTAGAATAAGAACTGTGGATTGGGCATATTTTAAAATTTCATTTCCTGAAATAAAAATATTCATTTTTTTCTAGGAGTAATATTTTACTTTCTTAGCTTGCTACTGAGTCGTCGCCGTTTTTGAAGTACGAGAGGGAGGGTGGGGGGAGATTAAAGTGAATTCTGTTTCAAAACTATACAAGTAATGTTTCAGAGTTCCACAGTCTTAACCTACCTAGATGTATTTTATTTTATTCTAAGAAATTCTCTGTGGTGATAGAAGGTGCACATCTGTTGGTGGAGATGCAAAGGTTTAACGAACCAGAATTAAGAACTTCACCAACGCTGACACGAGTCGTTTACTCAGAACTGGAGTGGACTTGTTACAATTCCAGACAAGCATGACGCTCAACTGTTTCTAGGTACTACATTTGTTTTGCTGACGTCCATGTTGTTCTTTTCACTTGAGTTTCAGCAGATTTTTTCACAGCAACTAACTCGGTTTTCTATGCTATAAAAACGCTGAGGCCTTCTCTCGCTCTCTGGATAACAATAGGAGTTTTAAACAGAGATAAAAGTTTAATTGCCTGCGCCTTTGTAAGTGGTTGCTGTGAGAGTAGTACAGCGCTTTGTGGTTCCTGAAGCCTCGTTACTACTCGTCTGTCGTCTCAAGTACTTCTCTTCAAGTGCATACAGCCGCTAGAATCTCAGCGTTTACTGACAAAGCTTCTTTATAACAAGCGCTAAAAGTTCGCAAAATGTTCGCTTGGGAGAATCATTAAGTATGTGTATAGCGTAGCCTCATCTAAATATTCATAAAATCTGAAATAGAAAACTGATGTAGTGATCTGTATATGGTTCTCACCGAATATGTGTCAAAATAAATACAAAGGGGATGAGTTTTTAAACTTTTAAGTTGTAATAAGAATCTGACTATTGCTCTTATTCTGTAAAATAACTCTTAAAACATCTAATGTGTTGTCTAACCCAACTTGCTCTACCCTTTTACAAACTATGCTTACAAACGCTTACTCCTCCATCTACTTCATGTTATTCGTGATAAACATTTTCAGAAACTATCATATTGTCGTTCTTTTGTAGGGTAAGGGGAATGTGGGAATACTGTAGGCTTTAAGCGGTAGTCAAATCGTTCAGAGAATCGTTTTAAATATATAACAAGCAACACCTCGCAAATGATTCATCCAAAACAAAAAGAAATATCAATTATGCAAAAGTCACCAAGATTAAACAGATCTACAATGGCTATCGCCAGGAAATTAAAAATATATATGTAATCTGCCGCAAAAACATCTTAAACGTATGGCATTTTAATCGTTTTGAGGAAATCAAAATATTCAAAAAATGTTACATATCAAGAGCATTTTCTTGAAAATCTTCGCGTTGTATCCTTGGAAGGTGCTGATGTTAAATACCAAGTTTGATATTTAACCCAGTTGAACAGCTATAAGATACTGGCAAACAGGAAAGCGTTCTGAGCAGTTGAAGCACCCTAATTTCTAGAAAAATGAGCCCCATTGTGCATTAAAAGCCTAAGAAGGTAGGCAGTGCTCTCATAAATCTTAAATAAATGGTCGTCTCTTACCAAGGAAAGCATATCGGTAATATGCGCGGTGTTAATGTTTATTTAATAGCTATAATACTTTGTATGAGAACTGCTGTGTATCATGAATGTCATTCCCTCATTCCCTGTATCACTTATAAACTTGTTCCATGATTGCTGATGTGCTTCTCTTGACTAGTATTTTCCATTTTACCTCTTTTTTCCACATATCTAGCACGATCCGACTTTTGTTGGAGCCACTCTTTGTATGCTTGTTGTACACCAAAAGACAAATACCAAATGCCAAAGTAATAATAAATACAGAAGGTCATAAAACTAAACAAATTCTAATTAATATAGGTGTAGGACAAGGGTGCACTATTACCTCTTTTTAGCATATATGTAAATGACATCATCCAGCACTGTAAAAGTATAATTAAATCAGGAATAAAAATAAATCGGAATAAAGTCTTAAATATTTTATTATATGCAGATGAGGTGATTTAATACAAGAAATGGAGGATGAACTGCAATATGCATTACACGGCTTGAATCAGATATGCCAACAATATGATTTTAAAATATCAGCAGAAAAATCTAAAAAAACGGCTTTTTGGAAAAAAACAGCATATAAGGTCAAAAATAATATTATAAAATAAAACCGTCAGAACAAGTAAGAGAGTTCAACTATTTAGGATGTAATCTAAATTATGTGATGCGAACTGAAAGATATATGAGCAAAAGTCTTGCACATTCCAAATGATATATGGAACATTGCATAGAACGTTGAGAAATAAAGCAAGAGAGAAGGCTAAAATTCTATAAAACAATGGGGAAACATGGGTTCTCACTAAGACAATGGAAAGCCAAATACAAAGTGCAGAGATGAACTTTTAAGGTAAACAAAGGGATCCACTAGGTTAGATAAAATAAAAAATGAAGACGAAAGAAAATAACTCAATATAGGCGCAACAAATACTAAAACTAAACCCCAGCCCGACAGCCCATGGAGGGCTATCACTTACCACCCAACCGCTGCGTCCTCCACCTCTGTCCACTACAGGCGTCATTGGTGGGGTGCAGTACTGGAGGGTGGTGCGTGGTCAGCGTCCCGAGTCCTCCCAGCAAGTTATGCAGCATCTATGAACCACTTCTCCATCAAGTAGCTTCTTAATTGATCACCCTGGGACCTAAGGAGGCTGAGCGCAACCCGTGCCAGACCTCCCAGCGGGGAAATGCCCCCATGCTGGTACCGGGGGTCGAACCTGGGTCGGCGACGCCGTGGCCGAGCGGTTAGCGCGCTCGCCTACCACCTAGGCGGCCCGCCCAGAGACCCGCATGTGGTATTCGTGGTGAACGAAGCGGCGTTAGGGCGGGGTTTCTCCGGGTGCTCCGGTTTCCTCCGCCTTCTCATTCTACCGGTGCTCCATCTTCATGTATCATCAGTGTCACCGCCTGCAGTGCCGTAGTAGTAAAAGCCAGCGTTAAACACTACAACACACAACACGAACCCGGGTCCTCCGCACTAGAGGCAAGTGCACTAAAAAGGACGTCAATGGCATGTGGTGTTCCCAAGCGGTCACCCATCACGCCCAATGCTGCTTAACCTCGGTGATCGTACGAGAACCGGTGTTTTCAACATGGTATGGCCCTTGGCGGTGCAACAAATAGCAAAATTGAAACATTTCAAAGGGAATGGGTGCAACATACATATACAGAGAATGTCCGAAACAAGACTACATTACTGTATCAGCCAAAAGGGAACAGAGGTATTGGTATAACCAAAAAGAGCTGGAAAGAACAATTATTGCTGACTGTGCCTCTTTGAGTAACACTCTGTAGAGCTTGATGTAGTACCATTATATTCGTTTCGACTAAGGGAGGAAATTGCTGGGTGAGCTTTTATGTTCCTTACATCCTTATGACATCCCGTTATTTGGTGTGGCTACGATAAGAGCGAGGGTCATTTATTTCCTCTTTTGTGATACACTGCATTGTTTACAAGCTTCTCTCAGTAATAAATGGACGACAGAGTGTGAAAGTTGCAAAGTGAAGTAGAGTTACCCAACTATAGCAAGGGGTGAACTTGTTTCAGGTTTTCTATACATAGTCACTGTCGCTTACAGCCTACTATATTCCCATATTCTCATTAACACCACAAGAAAATTAGCCTTAATATCTTAAAATAGTTATCTCAATGAACGTGAAGTAGATACAGGAATAAGGTTTTGTAAGAATAGTTGGACAACAATAAAGTTATTTCAGCAGCAGATCAGATTTTTTCATGTTTCAGTTAGTTTCATCAATTTGATCTAAAAAGTGTGAGAATTTTACTTAACCACTTTATCAGCATTGCCATTTTAATCCGTAGGAATTCATTTACAAACTAGTAAATTTACAGACATGTGTCCGTCCTTCTAAACCTATCTCCATCCTTTTTAGGCACCAGGAAGCCAACTACACCACGTAGTCCAATTTCCCCTGCCAAGCCATTATCTGAACTCCAGATTTGGTAATTACACGGCCAATAGACTTGAAAGTGAAGGAGAGCACTCGTGGTATCGATTTAAAATAAAGGCAGAGGAAAATAATTACAGAAAAATAATGCAAGAAATATAAAATATACGCCCAAATTCAACGAAAATCTAAGAAACAGAAGGAAATACATTCTTAGAAGAGCAAACGTTGTTACAGTACGTAAGAGGCACAATGGCCAATATGTATATTTTTAAGGAGTGCCAGAAAAAGGGAGTAAACATATCCGTTTTGTTTTTCTATTCTAAAGCCTTTGATAGCCCTTAGATATTTTAAAGTAGCACTCTCTGGAACCAAAGTAAATTGAAAGTTATAATATTTTACCTAAGACACCAGCACTCTGTAAGGTGCAGCGTTAGAAGTTAATGACATGAAATTTACTCCTTATATTTTTTATTTATATACTGTGGACGTTATCCATCAGTGAAAACAACCAATTTCAAAATCTTAATATTAAGTTAAAATGGAATAAACGCAATTCCATTGCTTCAGTTATATCAGCAGATATCGTTGTGTTAATTTCATTCATGTACACTAAGACATTTACGAACTAGCTAAATAAAATATGAAATGAATACGATATATCTATAATTTCAAATAAAAATCTAAGTAAAATAAAAAAAAACTGGAGAAAAAATAGTGGAAACGGCAGATACCTGCATTTGTATTTTTAGATCTAAAGCAGTGGTCCTCTTTAGCTTTTCAGTTTCCCCTCGATGTCATTGTTGTAGGTGTATTTTGATCCTGCTGCTAACAAGGACTGCCACACAGATTAATGAACAAACTACCCTCTGTATACGTTCATCCCACTGATAGAACAGACACTCCGCTGTCGAGGTTTAATGAGTAGCTCTTCATTGGTATGTCATCAATAATTAGTTGTTAATTGTAACAGCTTGTTTTTGCAACGAGCACCTGTAAATCGTAGTTTGTAAAACAGGCTTTATCAAATGGGCCTCCAAACATTATTGGTGTCGGACTCTACTCCCAGTATTTATACAATGCCGTGAACTGTTACAGCAGGCTTCCTGTAAAAAGGACAATATTCTCGCATTGTGATTAACGTAGTGGCAATGAGCTATGCTGCTTGTTTTTCGAAATCGATATGTTACATAATCGAGTTTTTTTATTTGTGGTTTATTTGTTTCTCATTTGAAAATCCATTGCTACGCTTTACAAATGCTAACTTCAACTTCTAAATGAGTAAAGATTAAAACAAAATTTGTGGATGGCATGAATACAGAGAAGGAGAGAGTTCTTTTTCAAATCATAGAAGGTAACAAAGACGGATTTATATGCCTTAAAATCTTCCACAACTTATCTGACAAAGTTACTAATTGCGTTTTTGTATTCATACCAGTTGTTTAAAACCACGTTGCCCAAATGAAAATACATTATTTTATTTGAAAAATTTAGGTATCTGTTGCTTCAAATAAATTCAAGAAATTTGCAAATACTGGAACTAGAAAATTATGTCTATTTATTAGGCTCACTTCTCTTGCATTACTCGACCGTAATGACTGTACATATTTTGAAATATACAGTAAAAGTGCCGTTCTTTAAAGAATGTTGAAGGGCTTTGCGTAATAGAAATTATTTGTTTATACACTTATTCACCATTTCATAATATTTAATATACGCGCGTTTTATTAGTCACAAATTTTAGTTCACTAATAGTGACCACCTTTTACTGAAAAAAAAATCTTTGGTTGACTGAATTTGGGTAACAAATTAATGGAAGATATTTTTGTGTTAGGTAACAGTGAATTAACATTCAGTGAAAGCCGTTGATAGTGCCTGCGAGTTTAATCAGGTGAGATCAGCATTATATTTCTTGTTACTGAGGGCAGGGTTATTTTTGATTAGCCACCGTGCAGCCTTGCGGTTGTTTCCAATTGTCTCAATATATTTCACATTGGAATTACTTTTCATGTACGTAATTGAATATCTACAATGTGTGTTACCTGCTGTATATGCATGTGGTACTTCAACATGATTTGTAATAATGAAATGTAAATTGTATGCAGAGAGATAACTTGACTTTCACCAGTACGTTATATGATTCATTTTCACAGATCCCTTCCCCATTGACAGATGGATCATAAATAATCCTACAATAAGTAAGGCAGATATATTATTACTTTTGCTCATTAAGAGAAAGTTTCAATCAACATTACATAATCCATTTTAAAAATAGTAAGACAACAGTCAGATAATATTATAATTGGTATTTGATAATTATCCTTATTTATATTTACAATGCTAATTTCAGAGTAATCTTTGCACTATGATCAGAAACATCTGGGATAGGCCTTGTATCGGTATTTTTCAGGATGAATTATTTTTGGTAATTCAGATGTACCGCTACATTAATGAAATAAAGGAAATCCTTGGTCAAGGCATGTCCGGAATATATTTCTGTTTTCATGAGAGTTCTCTGGTATTTCATATAAGAAAATAAATGATATACCGTATCACGACGATGAATATATTTATGTAGGTCATCATCAGCCTTGAAACGGTTAGGTATTCCATTTTGAAACTGCTTTGACCATTTGTTCCTCAGATGTTCAACATCTCTTCTACCTTGAAGATGATACCTACTTGGGTTCCTTCAGTATTCATTCGATACAGGGTGGCTTCCCGATTCTACTTCCTCTTCCATTTTTGCTTTCTCTGGTACGCATAGTAGAGGAAGTATTGTATTCCACACAAAAATTCGATGTCCAGATTTCACCGGAAATATGTTTTGGGGCCTCCTGAATCCAAAAAAGAGCATTTTTAGAAAAAGATCCGCGCATGTGTGTTTCTGTCAGTCTGTGGACAGTATAACTCAAAAGCGAAAAGTCCGTTAAAAACCAAAATGTATATTTAAGTTCAATATATTTTAAGGATATGACACGAGATTTTGAAGACAATTACTCCATGCTTAACTATCCTTTACAAGGAAACATTTTCGAAAATGTTCATTTTCACCCAAAATGGCTCTAACGATTTTGGTTAAAATACCATATGTTGGAGATATTTTACGGAACACAAAGTATGTATTTTGAGCTTTTTGGCTATAGTCTATTTAGTCCTCTTTATTCTGGATGACTTTTGAATAACTGGCAAACCGTAAGAGATAGGCCAAATCCTACTATAAAGAAAATGTAGATCTCGCTAAAGCACACATCTATGTCCAAATAAATACTTTTGCAGAGTGAACCATTTTGGAGATAGTTCTTGTTATTCATGTCAGTTTCCGAAAACTTAAACTTTCGCCAAATGCAACATCGTTGTCCATTTGTATATGTTAGCCGTGCAAAGAGCACGGAATCTCAAAGCTTTGAAAGATTTGACTCGCTCAAAGCGTACTGTATTTCCTTATTCCCCTTGCACCTAAAAGGAAATAAGCAATAAGATAATTGCTGCAAATTTTTATCTCAACTAATACGAAGAAGATATAGGAATAAGAGTTTATAAGAACGGTTAGTGCAAGAGTAGAAAAAGTCATGTGAGTGCAACACATTAGGTTTTTTCGTTTAAGTTATGTCTGTATACATTTAAATCTTCTCGTGTAGTTTCATTGTATCAAATCCATTATTCACATCCTGTCATATATGGAGAAACTTCTTTTCCGATAGTTGTATAGGTATTATTTCATCTCTTTCGTATGCGACCAGTTTTATATTTAGGGTGTCAAAAAAAAAAAAAAAAAAAAAAAAAAAAAAAAAAAAAACCGACAACGCTTAATATGTTGTGTGGGATGGCAAAATGACTGGTTTTAAAATAGGAACCTCTGCCTGAAAATGCGCGGTTTGTACGCTGTAGCGCATCGAAATGTGAAATGGGTGTGCTCTCACATTTCGTCAACAAACCCAACATCGAACTGTGTACATTACAAACGGGCTTCGAGCTGTGTACCTCCTACGTCATTGCAGAGCCTATATCGGCGGTGGTGAGCCTTTTACACATGACCCAATAGGTGTGATTGTCTTTGAAGATTTCCAATCGCTCTGTGAACTCGAGCCATAAGGTCTGAGCTGATGTTACAGGAGTGTCACACACCATACTCTCTATACAACTCCACAGAAAACAGTCAAGAGGTATCAGATCTGGCGACCGCGCTGGCCATGTAACTGGTCCGCCTTCACCAATCCATCGATTTAAACATTCGACGTTGAGGTGAGTCTGCGCTCTTATGGAGCTGGAACTGGATCTCATAACGGCCATTTCCACAGCTGTGTACTGGTACGTGTCGTAGTGCTGTTAAAAACTTTCCTTTACTGGAAACTACGCAAGTAACGCAGTAGATTATGCACCAGGTGCTCTATGGAGGAATTTAGCGCATGCATATTAATGTTATTATGCTCTGGTCGTGCTCCCCAGTGCACAGATGGCTAATGGGTAGCATGCCTTCCGTATTAACATACCAAAATGAATAATAACAAATTGTCACAACCGTCCGTTTTCAAACTTCGACGCTCTCCAGCGTCCAAACCGTAAGTTACCGGACAGGGCTTCCTATCTGAAAATCAATCAGTTTTCCATCCCGCACAACATACTAAGCGTTGTGGGTGTTTTTTGGGACACCCAGTAAATATTGAAATCAATCAAACTCAAATTATAAATCAGCCTGGTGTGTAAGATTATTCAACGTAAGCATCAACTCCTTAAAATGTCTTGCGACCCGTAGAACAGTCGTGCTCCATGGTTACTCATCGCTGTCTTAAAATACTTGAGTCATGTTAGCTTTTTCAGCATTCAGCAGTATTCGCTAAGGCAATTTCAAAACTTAAAATTATTTCAGTAATTTGCATGCGAGGATCTAACACCGTCAATAACTTTACAGTAAGCAAGAAATATAAAGTAGAATTCCCAGAAATGCAAACAAAAGAGAGTCGTGTACCCAAATAAAGTTTTATCTTTTCAATCAACGTATCTGTTTCCGATAAACGGATTCCAAGATGCAAAAGGAAAACTTGGAGCACAAGTCACAGTGGATTCAACCTTATCACGTGGAAGTAAATAACAGATGTAGATTTAAGATTAGCTTGTGGTTAACTCTGAAAATCCCGAATTTGAATAATCTTTAATCTTCATAATTTCATTAATCATTTCTGTAGTCTTGAGATACTGCAACGAAATTAAATACAAATCACCTACAGGGCAGCAATAGTAGAGGAATTAACATCAGCTAGGTCAACACTCGTGATCTCTTGTTCTGTAACCTTCCTGGATCTTCCATCTATTTGCATTTGTAGTTAGACACTATTAAATATATTGTGACAAAACGAGAAAGGTCAGTCCAGTTACTTTTTTCTCGCTTTATTTTCCTGCAATGTTTTTGACCAAATACACAGTTGCCTTCTACTGACATTAACACAACCTACATCTTAGGTGAAATTACCTTCTTCTCGTAACCTTGACTCACTCCTGTTTGTCATCACTTTCTCTGTCCCTCAAACACTAACTCTTACGATACAATCGCTCAACACTCATGACTGCTTCTCTATCATCCTTCATGACACGACACACGCAGCTGACACACACTCAAACTAAGAACTGACTGACTCCTGTCTGTAACTCACTCAACTCATGGCCTCGCCTCCTTATATAGCGAGGATGACGTAACATGGCCTTTCTCGATGTTCTACAAATACGCCGGTTGCCTGAACATTCTGAAATAATCTGGAAAACCTCTTTTTGTTGTACCGCTCTGACAGTTGCCACGTGCTCGCAACAGTCACACGAGGCAACCTGAGTTTGAATACCTTTGAAACATGCAACTCCAGTGGGAGGGGACATCCCGGCCCCGACCGTTCTTTGTTGTGCACCGCGACCGGCGTCACAACATATTGTTGTCTGGCCTGTGTTCTTTCCTTTTCTGTCTCTATAATTTATACGACTTTCGGTCTGTTTAGATATAGCTTATAGATATTTCTTATTTTACTGTTCATCTTGATTTTCCACAGACCATCTGGAATCTCAAAATGTACATTGTGGCAGATTGGTTGCAAAATTAATGGAAACACTAAGAAGTAGGAAAGTACAATTTGTAAGGAGTGTATTAAATACTAAGGATGCACTAATAGCAGTAGTTACAGGCCAGTGCCTAGGGTCAGACTGTTGGGGAGCGCAGGAATCTATGGACCGGACAGACTGACGACCTGGAAGCGGGTGGTCAGCCAAGCACCAGGTAAGGATGATAAGTGAGGAAGGGGATGAGATGAAATACAGGCGAAATCGATGATTGGAAAGGTGACAATGGAGCAATTGGTGGAAGAAGTGGCCCTGACGCCGCTTCGTCCATCACGAATACCACATGCGGGTCCCTAGAATTGAACCCGGGCCGCCTAGGTGGTAGGCGAACGCGCTAACCGCTCGGCCACGACGCCGCCGGTTAATCTCTTTACCACTTTTTCATTCTGATGCCATGTAAATTTATCTTTATCTACCTCCAATTGCTTTGGTTGCACTTTTGCAATAAATACGGAGTAGCAATAATAATAATAATAATAATAATAATAATAATAATAATAATAATAATAATAATAATAATAATAATAATAATAATAATAATAATAATAATAATAATAATAATAATAATAATAATAATAATAATAATAATAATAATAATAATAATAATAATAATAATAATAATAATAATAATAATAATAATAATAATAATCATAATAATAATCATAATAATAATCATAATAATAATCATAATAATCATAATAATCATAATAATAATCATAATAATAATAGCAACAATAATAACAACAATAATAATAACAATAATAATAACAACAATAGTAACAATAACAATAATAATAATAACAACAATAATAAATGTTTGGTTATTTAACGGCGTACCTACTGTTCTGAATCTAGCCTGTATAATTGTCACCTGTTTCCCAGTTGTCTGCACTTCGTTTAATATCAGAAAGTCTACCCACCTGAGCCCGCCTGTCGGTTTGACCATTTTGCGTGATGATGAGGTAACACACATATAGCATTTATAACAATAAAGTAGGATACGACAGCGGGGTCCGGGCACCCTGGAAACCTCCCCCACCTGTTTCCGCGCCTGTACTTACAGTACTATATTCCACATTAAGAAGTTTAGCAATCTCTTCCTTAGTTCTTTCTACTAGAAGATGCATATTTGGCCACTAAAACGTTTCTTTGCTATTGCTGACCTCTGGCAATATTCAAGTTAGTTTTTTAGACAGTTGATAGTAAAAGTGGACCTTCTAGTAGTTCACAACTGTGTTAAAAGTAGAAAATTCTTTCGCTCAGTGCTCAAAAGCTTTGAACAGGCCGATAATGACAGCTGGGTTTTCTTGTGGAGTATGGCCATCGCCTAATCCCAGTAGGCCATGAATCTGAGTTACACAATGCTTGTTTAAAATGGCGGGTCATTTGAATTTGAAGAGGCACTGCGCTCAACCCGTTAATAATACTAAATAATTAAATTCCGTTACGTTATTGTCGTCGTTTTATTATTTCTACTCTCCCTTATGTAGAATATTATGGTTTTGTAAAAGTCAATTTGCCAACACTGATGCTACGCAAGGCAAATGAACATTGCAACGCTAAAACTATCATGACCATAAGAAAGGTAAAACAATGACAAATTATATATACACACACACATTTGCAGGACTGTCTAAAAATAGAGTAGATGCACGGCCTACGGCCCCGTTTTGGAATCACACCTACGCACAAAATAAAATCTTCCATTTGACCCTTGTATCATAAATAACTTATTTATTGGCGTTTTTTAACCGCTAAAGTTTTCAGCGTCCAATTCAATAACGCTTAATTTCGTTCAGAAGTCTCTTTATCAAGCTTGAGGTTTTTAAGGTGTCGTATGTTTACGACACGCAACCACTGACTTTACTTCCCTTCCAAAGGAAGCCACGCTAAAGATTTTAACGCCAGAAGAAAATCCACCCTCTCCGCTGGGTTTGAACATGCGACCTCCGGAACCAGAGGCTAGCATGTTAATATAGACCACGGAGAACGACAGTTCTGGCCACATTTTACGGCCCATATAAAGGAGTTCTTTTCGTCCATTATCTAATATGTTTTATTTTCCTGAGTTCTCTATATTCTTGGTTCCTTTTGAATTCATCTTTATTCATTTTGTTCCATTAGCATCTTTCATGGGATATTTTTAGCACAACGTAATTAACATAGAATAATAGTTTTATGTCTTATACTACCATTTCTTCCTTTCACTTAAGTAATTTATAACTATTTGAAGTATCTAAATTGTATTAATATAGATACAAGGTACGAAAGCTGTACAAAAAAGATCTGATGTGTTGCAGTCACATGACTTTCTCTACTCTTGTACTGACTATTCTTACAAACTCTTATTCCTTATTGCTGTATCTTCTTCGTGTTACATGTTACGCCAAATCTCGACATTTGCAGAAATTATCTTATTGTTTGTTTCCTTGTAGGTTCAAGGAGGATATGGGAATAGAGTAGGCTTTGAGCAATAGTAAAATCTTTTAAAGCTTTTAAATTTCGTTCTCTTTGTACGGTTAACGTAAAGAAATTAATAACGATGTTCCATTTGACAGAAGTATAAGTTCTCCAAAACTTCCAGAAATAACTTGTAATATCTGCGCAATGGTTCACTCTACAAAAAATTGTATTTGGACCTAAAATTATTCTGTTCTAGCAACATCTACATTTTTTGCAGAGTAAGATTTTGTCAATCTCTTACGGTTTACCAGTTATGCAAAAGTCATCCAGAGTAAATATGACTACAGAGGCTATAGCCAGAAAATTCAAGATATACATTTAATTTGTCATAAAAGTATCTCAAACATATGTCATTTTAATCAAAATAGTTAGAGCCATTTTCAAGAAAATAAAAATTTTCGAAAAGTTTTCCATGTAAAGGGTAGTTTAGGATGGAGAAATTTTCTACAAAATCTTCATGTGGCCTCCTTGAAAGACATTAAACTTAAATAACAACTTTGGTTTTTAACTAACTTTTCGTTTTTGAGTTATGCTGTCCACAGACTGATAGATAGACACACAGACTGACAGATGACATACAGACCCACACACGGATCTTTTTCTAAAAAATCTGATGTGTTGCATTCACATGACTTTCTCTACTCTTGTACTAACCAATCTAATAAACTCTTGTTCCTATATCTTCTTCGTGTTGGTTAAGATAAACATTTGTACAAATTATCATATTGCTTATTTGCTTGTAGGTGCAAGGACAATGTTGGAATATAGTAGGCTTTGTGCGATTGTCAAATATTTTAAATCTTTGTGATTATGTTATCTTTGCACACTTAACATATAAAAAAATGAACATAGATGATCCAAGTTTTCCGAAACTCACACACATAACAAGGAATATCTCCGAAATGGTTCACCCTACAAGAACATTTATTGAGATATAAATTGTGTATTTTAGCAAGATCTACATTTTTTGTACAGTATGATTTGGTCTATCTCTAACGGTTTACCAGTTATGCAAAAGTCGTCCAGAGTAAATACGACTACAGGGGCTATAGCCAGAAAATTCCAGATACACATTTCATTTGTCATAAAAATATCTCAAACATATGACATTTTAATCAAAATCGTTAGAGCCATTTTCAAGAAAATCAAAATTTTCGAAAAATCTTCCATGTAAAGGGTAGTTTAGGGTGGGAAAATTTTCCTCAAAATCTTCGTGTCGCATCCTTCAAAGACATTAAACTTAAATACCAACTTTGGTTTTTAACCGACTTTTCATTTTTGAGTTATGCTGTCCACAGACTGACACACAGACGCACCTACGGACCTTTTTCTAAAATTGCTTTTTTGGATTCAGGGGACCTCAAAACATATATTTCTGGTGAAATCTCGGCAACGAATTTTTGGGTGGAATAGAATACTTCCCCTACTTACTAGTAGAGAAAGTAAAAATGTCATTTTTTGGATTCAGGTGCATCAAAACATATATTTCCTGTAAAATCTCGACGTCGAATTTTTAGGTTGAACACAATACTTCCTTTACTTTAGTATACTACACTTTGCTATACGTAATAGGCAATTTAAACTGATCTTTGATCTAATAGCCAAAAATAAAGTAATTATAGGTTACAAAGTTGTGTGGCATTTAAAGCGAGATATTCATATTTCATTAGTGAATTTTAATGCCTTTAACTCTAAATAAAACTGATTAGTGCTTGCTTAATAAACATTAAAGCTTCCTGAAACCGTTGCAGTAAGTTTTGAGCCGGTAATTTAATTTTAATACATTAATTAACAGAATAAATTGTATAAGCATGAAACAGAAACATAAGGGAAGTAATACAATAATTACTAATTAAAATAATCATTTCATAATGGAATGATATATTAACCATAGAAATATTGTAAAACAAAATGTGAAAGAAAAAATATTTTAAAAGAGTTGAACAAAATTTAGCTGAAATAAATGTAATATTACACAGTTTAAATTGCATAATAATGGAGGGAAACCAACAATAGGCTCGCGTATTCTAAGTAAGGATAAAATCAACAAGTTGAAGGAGATGCCACAGTGAACTTAAGCCCAAAGGATCGCTTTGGACCACGTAGAAGAGTGCCAAGAAGTACAGTTAATATTGCTTATGGTTGAGAAGAGGTACATTCTTTGTAATTAAATTTATGTGGGAAAGGCTGCGAATGTAAATTAGAAATCATCCACCAAATATAACGTGTAAACTTAAAGTATTACATTTCGTTGAAGTAACGTGTTTATCTGCTCCGAGACATACGAAACACTCTCCAACATTATAGGAAAAGATTCTTTAATGTTAGATTACTAATAAAATGTAATAAATATTAATAAGTAAGATTACTATATCAATAATCAAGAAGCCCGATTAAACAAAATTGTTGTTTCTTGAGTTGTTTGTATAAAGCAAATAGTAGATTTACTAAACAAATTGACTGCACAGTTGTGCGCTTGCCTCTGGCGCGGAGGTTCCGGTACCAGCATGGGGATTTTTCTCCCTCTGGGAGATCTGGCACGGGGTGCACTCAGCCTCGTTAGGTCCCGGGGTGCCAATTGAGGAGCTACTTGATGGAGAAGTAACGGCCCCTCTTGCCATCTTCAAGAAGTAAATATGTACAGTAAACATCCCTGAAAAATAATACATGCCGCGAGTGTCATACTCAAAAAACTGCTAGCTGGAGTACAAAATACAATGACCGTAAACCAAGTACAAGTTCTTGTACAAATAGCTCACAGTATAGTAGTGCGAGTCTCAGAAAAATTAATATACATCCTATACATTGAATTACACATAAAACACATAACTATGTGCCAAAGTTTCCGCTCTTACATTATAAGGCACCTGCTCTTGTGACATTTTAAATTAACGACAGCATTTATTTAGAATTGCACTGTTTCTCCTTGAGGCACTGTTGTTATATGTCTTTCAATATAAACTGATGTCAAAAGTTAGGAACATCTCCTTTCAGGAACTTCTTATCGTAGCTTGGTTATCACGTGAGCGAGAGAGAAAGAGAGAAAGATAACACCCACTTTATGAGGAAGAGGAAACTGTTTTAGCGGAGGAAATGAGAGAAGATGGTGGGGTGTACAGAGACTTCCTAGCAGGAGCTTATATCGTGTTTAACCACAGCAGCATTAAGGAAGCATATGCATTCAAGTGAAGCTTTACTTGCTTGCTTAACCCGGCCTTTAACACATGCTGGCGACGCGGCGCGGCGCGGCGCGGCGCGGCGATCTCACAGATCCGCTTCTTACAACATTATTTTAAAGGCTTTAAAAGTACGTAAAAACAGTAGCATTTAAGCTACAGTCTTTAAGAGAGTACACATCAGCTATACAATAAATATAAGAAAAATGAAATTGTTTAATTAATCACTGACTTTGAGAATGTTAACACTTTGATGTATCATCTTGGTCATTCCTGGACTCACAATTGAAGGCACAGCTTATTCTGCAAACTGAAGGCACAAATGTGTTTGGCATAATAAATATAATATAATATAATATAATATAATACTACACTACACTACACTACACTACACTACACTACACTACACTACACTACACTACACTACACTACACTACACTACACTACACTACACTACACTACACTACACTACACTACACTACACTACACTACACTACACTACACTACACTACACTACACTACACTACACTACACTACACTACACTACACTACACTACACTACACTACACTACACTACACTACACTACACTACACTACACTACACTACACTACACTACACTACACTACACTACACTACACTACACTACACTACACTACACTACACTACACTACACTACACTACACTACACTACACTACACTACACTACACTACACTACACTACACTACACTACACTACACTACACTACACTACACTACACTACACTACACTACACTACACTACACTACACTACACTACACTACACTACACTACACTACACTACACTACACTACACTACACTACACTACACTACACTACACTACACTACACTACACTACACTACACTACACTACACTACACTACACTACACTACACTACACTACACTACACTACACTACACTACACTACACTACACTACACTACACTACACTACACTACACTACACTACACTACACTACACTACACTACACTACACTACACTACACTACACTACACTACACTACACTACACTACACTACACTACACTACACTACACTACACTACACTACACTACACTACACTACACTACACTACACTACACTACACTACACTACACTACACTACACTACACTACACTACACTACACTACACTACACTACACTACACTACACTACACTACACTACACTACACTACACTACACTACACTACACTACACTACACTACACTACACTACACTACACTACACTACACTACACTACACTACACTACACTACACTACACTACACTACACTACACTACACTACACTACACTACACTACACTACACTACACTACACTACACTACACTACACTACACTACACTACACTACACTACACTACACTACACTACACTACACTACACTACACTACACTACACTACACTACACTACACTACACTACACTACACTACACTACACTACACTACACTACACTACACTACACTACACTACACTACACTACACTACACTACACTACACTACACTACACTACACTACACTACACTACACTACACTACACTACACTACACTACACTACACTACACTACACTACACTACACTACACTACACTACACTACACTACACTACACTACACTACACTACACTACACTACACTACACTACACTACACTACACTACACTACACTACACTACACTACACTACACTACACTACACTACACTACACTACACTACACTACACTACACTACACTACACTACACTACACTACACTACACTACACTACACTACACTACACTACACTACACTACACTACACTACACTACACTACACTACACTACACTACACTACACTACACTACACTACACTACACTACACTACACTACACTACACTACACTACACTACACTACACTACACTACACTACACTACACTACACTACACTACACTACACTACACTACACTACACTACACTACACTACACTACACTACACTACACTACACTACACTACACTACACTACACTACACTACACTACACTACACTACACTACACTACACTACACTACACTACACTACACTACACTACACTACACTACACTACACTACACTACACTACACTACACTACACTACACTACACTACACTACACTACACTACACTACACTACACTACACTACACTACACTACACTACACTACACTACACTACACTACACTACACTACACTACACTACACTACACTACACTACACTACACTACACTACACTACACTACACTACACTACACTATACTATACTATAATATAATATATATAGGTTTGTATACTGAACAATAATATTTAGTATGCTGCTGTTTTGAAGAGCTTCCAAGTATCACATAGATTCGTATATCATTTATATTTCTGGCACCACTTTTTACCTCAGGAAGATGAAGCAATGTATGTTATATAATAAACACATTGCTTTCTTCATCAGAATTCTCACCTGACTAGCTTTCACTATCATCATTGTCGTCGTCATCGTCGTCGTCGTCGTCATCATCATCATCATCATCATCATTCCCTCTGTTCGCTCCAGTCCTGCTGTAATCTTTGGTCATCTAAAACATTTGGTTTGTGTCAGATTCTTCTTCACTGTGAACATTACTCAGATCTACCTTCTTTTGTAACATCCTTAGCTCCTCCTCATATCATCTTCGTTGTTGAGATATATCTTCCGTTTGGATCCATTATAAACCTGAGAAATAACAAATTGCTCGTTTTGGTCCGAGCCATCTCACGGATATTTTCGATTTATAGTACAAAGATTAGCTTGAAATATGTAATTTTACAGATAACAACATTCCAAGAGATTTAATGAGCAAAATACGAAATTATACAAGCTTACTTCTTCTGTGAGATCAAAAGGGCTCCTGCAACAAACGACGTTAACATAGCAACATGCGACTCACACTAATGTAACTGTAGATCTAAGGCAGGGATGTCAAACAGCACTCCCAAACTGTGAACTTGTGACGCGTGGACTCTTGCTACCGGTCTCACCTGTGTTGTATACGCAGCTAGAAGAGTAGGGGTGAGCTGGGGCCAAACAACAACAAACAGTGGCGGCTAGTACCATGCTTCATGTTTGTACAATTTACAAATGGAAATACACTGTTGAATTAATCACTGATCCTTTTTCATTGTTTGTTGTTTATTGTCTTTTGGATGCTTGGCAATGTTTCCTGCCCACAAGTTTGTCAATTTCAGGTTCCATCTCCGAAGCACATAGGCGTAACACTGACAATAAATGTCTGTCAGTAATATTAGTGCGTCTGAGCGTTTTATTGTTATTTAATTTAGAAAAAAAAAACTGTTCACAAATGTATGTCGACGCAAACACTGCCATCAAACGACGCGCAGATTGACGAAGATTGGGGAATTTAGTTTCAGGTAATGAAATATACAATTTGACACCTACATTTCCTGAATTGCGCAATGGTGTGTTGTTTTGCAAGTCAATTAATTCTAATTGCAAATCATGTGAGAAATCACGAGGATGGACATTGAAAGGGTTGTTGAAGAGTCTCCATTTGGGATCCATAGAGTTAACGTCTCCAAATCTGTTCTTGAATTCCTTGAGTAGATACTCTAACAATGTTTTGTAGTTTGGTAGCAAATGCTTAGAGCCATCATTGAATACACTTTGCAAACAAGGAAAATTATGCACATCCTCATTATCAACTTGTGCTATCCACAATTCAAGCTTCTGCATAAATGCTTTCAAGTCGTCAAACATGTTGATTATGAGTATGTCCTTACGTTGTAATTTCAAATTAAGGGAATTGAGATAGGAAGTAAAATCCACCAAGAACGCCAAATCACAAATCCAGTCTTCACTATAGAGTTCTGGAGTTTGTAAATTGTGAGTTTCTAAGAATATTTTTATTTCACTTCGAAGATTAAAGAACCTAGTCAGCATATTACCACGACAAAGCCACCTCACTTGACAGTAATGCGAAACATCCGAAAAATCAGAGTTCACAACGTCAAGAAATTGCTGGAACTGTCAATGACATAAAGCATGTGAGCTAATAATATTGACTATTCTTACAACGGCCGTCATAACATTCTTTACACAGACAGACTGAGCACAAAGGTTTGCACGATGAATAAGACAATGAATGAATTTAACTTTGTCTGCATCGAGTTCTTCTTGAGTCAGAAATCTTCGTACTCTTCCTACAAGTCCTGTTTCTTGTCCCGTCATACAAGGTGCGCCATCTGTTGCTATGCAAACTAATTTGTTCCATGGAAGTTTAAATTTAGCAATAGCTTTTATTACACCATCAAAAATATCTTGTCCTCCAGTCCGATCTTTTAACGAAACAACATCGAGAAGATCTTCAAAAGCATTGTAATCTAAATCGACGCCCCTAATGAATATAGCCAATTGTGCTGTGTCTTTGCGGTCCGTACTCTCATCAAGAGCTAATGAATGACAAGTAAATGTGTTCATTCTTTCTATTAGTTGTTCCTCCAAGTTATCTCCCATTTCTGATATACGTTCCGCAACAGTATTACGAGACAGACTTATACATTGAAACGCATTAACAAGTTCCGGGCATATTTCTTCTGCAGCAGTAATAAGACAGCTTTTAACAAATTCTCCATCTGTGAATGGTTCTGAAGCAGACACAATGTGTTTGCTGATTTTGTAGCTAACGCGAACCAAATTTTTTCTATTAATGCCTGAAGATGATGATGGAATATTTTCGAAATTCACTCTTGACTGAAATTCCTCTATAGCCTTTTCACGAGTAACACCTGATAATTTGTCCGGGCCATACATTGCAGCATGTTGAGAGTTAAAATGTATTTTAATATTGTAATGACTTATATATCCAATTTATGCTCTACACCTTAAACAACGTGCCTTGCCGTCATTTAAGATAAAGAAGTATTGATCAGTCCAGTCAGGTTGAAAACACCGTTCTCTGTCCATACTAACTGCCACAGTATATTTGTCAAAAAACCAGGTAGGGCACACCACTCAGACTGACTGACTGACTGTCGTTGGAGCACAACTGCGACTGAAGCAAGCACTCGCTCATTTCACAGCTTGGTAGCGCTGTTCGACATCCCTGTTACCTGAAACTACATTTCCCAATCTTCGTCAATCTGCGCGTCGTTTGATGGCAGTGTTTGCGTCGACATACATTTGTGAACAGTTTTTTTCTAAATTAAATAACAATAAAACGCTCAGACGTACTAATATTACTGACAGACATTTAGTGTCAGTGTTACACCTATGTTCTTCGGAGATGGAACCTGAAGTTGACAAACTTGTGAGCAGGAAATATTGCCAAGCACCCAAAAGACAATAAACAACAAACAATAAAAAGGGATCAGTGACTAATTTAACAGTGTATTTCCATTTGTAAATTGTACAAACATGAAGCATGGTACCAGCCGCCACTGTTTGTTGTTGTTTGGCACCAGCTCACCCCTACCCTTCTAGCTGCGTATACAACACAGGTGAGACCGGTAGCAAGAGTCCACGCGTCACAAGTTCACAGTTTGGGAGTGCTGTTTGACATCCCTGATCTAAGGGAATAGCGGAAAGATAAACGCAGTGCTGCCAATGCTGACGGAGATATAACTTCAAATTCCCTTGGCGATCTCTCAGATCGGCCGGGACTAATGTCGGGTTAATTTATTGATGCACTTTTATTTAGAAGTTGAAGGGATAGAAATAAAAGCGTTGCAACACAATATCAAGTTATGCAGGTGTTTATCAAAAAACACATTTATTTAGACGTGTTTACATTATACTATAAGAAATATCCGGCGTTTCCCGTCGTATGGCGATCTATTCCTACAACTTTTAGGCATAGGTTGCACCTATCCAATAGCCTTCTTCTTCTTCTTCTTCTTCTTCTTCTTCTTCTTCTTCTTCTTCTTCTTTTTTTTTTTTTTTTTTTTTGAGACGATTAAAATATTACTTAATAGTCCTAACAAAGATGTATTAAAACTCTTAGGATGCTATAAAGAAGAAAAATGTCAAAATAATACATACATAAATAAAACCACGGACACCAGAAGGCAACACAGATACCATTGGAACAGAAGTAGAGAACACCGTGTGAAGTAATATTGAACACGTTGCATACATTGTTTGAATAGTATGTTGAAGAGTGAGTAGAGAGGGACATGTGAATCCGTTACATAAAATAAAAGTGAATAGAGAAAATTGTGTAAGTGCAATACGTTGTATAGTAAAATGTACATATAGCATAATAACCTTACATGCGCGAATTTTCGTGGTGATCGGTCAACCGCTTTTGGAGTTTAATTACATCCATACATACCAACATCCATTTTGATACTCTATTATTCATACATTAATTTGTTGAAACTACTCGCGTTCTACTCATTCTAAACTGGTTCGACCAATTAGAACCAAATTATAACTTATCTTAATCAGAAGGCATTTACTTTATCTACCTTGTCCCTAAAGGCCATTAACAGATACAAGCAGTAACCCATTCCCATAGATGGCAGTACCGATTTTCTCTCCGTAAGATTTCCTCTATCAGGTATCAACCTTTGTCGTCACATAGCCATTATAGTTTCTCCATGTGATTTATCTGAAAAACAGTTCAGGAACACAAAACAAATCAATGTACGTTATTCTACATTATAATCATTGTGAAGTGTTGGGATGAAGGAGTTTCGCTATGACTGATATACAAGGAAAGGCTAAACTAATACAACATAATTCGGCGTGTAAGGCAAAAGTCTTCCACCCGGACCTGGTCCAAAACGGCACCTCTTTTGCAGGAGCCGCCCGAGGGCGAAATGCACCCGTGCAACCGCCAAATGGTCCCCCTCCACAACCCCAGCCCTCAGAGGCACCCACCAGCGACCTGGGAGGTTTGAAAGATATTTTCAGCCTCTTCAAGGATTTAAACCTCTCAGTACTACTAACAAAGTTGCGGCCCATAATCGCAAGATTAAAAAGCTGCAACAGTACCATGGAGAAGCTGGAAGCCATCATATGTTTGGTTACCACTCTCGTCGAGTAAATGGCAACTTCAAGGGGAGGCATAACTTTAACTCGAGCACTCCTGTGGAATGCAGATGGCATCCACAGGAAGCAACACGAACTTGAAAACTACCTGCGGCGTAACAAAATTGATGTCGCATTCATTTGCGAAACAAAATTACAGCAAGAGTACACTTTTAAGCTCCAGGGGTATCAAACCTTTCGGAACGACAGAATTGGCAGACAGGGGGGAGGGACTGCTATTTTGCTCAGAAACACTGTTGCTCATGCTTCTGTTACGCTACCTGCAATGGCAGCGTTAGAGTGCACAGCACTTAAAACCCGTGTAAATAATCAAACGGTGATGCTGGTAGCGCTCTATCGGCCCCCCAACTCCTTAAATTTCATACATGACCTCCAACAAATCCTCGCTTTAGAGGAGCACGTTATAATTGCAGGAGATTTCAACGCTCGGCACCCCTGGTGGTTTTCATGCCGGGCAAACGCGGCTGGAAATCTCCTTGTTGAACTTATAACAGATAATAACGACTTAGAGGTACACCTACCCCCAGATCCCACATTTTGGCACAGATCGGGGCACTTTGACCCCGAAATTTTGGACTTCGTACTAACAAAAAATGAGACACCTTTAATTAACTTTACAGTGTATCACAGCCTGAACTCTGACCATCTTCCCGTGCATTTCGATATACAGGGTGGCATTCCAGCCGGTGCCTCTGGGCCTCGAAGGAGGGCTGAGATCGACTGGAATAAGTTCACCACGGAAATGCACGGGATGGCGCAACCCAGGCTGTCATACTACAGCGAGGCAGACATAGATGTCGCCATTGAAAGCTTCACTGCCTCGCTACACACGGCCAAGAGAAGCGCTACCACTTACACCACAAGACCACCCGGTTTTTGCACGTACCCCGAGGTAGAGCAACTCATTGCGCGGAGACGACGCTTGACAAGACTGTGGCGGTACACCCGTCAGCCTGAATACAAAGTGCTAGCAAAATGGCTGCGCAAGATCATTCGGTATCAAATTAAAATCAACAAAACTGAACAGTGGGAAAACAAAATGCTGAACACCACCCATTCGGACTCTTCCTTGTGGAAATTATTAAAGGCATTTAAAGTCTCCACGAACGTCAACTCCGCAACTGAGGCGCTGCACACTCATGGCGGCTTGCACTTCTCCGAAAAGGAGAAAGCCGAGGTCTTCGCTGACTGTCTTGAAGATAGATTCAGCGAAAACCCAGTTACCAACCGCGATATAGAGCGGGAGGTACAGACATGGGTACAAACCTGGGTGGCGCAGAAGCAAGAGCAACAACTACCCATTATAACACCGCAGGAAGTTTACAAGCTCATTAGGAAATTACCTAATGGGAAAGCTGCCGGACCAGACAAAGTGACTAATGAGGAACTTAAGCATCTCCCGAGAAAAGCCCTGGTGCAACTGACTAAAATATTTAACGCCTGTCTGCAGCAAGGCTATTTCCCCTCTACCTGGAAACGAGCCAAAGTAATTATGCTCCCAAAGCAAGGGAAAAGCACCAGGCAACCACAAAGCTACCGCCCCATTAGTCTTTTGTCTACTATTGGTAAATTGCTCGAAAAACTTATACTTTTTCGACTTCAAAAACAAGTTTCGGAATCTCATGAACTTTCAAATTCACAGTTTGGTTTTCGAAAAGGACATTCTACTGATTTACAGCTTCTCAGACTAACTTATGACGTAACAGAGTAATTTAACAGTGGGGCTTCAACGTTGGCGCTATTTCTGGACGTAGAAGCCGCATTCGACCGGTGCTGGCACAATGGCCTCATTTACAAACTGCACCACAATTTCCCGGCTCTTCAAAATTATCTATATTTGCTGCACAATTTTTTAGAAAAACGGAAGTTTTACGTCCAAGTGGGCCGCTCCTCCTCACGGGAGAGAGTGATGCGGGCTGGCGTCCCACAAGGGGCAATCATGTCACCCTTTTTGTACATATTATTCACCAACGATTTCCCAGTGGACGCCAGATGACGCCAGATGTAAGGTAGCCATGTACGCCGACGACACTGCAATATACAACCACCATAGAAATCCCCGTTTCGGCCTTGCAGAAATGCAACGTTATGTTAACAACTTCCTTTCATGGCAACATGACTGGAAAATCAAAATTAATCCCAACAAATGCCAGCTGATTCCTTTCTCTAAGCGGCATCACACTTTGGCAATGGTCGGTGGTCAGGTATTGCATTGCCGTCGGCAAGTTAAATACTTAGGGCTTACCTTGGACCGCACAATGTGCTGGTCTACCCACATAAAAAATAGCGCCAACAAAGGCAGACAGCGGCTAAAGTTATGCGCCCCCATCTTCCGCAGCAAACAGCTGCAATTGAAGTCCAAACTCGTCCTGTATAAGGCTTTCATCCTGTCAGTGGTTCTTTACGCGTGTGTGGCCTGGGCAAACGCCTCAAAAACCGCCCTGAAGACTATCCAAATCCTCCAAAACCTCTCCCTCCGGAAAATCCTCTCTGCTCCCATTCTAACCACTAACCGAACCCTTCACCAGGAAACCCAGATCTCTTCCATTCCCGAGGCCATAACAAAAAGAGCCACTGTCGCGTGGGTGCGCATCAGGAATCACCAAAATGACGTGATTGCCAATATTGGCAAGGGCGAGCCAAAGCATCGTAAGCATGCTAGAATTAAAATGTTTTAAACATTGCATGGCTCGCCGACTGATGCGCGCCCATGCAACCCAGGCCCTAGGCCACGCACTCCGGAAGAGGTCTGTGCCTCGGAAACGCCACAGGAGCTGCAACCTGGCCGCACAGGAAAACTGCGGAAAAACTGTAAATAGTGAAGTGTATATAGTGCAGTGTAAATATGTATATACGAGCGTGTGTGTGTGCGTGTGATGGGACATATGTGTGGTATGCCCAGGAATGAGTGTGTGTATGTATCCGTGTATATAAATTTAAAACAAAACAAACAAAAAAAAAAAAAAAACTTTCAAAAACGGACAAACATAAGACCGAGTATACGCCCAAAAACTGTTCTCGGTGGGCTAAAGCTGCCCACTGTATGGGTTTTTGAACATATAAAAGCAAACATGAACATGTAAATACTGTAAACTATAATTAATGTTAATTTTAGCCTGTAAGCCGGGCCCTTCGGTACCGGCACCGGGCAAATGTTTTCTATAATAAAATAAGTTGAAGTTGAAGTAAGGCAAAAGATTTATGCAATATTAAGTCCATACTAGACTTGGATACGAAGGTTAAAGTTATTGCCACCTTTGAAAGAAAAGGGAAAAACTGGCATTAACAAAAAGGAACTGTAGCATTAAAATAGAATGTTTCACTACATTAAAAAAAGTGATCAAAATGTCTTAGCACTCGTCTGTATTTGTACGTTTTTACATAAATAAAATAAGATCTAAAGCTTTCCTGGTGACGAACATATTCAAGACGTTTTTATACATTTTGTTTCTCTGCCAAAATTCAACAAAACGTTCATTGTCTTAAAGTACTCCGCTTGTGATGTCACCTTTTGCTAGTTCAGCCATATTTTGGGACAGTTTTTAAGTTCAGTCGCTTTTGTCACTTTTTGCTACTCCAGGTACAAGAATGCGATGAACTTATAAACAGCATCCCCTAAAATATCTGCTACACAAATATCTGCTACACAAATAAACGATAGAAACTATAAAGATAACCTAACAAGCCGTAACAACGAGCCACATAAACAAAGGATATGCCGCTTTCCCTCCCAGCTAGTGAGCTCACTTCTCTGATCTGATCTGCGTGGTTCACTCATTGTCAACAACCGTCGTTTGGAACTGCACTAACAGATTAATTAGATTGCAATTTATAATTTGAACCGGAAGTATATTTTTTCGGTATATCCAATTTGACTTAGATATAAAGAATAATTGTATAGTCATCGTTGTGATGCTGTCTGTTTTAAAACATTGTTTTAGATCGTTAAGTTCTCGCGTTTATTGCGAATGTTAACATTACAGATTATCTGATAATGGCGCCAAACAGCTCTTTTTCGTGTTCTCGCACAAAATACACATCATTAATGAAATTTCTCTGGAACACTGCACTTTGCTGTGCTTATACCTATAACGATTTTCATTAATTGTTTATTTGGTATGCCTATTTTTGTTTTAGTTTCCTTTGCATGTTTATTTTTAGCTTCATTGAATCTAGGACTCTTTCCCTTTCTTCTTTAAAACAAATTTATCCACCACTTCATATACAACGAGAAACTGTATATAATGTAATTCCAAATATGCACATAATGTACAGTGATACTGACAGTTTAATGTAATGTAGATACCATATAGAATGTGTGCATCTATATCAGGTTAGTTTAAAAAATAATAAAACATTTCGTTTAGCAGACTACTGTTGGTTTCAGTTCAATATACACATATTTCACTTTTAAAACCCTGTAACGGGAAGTTCTCTCGAAAACAATATACTCAAACATGAACAGCCAGAATGCTCGGAGACAGCGTTTCGAAGGTATCTTTCTCCCCTAAGTCGTTAATTTTCTCCCAGAAGGGGAGAATGAGAAAAAGCAGGAGGAAATTATGGGGACTTTAGCGGTGTGGCTTGGACGGGCCAGGCGTACAAAGATATGTGATAAGAGGACTCCGCGAATGGGCAGTGCGGAAATTAGGGACCCCGAGGATTAAAGTTTCATCAGGGAAATGCTGGTTGAAAGGGACAAGGAATTCTATAGGTCGCGCCAATTGTTCTTCGAGAATTCTTGCACTTTTTGGGCAATTGTTACAATGACAATAAAGTAAAAGCATGGTGTAGAATATAGTGCCGTATTCCTTGTTGGCCACGCGAAGGTCCACCGTGACTTTCATTATTACCCTAAGATCGGCCTAACCTGTTTCCCCCACATCTCTCTATATCGACCGTCAGTATGTGTGACCGGCGCTAAGCACGTCTCGCCGACCGCGCAACCGAGGAACGACGGTAAGTTACCAGCCCTTCTAACCCTTACTTCAAAGTTTTGAAGAACTATGCTAGAGGATTGTACCACATTAAAAGTATATGATTGTATTGATTTCATATGGTATCTCCCGCGATCAGTTCTCGGTGACGACCCGGTCTCCGTAGTTATGGTGTTGCGGTTCGTCGCCGAAATTGACTTCGCGAAACAAGCTTGTGTTTTATTCCTGGGCATTTGGTTTTACGGTTTTAGAATACGACCGTTTATGTTTATGTTGCTTTTAGTGTTTTAACCTTTAATCTTTTAGCATTCCGATTTCAACTTTTTAACTTTTAACATTCATTTTTTTTACTGTTTTTAACTACTTACTATTTGCATGTTTTTATAAGCTTTTACCGTTTTTACCACATCACCTTGTGAGTGTTTTAGCCTTTAAACTCTGGTGTAGAACGCCAATGACCTAGCTGTCGACGGACCCTTAAACTCCACCCACTCACTCACATATGGTATCTTGATATGGCACTAATGTGAATGGTTAACGGTTGCGAAGTTAAAAGTTAAACACTTGTATAGAAGTGGTGTTGTCTGAAGCAATGGAATAGCATATGCAGCGGTAGATACACCTCTTTGTCACAAACTTATTTGATCTTCATCTACAGACAATAGATACAATAGCGTGCCTTTGAAAAATACTGCACAATTTCTGCTATAGCTAAATGGAAATATCTTTCAAAATACGCTCCAATACATCCAGCAGTATATTTAAAAGAATCTTATGTGTTGCACTCAAATGACTTTCTCAACTCTTCTAAAAGCATTCTTATAAACTCTTATTCCTATATCTTCTTCGTGTTACATGAAATAAACATTTTCAGAAATTGTCATATTGTTTATTTCCTTGTAGGTACAAGGAGAACACGCTTTGAGTGAGTCGTATCTTTTAGAGCTTTCAAATTCCGTTCTATTTGCACGGTTAACATATAAAAATTAATAAGGATGTTCCATTTGACAGAAATATTTCTCTAATACTCACAAAAATAACAAGGAACATCTCCAAAATGTTTCACTCTGCAAAAAAAGAAAAAGTATTTAAACATAAATTGTGTGTTTTAGCAAGATCTACATTTGTTATATGGTAAGATTTGGTCTACCTCTTACGGTTTACCAGTTACTAGGGAAAAATAAATTTATGAAAGCCTGCTATATGCTGATGGTTTTGTGGCTTGCAGAGTAGTGAAGAAAATCTACAAAGAGCGGTGTTTAAATTGCGTAAATAAAATATGACTATAATTTAAGAATATCAGCAGAAAAAATACAATAATTGCACACTACAGGTATATACTGTCTGTTCTAAGATTAGTATAGAAGGAAAATCTTTGAAACAGGTCCTCCACTTTAGATATTTAGGTTGTGGCATAGCTGTAGGTAGAGATAATGATATAGAACATAAAATCAATAGATTTCAGCAAATCTGTGCAAAAATAAATAAACCTCTGAAGGATAAGATACAAAAGGAAACAAAATTGAAGTTACATAAGACAATGGCAGAAGCAGTTTTGTTATATGGAAGTGCACCGTGGATTTTGAAACAGGACAGAAGTAAGATACAGCGTGCAGAAATGAGATTTCTGGGCAGTGTTAAAGGCTATGCAAAAGGAGATATAATAAGAAATGTAGATATACGTGAAGAACTAAACATTTTTTATTTAAATGAAAACATTGAAGCAAATAAGAACACTTCAAAGGAAGCTATAGAAAGAATGAACGAAGATAGGATATCCAGGATCCTGCATGCTTATAAATCTCAAGGTAAAAAAGCTGTGGGGTGCTCAAGAAGGTGGGAATGATTAAGTGCAAACGGAACAGGCTATCAGCCTAATCCTGAAGTGAAGATATAGTAACCAAATAAATAGTTAAATGCCACCTGACGCTATAGAGACGGCATGTGTGGAACCAAGTGTACGAAAAGATTAAATATTTTGAAACAATGTGAAAAGGTACTCGTAAAAGTACTGTGGATTCACTACCTAAATAATCAAAGTGATTACCAAGTCCTATATCAAAATATTGTTCATGCAAATTGTTAATTTAGATTCTCTCCTTATTTATATTTCTCTAACGTTTTACTGTATAACACTATACTACTGAGGACAATCTTAGGCGATTACTAATTTTATTATTCTGAATTAAAAGCATTAAGATGATTTAGAAACAATCTCAAAATAAATTACGTCAGGAAATTATATACCTACCTCTGAGCTGTAAGGACAAGATAAATTAGGTTAAGATAACTCATCAAAATATAATTTAATTAGTATGTTTGCAGAGATGAGAATAAAACTGAAAAGAAAGAGTGGTACACTTCTATTTTTCTAGAAAAAAGTTATACTGTTTACTCTTTATTTCTAACACTCGAAATATTCAATTGGCAACTTGCCAGTATGGCATTAAATTCTGCAGCCAATTCATACTTTCCCGGCAGACCACAAGGAAATCTCACATCAGAGATAAATACCCCAAGGATGACTTACAAATTGTAAGTACTTTATGTCCCGGGTTTAAGTAATCTCTGGCTGGTAATTATTACTTATTTGTGCCAACAAACTAACTACTGGAGTTTTTAAACACACACGCCGTATGGTAGCTTAGTGGTTAAAGCAGCCACTCGCTAAGCAGAAGATCCGTGGTTCAAATCCCGGCTGTGGCATTGAATTTTTCAGTCGTGATTGTGCCCCTTAAAACATTTTCCACACACAGCTTGTATGTTTAAAACACCAGCAGTTATGTTGTTGGTATAAATAAATAATAATTAGTAGTTATACTGTTCGTCAATGAGGGATGCAATTTATTTGTAATATTCAGAATTTTTACCCTTTTAATGAGCACATTACTTTTCGGAAACGTTAGATCCTCATAATAGGCAGAGATTGCTTCTTACGCAGGCCCAGAACTCAATCTTAAGCAGCGAATGGAAAAATTGTTGTTGTGTAGGATTGGAATAAATACCAAACACAAAAGGGAACAGTATAGGTAAGGCTTCGTAGAGTGGAACTGAGAGTATATTTTGCCCTTTGTGTACAAAGAATGAGAAGCCCCTCACTGGTAGCGAAATAATCAAGAGTTTTCAAGAAGCCCTTCAATTCATATTTCCATTTTCCAAGAAGAAAGTTACCAATAACAATGAAAACTGTGGTAGCGGTAAACACTGCCAGTTATTAAACGGAAGTACTACAACTTTATACTACCACTTATCAGATGAGTGAGTGAGTGAGCGAGCGAGTGAATGAGTGGGTGGAGTTTAAGGGTCCATCGACAACTAGGTCATTTGCACCCTCATATCAGATATGAGATGATGAATTAAGTGAACGCTTAAAATAAGTTGAAAGTTTCTTGGGCTGAAAGCCCAGACATTTCTTTCTCGCATATGGCAAATCTTGGGGGGAGGGGGGGGGGGGGGGGGGGGGGGGAAGAAACTGCTTTATCCAGGCAAGAATACCCCAACCCGGGATTCAATCTCGGGCTCTCCAGGTTGTGAAGCACAAACCCTAATATTAAACCACAGCGGCGCGATAGCCCCTTCTAGGCCAGGGCATACCGCCCAGCAGTTGCCCAAGCCGCTAGGTGCTGTGCAGATAAACATACCGTGCAGAAGAACCTGTACGACCTGTTCTCGAATGCTGGAATACGATAGGTATCATGAATGGGGTGCAGTACTGAATGTGGACGTGGCCCGACTGGTATAATCGGTCTTCGCAACCAGGGGCCACTACCAGAATCAAGGAACTCCTCAATGTCCCCTCAGGGACCCAACGAGGATGCGTGCACAGGACCAGGTCTGAGATAATTTTATCTTTCAACCCTATATTAAATGAGTCAGCTGTCCCTTCTTTTCCAGTTTTATGCAATCCGCATTTTATGCTCTTACATGAAAACATCGGTCCCTATACTAGGTTCCACCCAAGTATTGAAAATGAATGTACCTACATATTTGTCTTCAGTTATCACTACAGGTACTAGGTAGCTCAGTTGGAACAGCGCACGATTTTTAAGTAATCCATATTCTGTAAAGGTGGATCGAATCCTCTGCGTGTACTAATTTTTTTTTACTGCGTAATGTTAACGAATAACTTAGTTGAACAATTATTCTGTGTAAAGTTGTTATCATTTTAATTCGTAATTGTTTTATTTCTACTTTATGGTATTGAGGATATCTCTCCCGGTATAGATTTTGAGTTGCTTGCACTTTGGCTGTTGCTTCTCCGTAGATCAGAGGCATATCAACGTACTTGCTCGTCGAATACATGATGAAGGAATAGCACAAAGTATCGTGCGACAGCATACCCGTGGAGAATGAAGGGAGTCGGCATTCCTAATAAGACACTACATCATGCCAGTCCAATGTGACAGAAGTCATTATACCTATTCTATTACAAAATGCAGACAACCAAAAACGTTTTAAATTATATCCTAAACCTTCAGAGACTTTAAAATTAAATTATTGTGAATTCGGTTTCTAGGTTTTGATGAATAGAAAAAAATGTGTACAATGTCGAGACGCGAACCCGCGTCCCAGGTGTTAGCGCCAAAATACGTTCATAATTCTGTTCAGCCATATGGAGACTTCACTGAAAGCACATTTTGAGTTCTAGCCCTAGAGGAAGTATTCTAGGTGCTATGCTATTGCCACCTCGCGACTTTTCGAGCGTAATTTACCCCTTTAAGACAGTTTTAAACTTCTTCTAGGTGTTTTAATATTATTACTTAAATGGCAATTGAGTTGTGTGACACGTAGTTTACGCCAACGGATGAATGAAAGAATAAAAAATGTTATTTGGACATATTTAAAACATGCCTGGGCTGTTTAGGGAGATCCCTCTTCAGCCTAGTCTGGGAGTTTTTATTTTGTTGTCTAAGAGGTCCTATCAGCATTAGTACGTATTAATTGTTTTAATTTTTGTGTTTTTGTTGACATTGTGCAGTGTTTTGTGTTGTGTTTGTGTATTTGTGTTCAGTTTCCCGTGTTTCACATCCATCGCTCCACAGGCAGGCGAGATCATTGATTTTTGTAATTGGTGTCATTTTTTAATTCTTGATGCTGCATTTCATCAGTTATTTTATAAATGTTTAGTAAGTATGTTTGTTGTGTGTATGTTTATGTGTTATGTGTATTTAAATGTTTTGAAAGGGTAAATATTGTTCAAGTTTGTCCTTTTCTTGTTTTGGGTGTTTGTCGTATACGTGTATAAATGTGATAAGGGAGGGTTTTTGTCTTTTTCTGTGTCTTGTATAGTTTTCATCTTTTGTGCTGTGTTTATGAGTGTTCGCCTATAGCTTCTTGTATGTGCGTTGTGTATATATGCTATCATTTGTTTTGCTATGTATTTGTAGGAATTGTGTTTGTGTATTGATATAGTGTGTTTGATTTCAATGAGGGTAGTAGTTTGTACACAGTCCTTAGGTACGTTCTCTTGGAAGATCTTTTATTCATTGTGCCGGTATTTATTAAAGGCATGGTGGCTACCGCTGCGTGTCAATTGAAGTCGTATTAGTGTCGTGTATATTTTGTGTTAGATGTATGGAGTAAGTCCTCTTTTATTTAGTCTGGCCAGATAATTTAAGGTTGAGTGTACGGGTCTTGTTTTGTTTAAAAGTTTTATGTAGTGTGGTTTAATTTTTAGTGTGTTGTGTATGTGGACTCCTACGTATTTAATTGATTTTTGAGATGTGATTATTTGTTTGTTAAAGGTTAGTGTAGCTGTTTTGTGTGTTTGTTTCATAGTCTTTCTTCCCACAAAGCCGTTATTTAATAACTTGCGCGTTTTGACTGTACGGGTCCATGGTGGATTAGGCGTGTATTTTACAGCCAACCCGGCTCTAAGTACAAGTATCCGCCATTTTATTTTTACCTGATGTTAATGTACTCATATGGGAGGTCCGTTTTTTAAAAGGCGTTTACTGATTTATGTTGCTATGTATACTCAATAAGTTTGTAAAGTTGGCTGAAAACCCGCAATTCGCTCAATAAATGAGTCGTATGTTTTTGAGGTGTACTTTAGCGAGGAGTACGATATGTTCCATAAACCACTGTTCCTCTAAAGTTTGCGCATTCGTCTGTCTAAGAACATCAAGAAATAGGTTTCAGTCAGGAAAAAACTGGACTAAGGCTCACTTGGCATTTGATGGGTGCCCTACCTTCCAAAAAGAAAGAAAGAAACCTATGCGAGAGAAAATCCCTAAGGCGGGGAATTGAACTCTGGTCTCCCGCTTAATAAGCAGCAGTGCTCATATATCACTTAATTGTTGCAATCATTGAAAAGCTCTCCTCTAAGCGACTACCCGACAAATAAACTGTAGCACATACGGACTGTCATTTACAGAAGTGCAAATACCGAACTTCGCATTTATGACACATCGCTGAACTTTTTATAGAATGTGTATATTATCGAAACAAATAGGTTGTTACCTTATACTTATGAAGGACAATTCCGCATATTTTCTTGCTAGTCCTTTGATTTCGTAGGATAATTGAATGAAAACAAAATCATAACTTAATTGTATTAAAATAACATGTTTCCATTTTAAAACCAAAAGATTTGAGTTCTTGTAAACGTAAGGTTTTGTATACCAATAATAATTTAACATACTTCAGTAAATATTATTGTAGTTATACCAGGTGGCCCACTTCATCCGGCATCGGTGTAAGTAGATATCCCTTCGTGCGTTAAAAGAGTTGCAGAACGCCACGGGGCAAGCCTAGCCATAGCGAGGCCAATGAGCTGTTCTGCATCTAAGCGAAGACGTGAGATGAACTAGCGTGTGTAGTGCGTGATAATAGAGCATAACAGCATAAACTACCAAAAGGATGTCACTTTACTTACAGCACCTTTACTTTACAGGGAATAAACTAAATGCTGTATATGGTGCTATCGTCAAAATTATTGCTTAGTGATTATAAAGTGCAAGCATGAGGACACGTAATGTTTCATTGGCATTTGTTCGTTTCATATTAATGTTATCGTTGTATTTATTATTTTGTGCTATTTTACAGTAATACTAATAATAACAATAATAATAATAATAATAATAATAATAATAATAATAATAATAATAATAATAATAATAATAATAATAATAATAATAATAATAATAATAATAATAATAATAATAATAATAATAATAATAATAATAATAATAATAATAATAATAATAATAATAATAATAATAATAATAATAATAATAATAATAATAATAATAATAATAATAATAATAATAATAATATATAATAAATAATAGAGTAAGGTATATAACAGTAATAATAAAAATAACAGTAAATAATAACATACAACAATAAGATTAATAAGAAATGAGAAATGCCGACGAAACACTACGTGCTTGCGCTTTATAATCTGTAATCCATTAGCATCATATACAGGAGTGAGTTTATTCCCTGGAAAATAAAGACCCTGTAGTAAAGTGAGGCTTTTTCAGCTGTTTATACTACTGTTCTCCAATATCACGGACTAAACACGCTAGTTCAACTGCCTCGCTGAGAGGTAGAACACGCCACTGACCTCTCTACGGCTAAAATTGCCCTGTGGCGTTCTGCAACTGTTTTAACGCACAAAGGGATATCTGCTTACGCCGATATAAAGAGTTATTGGCGGCACTGTGGCTTAGCGGTTAGACCGTTTGTTTAACACCTGGACTGGGTTCGATCCCGGGGTCCTGCATGCAGTATTCGTGATGGACGTATACCGCCACTTGTTTTGCCAACTGCTCCATCATCACCTTTCCATTCGTACATTTCGCCTTACTTTCATATCATCCTCTTCCTCACTCTCATACCTGGTGCCTGGCTGAGCACCCACTTCCAAGTCTTCACTCTGTCCAGTCCATAGGTTCGTCTGCTGCCCAACAGGCATCTGACATTAGACAGAAGCTTCTAAGTCTTAGGAGTGCTAGACCTCCATACGGGGAGAGAAAGCAGATGAAGAAGAAGATATAAAGAATTATTTGATTCATAATACGAGATTTATTAGAAAGTCAAAGTTTGTTCCTAATGAACCAATGCGGGAATAGTAGGGTAGGATACTTTATGAATGCCGCCTCTCAGCATTGAAAATGTAAATATGTAACAATTAATAATTTATATAAGTCTCCATGTTTATCTGATGAATTTTTGCCTATCTCTAATTGTTTAAAAGCTATACAAACTACTCAAAATTCATTCAGAATAGAGAAAACTCCACAGGCTGTTTCCAGATTATTCAGGCATTCTGCATGTAAAAAGTGTTCAAGCATTCATATTTTAACTAACGTGTTACGACATTTCTGAAAAAAATACTGAGTAGTAAACTTTTTTTCTTTTTTTCCATTTGAAACAGTGGTTCTCTTTAAAAGCTTTGTGCCGCAATCTTGAAAGATGCCGAACTTTACCGTCAACCTTGGTACTTATTCGATTTCCGTATTTTTACGTATGCTATGTACACAACTGGCACACATATGCACACATGAGCGTTTAGTTTGCTTAGTTCAAACATATTTCATTATTTTTTTAATTTTGCAAAAAAGGAATAAAAACCTACAAGGATTTTGATTAAAATAGCACGTGTTTAAGATATAATCAGGATAAATAAAATGTAAGGGTATATTAAATCTTCTGTGACCAGCCTCTGGAAGTCCTTTTCATTCGGCACTATGTTTTTTATAAATTTGTATAGCTGGTGGACAATAATGGCTTGACCGAAACTTGCTGCAGGGACAAAGTAAAAAGTAAATACATAAAATAAATAAACATAACTTTTGAAAGTGTTTGCCATTCTGAGAATATTCGTTGTATCTTCTAGTCATCTTAAGTGGAACAGTATTTTGCAATTGCTATCTTTTTCCACAAATGTTGACAGCAAATACTAACATGATATGCAAAAAGTTGACGCGAACGCTCCTCTCCGTCGAAGACGTCGCCTTTAAGACCTATAAGATCTCGTGTTTGGTGTCCGGACTAGCTCTAGCAAGAGGTCCTAATCTGCAGGGTGTGCGTGAGTTATGGTAGGAATGGAACCAAACGAAGAATCAACCAACATATCACTTTATTTGTAAATTTCCAGATTTGTAGAGAACTGCCGACGATATTTAAATAGAATGTAACTTTGTATAACACTTTAACTTTGTCACCCTATAGCAACCGCCGAATTATGTATACGCGCTAGCTTACGTACAACTCCCAAGTTGCACGTGCGTTATCTCGACTCGATTCAAGACGAGTGTGTCTTGCGTTGCATTTGGTTTTGCGCGAGCAACACGAAGGAAGCGATTTCCATTGGCTAACTTTAGAGCACTTCATGGTAAGATAGGAACCAGCCCGCTGAATCGTTAGAGCTTTGTACATAGAACAATTGTAACCTTGTCACTCATTTAAATCTGCCTAGGCTTCCATTCTTGAGACTTTAACATATTCAGCTTTATTACGTTTTCCCCTTAACTATTGACTAGAATCTCCTTTTGTTTCTTTCCATTATCAAATATATATTGACATTATAATTTCGCTTTCAAAGTTGTAACCTCTTAGTATACAGAATGGAAGTGAAATGATCCACCAGACTTTAACAGCGAATTTCTCATGTTGTGAATAACAAAAAGAGTCTAATACCAAAATGTTGAAAAGTTTATAGTTTCCTAGAAAAACGTATTTTATCAAAAACATTTATCATTGCCTGGCTGAATTATTATTGATTTGAGGTTCTTGACTTATGGCTATATTCATAGAAAATTGAATAAACAACTTTTTTCTTTGGCATATTTCAATAGATTCAACGGCTTTTGTGTACATTAAATTTAAAGAAACCCACAATTTCCTGCCTTTTTGTTGAAATAAATTGTGGGTTTTTAAATTTAATTTACACAAAAACCGTTGAATCTATTGAAATACGTCAAAGGATAAAGTTGTCGTTTATTCAATTTTCTATGAATATAGCCATAAATCAAGAACTTTCAATAAATAATGATTCAGCCAGGTGATGATACATTTTTGATACAAATATTTTTTCTAGAAAACTATAAACTTTTCAACATTTTGGTATTAGACTTTCTTGTTATTCACAACATGAGAAATTCGTTGTTAAAGTCTGACGGATCATTTCACTTCCACCCTGAATGTAATCAAATCCATAATGCTTGATTTAAGTATTGTTACAAATGTCAATGTGAGAAATCCCACTTCTGACACCAATGTCACAAATTGACAAAGTCCAGTTACTTTTCTTTGTCACGTATTTCTCTTTTAAAACTGCTTCACAAGAAACAGTCCTCTTTTATCGTTAACACGATCTAAATATATTGCGACTCACGGCTGTTCTGTCTCGTAACTTTGACACATACTTCAGAGACTTTCAGTTCTACTTTCTCTGTTTCACAAACAGCTGGCTTCGCCAATCACACTCGCTAAAATTGCTTTACACAACAACTCCGACGCGATAATTATACGTCTACAACTGTCTCTAACGATACACATATTCTCTCAATATAGACTGAACATATACTTAAAACTAACTGTTAACAGCTGTCGTGTTCAAAACTTAATTCCATCATAAAAACTAGCTACTGTCGCCGGCTCGACACGCCACAATGATGTAGAACGGATTTTTGTAGAAATCTAGATTTTCTCGATACTTCTTATAAACAAACCAACAAACGAAAGTTTCTCGAATAATTTGGAAACGCGTTATTCTGCCGTACTCATTGTGGTCCTAGTTCTGAGCGCTTCATTGTCGTTGTTTACTCATCGCACAGTGTTGAGGTAGCTTGACCTTGAACGTCGTTGAAATGCTGCTGCCGACCGGTGTCACAGTATTCTAGAAGTTTCTTGTGGGTAACGTAGCGTGAATAGAACATACTTTTATGTGAACACTACATTAGTGTGTCAAGTTTTAATGGTTAAAAACCATATGATTGTCACGCACGAGGTGTTTTATTTTTCTGTGTGCTTTCATTTCGACGCTGATTATTTTCATTACTCTTGAATTTTTGTTTTGTAGGGTTCAAGAGACGGATGGGTCTTTCTTTGAGAGCTTCACAGCGTTATCTTGGAAACAAGAGAATAGGAGGTTGATGGCAATGCAGGAGATGGAGGCTCGTATTGAGGAGACCCCTCCTTCTGATCTCTCTGAGGAATGCCGCATACCTAAAAAAGAGGTAAGTGAAACTGGAACTGGATTCATAAATTAAGTTTTTACTGTTTTGCAAAAAGATGAGTAGAAATGATCTTGCGGTATTCGAAATCCTCTCTATTCAGTTATGCTTAAATCTAGAAATGCCAGGAAGGCGTAAGCCATTCTTACCTACCCAAGGAGTACGGAAATTGCAAATTAACCGACTGGGGCCAAGCATCGGTGTTAATTATGAGTATCAGCGAAAGACTTAGGGGTTCTTAAAAATAAATGCAGTTATTGGCTGTGTAATGTGTTTATTAAACTCGCAGAATACGTGTCGTGGCTGACAAAAATAGGAGGGAAAAGCAGCTGCGTTTCAGTATTAATGTCAGGAACATTTCCTTAACCTGATGTAAGCAATAACCTGGATATAATCGTACGTCAAACCAACATGGTAATGTGGTGTGGCAAATAATGAAATAATGAAAAGAAATGCATAACAGAAAACAGTGCGCAATATATATTTATTATTATTTATTATTATTCACTATTATTTATTGTTATACTTATTATATTTATTTATTTTAATTTATTTTTTATTTATTTAAAGTAAAACTCAGAAATTAAATATAAGGTTATTATTCCACAATTAAAAGAACAGATTATTCAGATATTATAAGACGTTAATTAGGTTTTTTTATGTATTCCTATTTTCTTTGATTACACAATTCAGATCAAAGTGAATCATTCCAACAGCAGAGCAAAAATGTTTATTTCTAGGGCTTTCCAAGCATGTTGTAAACTATACTGTATTTTAAAAATGTATGTTAACAATAGATTATGTTTAAAAATCAGTTTAATTACCATTTATAAATAAAACTTCATTTAAATGGGTCATCCGTCAGCAAATGAATGCAATGTTTACACCTAGGTCACGTATTTGCTGTTACTCCAATAAGTGATTTATATTATTTACTTTACTCAATAGTTCTGAAAATATGTAACAAGCCTCTTGATAACGAGCTGCTATCGTTACGTCAGCATTACCTATGTTACAAATTACTAAAGTTCTTGTATACGATTAAATTGTTGTTAAATTCAATGCTTTGCAACACTTCCCAAGAGTTGTCACAGCTTCACAACTCTTCTTGTCCAATTACTTCCAAAACTTTCAGTCTTTTAAATTCTTAAAAGAACATAGGGACAAACTCTAAACGGTCAATGATTTGACAAAATTTGGTGGTTTGGCTAATGAAATGCGAGTATTTACAAGGCGTCTCGAAGTCTACAAGATGGCTGAAAGTGAAAAGTAAACAGACCAAAGGATATTGTATTGGTTCTGATTAGGTTATACGAACACTGGCCATGTCTGTCCGTTTTGAGATGAAAAAGATGAGACATGAGAACAAATAGCTAGCAGATTTCCGAAGTATACAATTGCACATTAATGCAATGTTATATAATGTATTTAACCAATAAATGTGTATTATTTCCACTGCATTTCTTAATCACAATCTGATGTCATGGACAAAAGAAAAAGAAAATGTAATTATGTAAAGAACAATACTTTACATACAATTACTTTGCGCGTGATAAACTATAAATCTGTTCTGAAGAGCCTCAGTTTTGGCACAAGTACATGTGTAAATATACATTTATAACGTTGTTGAGTCTTGCTAGATCATGTCAACTATTGTACAATGTTGATAAATATCGAAAAATTCTTCACAATTTTCCTTGTAAATTCCTGAATTGAAAAAAGATTTGATCAAGTAAAAGGAACTTTATGAGCTATGACCATTTTAAAGCACCAGGGAGCCCGTCACTTTGTGGCTAACGACATATGTACGGTGTAAACTGAAATCAGCTGATCCTCCAAGTCCAGTCATGGCCTAATAAAGTAAAATGACAGCCGCTTAATACATCCACATTCTAAAGAATCACAAGTGAGATGTGTTGCACTCATATGACTTTGTATACTCCTGTATACCTGTATAACCATTCTTACAAACTCTTATTCCTATATCTTCTTCATGTTAGTTGAGATAAACATTTGCAGAAATTACCTTATTGCTTATTTCCTTGTAGGTGCAATGGGAATATGGGAATACAGCAGGCTTTGAGCGATAGTCAAATGTTTTAAAGCTTCAAGATTCCGTTCTCTTTGCACGGCTAATATAGAAACAAATGAACAGAGAAGTTGCATTTGACGAAAGCTGAAGTTTTCGCAAACTAACACAAATAAAAAAGAATATCTCCGAAATGATTCACTCTAAAAAAGCATTTATTTGGATATAGACGGTGTGCTTTAGCGAGATCTACATTTTTGTGTAGTAAGATTTGGTCTATCTCTTAGGGTTCACCAGTTATTCGAAAGTCATCCAGAGCAAATAGTAGGTACTGCATGGGCTATAGCCAGAAAATTCAAAATATACATTTGCCATAAAAATATCTCAAACATATGGCATTTTAACCAAAATCGTTAGTCATTTTCAGGAAAATAAAAATTTTCGAAAGACGTTCAAAAAATCTTCATGCCGCATCTTGAAGAACATTAAACTTAAATACCAACCTTGGTGTTTAACGACATTTAGTTTTTGAGTTATGCTGCCCACAGACTGACACACATACACACACACACACACACACGCGCGCGCGCGTATCTGGAGCTTTTTTCTAAAAATACTTTTTTTTTCAAGGGTCTCAAAACATATATATCCGGTGAAATCTTGGCATCGAATTTTTGGGTGGAATACAATACTACCTCCACTTTAATATACGTAGTAGAGAAGGTAAAAATTGCTTGTTTTATTCGTACAAAAGATGCAGTTATATCATGATGATATACAATGTTAGTGACGTTTCAGACTAGCACTACGCCATAGCCTATCTCGTTAACCACGCGTCGCTTTTGGTGACGTAATTTGTGCTTTAGTAACATTTTAATTGTATTGTACACTGAAAAGCAGTTCTAAAGAGTCGAGAAAAAGTAGTTGCATAAATGTATATCTTTAAAAAGCTATAAATGATATAGAAAGAGAGAATATGTCCATGAATGTTAACTGTAGCAGATAAATGGCCTTTTACAGTTCAACTGTCTTTTGCATCGAAGGCAATTTTGTTTTCTGCTTTTAATTCAGTGACATAGACTTTAAAAGTAGTGATATTTACAAATGATCTGCAATTTATACCACATATGAAAGGATAATCATAAGCTTTATTGCACAACATTTTTTCTTCGAGAAGAAGATAACATCTTTTGTTACGTTTCTCATGACGGTTAATGATAATACCTTAGCTCGGTTTCCAATGAAAGTGCAGAACAAAGGGTTGACATGAGTAAATCACAGTCCATTCCTTTAGGCGCTGTCATTACGTCAAGAGCCGATAAAATGAGCAGAGGTTTTTCCGGAAAGAACACTGCAGAGGTTCACAGGCGATCGGTTGTAGTGTTTGGACAGCAAACAAGTAAATGAACAAACCTCGCACAACTGTTCGAAAGACTAGGGAAAATAATCCGCTCTTTAACAAAGGGCATCAATTCTGGGTAAAGAGGAGCAGGATATCACTTTCTAGAATTATGTTTTGGAATATTCCAACACCACATGAAACTAGGATGAAGCAAAAACATATGTTATATACAAGTAATTAGGAATATTTACTTATGAATGCAAGCCTAAGATGAAAAGTAGGTGATAAACTCGGAAATCTATAGGATTTAAGTTACATAAGCTTCTGGCTGCATCTACCCTGTTGAACGGATCAGAAAATGGGGTAGTAGATCGTATCGGAAGCTATTGACTCAATAGAAATTAAATGCTTAAGGCGTATAGCTGAACGCACACAGCTAAGTAAAATAATCTAATACTCGGAAATAATGTTAATTATTTCAATGTAAAAGCAACAACAAGAGAAGAGTGTGCCTAAACACATACTTGAATTAGACAATGAAGACTAACAAAGACCACTTAAATTACAGATAATTTGGCATAAGGAATTGGGATGGTTGAAGGTCATGTAGCAAAAATATCTATGAAATAATCTCATAAACGTGTGTTATAGAAACTTGCTTGTTCTACCTTAATGTCGTCGAATAACTTAATGGGCACATCTCTAAAATTTGAGGTATGTTACCAGCCAGTTGATAAAAGTGCACTGGTAGACTATGAAATATTCCAAGGTGGTGCACAGAGTGTCATGTCATTTATTTTAATACTTAGGTACTATGTTTTAATAAATGACCAGAAAATATGTACATAACGAATCATATCTCTCCTCTTAAAGCAGAAAATTATTTATACAATGACCCTTTCGCTACTCTTGCATGGTCCTCAGTTCATGACAGATTTCCACTAGCTTAGCTACATTATACGAGGATAGTTCACTATATAATGCCCCAAAGTTTTATCTCTGAACATATTTATTCTTAAGAGTCAGAATTTGGTTACAATATACATCTATATCTCTTGTCCGTGTCCTATTTTTCTATGCAGCCTTAGGTCAACGTACTGTGAGAACATATATTCCCGTCTTTAAGCAGCCCAAAGAGATGGAAGGCCAACAATTGAGAAAAAAGGCCCTTCTTTGAATCTTGTGGTCTGCTATGATCATTGGTGGAAACCATCGTGAGTTCGCCTTTGAATATCCAAGAGTCTTGATCATTACAAACGCACTTCCAATGCTGAGCAATAAATGTAAAACCAATTGTCGAGTTGTAATGAGCCAGTTTGCACATCCCAGGAAGTGAGCATGTCTGGATCAGTGGCTGCGACAGGATGTCCCGAGTGTGGCTGATCATGAAGCTCTGTTTCTGCCTTTCCTGATGCTTTAACTTTCATTACTCATCGCCCAAATGTACTCCTATTAACTGCATATTACCATACCCTGCATACAAACGTTTAAGGGTGTTCACGGTTTCTTTTCCGCGCACAAGAATTCAATAACAATGTTGCTTGTAATGAGAATTATATGTAGACGCCATTTTGACGCTGCACTATGGCTCTTCCGTATGCCGGAATGGTTCGAAACTTCCCAGGCACGAATAAGTAGCAGTAAACCTGAAGTATCTACAAAGGCGTTTGTCTGTATATGTTAATGCCTTTTTTAAAAACTGTGGGGCATTATGTATTGAACAACCCTCGTATTTTCTGCCTCCTTTGGAATTAAAACTGTTTCCCAATTTGGTTCTGTATTCAACTCATTAACATTAACTCATTTGTGGCAGCTTGTTGAGGCTTCATCACTGTCCTTAACTAGATGTACGGCGCCTTGAAGACCCCATGCCTTCATCCTCTGGTAGTCGACATTTAGTTAAGGGCAGTGATAAAGTTTCAGAAAGCTGCTACAAAAGAGTTAATACTATTATCATCACTTTTAGTACTGAAGTTTCAAATGTTTTTAAAAATTTAACTCATTGACAGTTGCTCGTCCCATACATTGCAACACACAAAGAGGTTCTCTTCCCTATAATCAAACATTCGGTTTTTTCACATGTTAATGTGAAAATGGTACTCCACACTTTCCTTACTCCACACTGAACATTGCAGTCTACACCTCTTATGTCTAGCTGTAACTTTAAGCGATACAGCAACTCTCTAGAAGAGCAAGACAACGAATATGTCCATGCATAATCCTTTGAAGTGACCGATGAAAGATTCCCAACTTGGCAGAAGCCGTCCTTGTTGATTAGAGAGGCTTCGAGCGATCCGCTTTGATGTTTTCAGTCTATATAGTGAGTGGCAGCCTTCGCTTCCTCTCCAACCCACAACCGTAAGTTTCAAAACTCTTGAGACCATGTGAAAATTACTTACGGGATTTAACAGAGACGGAACTTGGTCTTCAGCTACAATTATTAATTTAGCAAATAAGTGGAAACCTATTAATAAGGCATAAAGTTCTAAAACTCAGTGACAAAAATAGTATAGATAGTAGTAGTAGTAATAATAATAATGATAATAATAATGACGATGATGATGATGATAATGATAATAATAATAATAATAATAATAATAATAATAATAATAATAATAATAATAATAATAATAATAATAATAATAATAATAATAATAATAATAATAATAATAATAATAATAATAATAATAATAATAATAATAATAATAATAATAATAATAATAATAATAATAATAATAATAATAATAATAATAATAATAATAATAATAATAATAATAATAATAATAATAATAATAATAATAATAATAATAATAATAATAATAATAATAATAATAATAATAATAATAATAATAATAATAATAATAATAACAACAACAACAACACATTTAATAGAATAAAAGTATTTGATGTGTTGCACTCATGTGACTCTTGTACTAGCTATTCTTACAGACTCTTATTCCTGTATTTTCTTCATGTTAGTCGAAATAAGAATTTGCAGAAATTATCTTATTGCTAATTTTCTTGTAGGTGCAAGGGAACTATGAAATGCAGTGGGCTTTGAGCGGTCAAATCTTTTAAAACTGGTCACTATATGAAGGCTTTGAAATTTCGTTCTCTTTGCACGGCTGAGAAACAAAAAAGTAAAGAACGACCTTCCATTTGAGAAAATTATAAGTATTGCAAAACTCATAAAAATAACGAGGAATATCTCCGAAATAGTTCGCTCCACAAAAAATGCATTTGCATATAAATTGTGTTTTAAACAGATCTGCATTTTTGTATGGTCCACATTTTACGGTTTCCCAGTTATGCAAAGGTCATCGAGGGTAAACAGGACTATATGGCTAGAGTCAAAAAATTCAAAATAGTCATTTCATTTGCCCTACAAATACCATAAACATACATTTTAATCAAAATCGTCAGGGCCATTTTTGAGAAAATCAGCATTTTCGAAAAATGTTCCATGTAAAAGGTAGTTTAAGGTGTAGGAATTTTCTTCAAAATCTTCGTGTCGCATGCTTATAGCGATATTAAATTTAAATACCAACTTTGTTTTGTAACTGATTTTTCTTGAGTTATGTTGTTTACCTACAGATAGACGCGCAAATACAGACACACACGCGTGGACCTTTTTCTAAAAATGCTCCTTTTTCCTAACTCAGGGGACTTCAAAACATATATTTCCGGTGAAGTCTCGACATCGACATTTTGGGTTGAATACAAACCTTCATCTACTTACTGCAATAATGTAGTAAAGTATAAAAATATAAAGCATAGGAAGTGTTGATGTAGTTTATATTAAAAAAGTACCATAATTATTGTCAAAATGATCCTAAATTACCTCTAGTGCCTATCATATTATTGTTAATGTAATTGGATATCTTGTCAAAAAGTAATGACTTAGCAGATTTTAAATTGCCATTGGAGTATGTTATCTCAAAATGAATTTGAGAACACTTGCGGTTTACCGGGCAAAATGCAAGTTAGTTGGAGAATTTAATGTTGTGCCAGCATGTTGTGCATGCAGCTCCTTGAGTAAAGCAAAAGCATGGAAATCCGAGGATCCATGCCTTGTCATTGAACTTTTTACTCTGAATGTACCTTTCCATGCAAACTGCCTGCTTGCCAGGAACCCAGCTTTAATTAAGAGTGAGTACGAAAATATCTGCGAGTCTTTTAAAACACTTGAATTGGGCCAAAACTAATAATAATGTTCATTTATGTGAAACATTCACCGTGGTTAGTCATCATGAAAACAAATGTTAATCTCATTGCCCCTGTAGTCAAATGGTCAGCTGTATGACTTCATGAACAAGAGCTCTCGGGTTCAATTACCAACAGGGTGGGGAAAATATTTAATCAGGGTCATTCCCTACCTTCCACAGTCTGGAAGTACAAATGTGAGGTTGTTTCATAATAAAAGTGAACAAAACCCAAAGCTTAAAAATTCCTATAAGGAAGTAAGGCAGTACCGGGTGGAAGGTCATACGTTAACCAGGGATTCTACTTGATGAGTGTAACAAATATGTCCTATACAATTATAGTCAATAAAGAACTGTTTCGTAGAAAAAAAAACTGTGTCAAATATTTGCAGCCATCTAGTTTTTGACGTATGGTATGCTGTATTGCATTTCCACCTTAATTCGAATGAATTTAGTCACAATTTAAATTTAATTTGACTGAAGGGGAGAGGAGAGGCATTCCACGATAGTGTAACCTGAGTTTTGTAAACTTACTTATTAGGTAATGTTGCTGCTGGGTAGGTTGTCAACATACCTTCAATGTTATTTCCACTATGTTTTCTTGCTAATACGCTAATATCTGTTAATTTCCGTTAAAAATCAAACGAGTCACTAGCGTTATCTCGAAGTAAAAAAAAAAAAAAAAAAAGAGTAGTGCAGAAGTGGATAAGTGGTATGAAATCTGCTGTGATTGCTGTGTGACTTTTCTTTACAGGAATTGCACGATATACGAGATGCTCAAGGGTATATCACTTGTGACCGCCTAACAGGCTGGCAGGGTTTCTGAAAACATATAGAAAAGGTAGAACATAGATCAGTGGCAGAAGGACGGAGTAATTTAAAATATCGTTTACGTTTTATAAGCTAAATATACTGCATGAACTAAAAATAACATTTAAGTTCCGCTATTTTGAGTGAATTTTTTGCTTTGGTCTAGTGTGAATACTCATTCCAAGGTTGGTATTGCTATCGTAAGCGCGACCAGAAGCAGGAGGCCACTTCAGTTACCACTGTTTATCTGAAATTATTCACTGACATACTCGCTTGCTGCATTCCTCCCAAGGGACCATGAGCTGGTGGACAAACTATAGATGGCTCCAAATGCTCCAAATACTCGACACAAATAATTTTTTTTTTTCGGCGAAACCGTTCCCTGGTTAATCTGTGGCCGAAGCAGTATCCCTCCACCCGTATAGATAAAGTCATTCTTATTCAGAATAATCTTATTCAAGAATGACTTAAATCTGTATCGCTGGATCACTTTCAGAGAAACAAAGGCATCAAAATATCCTTAAAATATCCCAAGAAACTGTACAAACTCCTATGAAGATAATCTATGGCGTTCTTTGTATCTCGGGCGGCGCCGTGGCCGAGTGGTTAGACCGTTCGCCTACTACGTAGACGCCCCGGGTTCGATCCCGGGTCCCCATGTGGTGCTCGTGGTGGACGAAGTGGCGTCTGGGCGTTTTTTTTTTCCGGATTCTCCGGTTTCCCCGCCATTCATTCCACCAACTGCTCCATTATCACCGTTCCAATCATCCATTTCGCCTGCATTTCATGTCAGCCTCTTCCTCACTCTCATACCTGGTACTGGACTGATCACCCCCTTCTAGGTCTTCACTTTGTCCGGCCTGTAGTTTCCTCTGCTTCCCGGCAGGCGTCTGACCCTAGGCACAGGCTTGTAAGTCCTACATAAGGGGAGGGTAATCAGGTAAAGAAGTTCTTGGTACCTCTATAAATTCACATAGCAAAGAGCACATTTATTTTCGTTCATCTTTGTTTCTTATGCATTGTAGCTCAGGAGTAGCAGAGCGCAAAGAAAGATGCTTGTTTAACGCAAAGTATTCTAGAGTATAATCGAAGTTCGCTATTGTTTGCTGTCCGAGAAGCGGAATATGAAGTCCATGTGGTATCGGATTTTCCAACCACTAGTTGCTGTTGGCATCAGTCCAACCCTGAACTGGATGTTCCGTAAAGCGACGCCAGAATGAATCTAGAGTGTAAATCCTTTTCATACAGCAGAAACAAAATGGCTCTCACAGACAAATCTGAAAAATCCTGTTTTTATGAAGAGAATGCTTTTCACAATGAACTACACTGAGTTCATGGAAACGTGCAAATTTCCCTACTTTTTATGTATTTGATGCTGTCAGAATCTCCTTATCACTTTGTGTTCTACACCAGATCTAAGGGGGCCTTCTCTTATCGCCTTGAGCTCAAGTCCAAAACACACCCATTAGGCTATGAACAAGTGTGCAATGTAGGTGAGCAGCAAAAGGGGAGGAGTACGCAAGCATTACGAGGGTCCTGTTTTTTGTTTCATGTCAAATGTTTGGCATTCACATATTAACCAATAAACACTCGGTTAATCAGGGGCGAAGTAAAAGAGCGAAGTAAGACAGACATTAAGTAGAGTGGTAGAATTCGGTAGGCGTCGGTCCCTTCATTTCTCCTCATCTCTCCTTTCATTTACCTTTAACCCCGTTGAATGTTTCATAGTTGGAAGTATCGCGGGAGTCTCGACGTGTATAGCAGGGAATTTTCTCTCTGTAAATCATCATCCTGCGGATCGGGGGAGGTCTCGAGTCCCGGGCTCGGGGGATTGTAAGCCCGCAGGGAGATGCCAGACGATTGTACGAGCTATCTCCACGGATCTATAGCCTTTAGGGACCCTAACCTCTGCTGTCGTCTCTACTCAGCCCCAGCTACCCTTATTATCCTATCCTCTCACCCGACGCCTCCCTTCCAAGGGGTGCCCTACGAGGGTCATTGGCATAAACAGTTTCATAGATCGAGGTGTTAAACCCCCTCCGAATCTCTATAATAGCACCTAAGCACCACGTTTGGTACCAACCCATGAAAATAGAACATTTAGTCTCAATTTTATCATAAATTGGTACTTTGCCAATTTTATTGCGTTGAGAATGCAAGCAATAAATGCAGGCATTTTCCCTGGATTGCATTTTCATTATGTTCATTATTATTGGTAAAGTATAAGTTTACCTTGCTACGGAAGAGTACTATAGGGTTTTGCAAGATTTACGGAGACCTCATGTAAATGTAAATGGTATAATATGCTGAAGATTGCGTTTTTTAGCAAGACGAAGTTTTGTGTTTCGCCAGAGACAATATCATCTTGTTGGTTGTTTCCATCTTAATCCACAGGGTATAAGAACTTTATTGATTAGTACGATGGGCGGCCTCTGCGATGTAGAGTAAGTTTCCTTAGGCAACTCGGTCCTTTAATCTTTACTGGGAAAGTTTTCCTCCATATTTTCTAGAGTTAGAAGTAATAAAATATGCCCTGATTCAATGTGAACTACATAGCTGGTGCTATTTGATACTCCTCGAAAAATTATAACAAGAAATATACCATGAATTTTATTCAGCTACTATACAGAACGCCTAAGAAAATATTATTAAACCTCGCGTCTGCTTGACATTATTTATCGTTAGATAAGCCTTTACTATTGATTAGCTGTCTTAGGCCACGGTGCAAGGATGTGCCACTCCTTTTGCTAAATTACCTTAACCAATAACCAAATCTAAGGATAAAAAACTGCGTAAAAACGAAATACATGTTTATGCTTTCGACCGTATTGGCTAAAATAGAAAGAAGTAATGAGTGCATTCAGTTTGGCATGGAGGCCTTATATCTTGATTGGTAGCCACACTTTATAGCTTAATGGATATGCCTCTGAAGGGGTTAAAATCTATTGGCGCCCAGGTTAGCGAAATGTATAACGTCTATGTGTAAGGTTTTCGGTGTATCATTGTTGCTGTATACAACGAAAAATAAATAAATAAATAAATAAATAAATAAATAAATAAATAAATAAATTAATTAATTAATCAATTAATAAGTAAATAAGTAAATAAATAAATAAATACATACATACATACATACATACATACATACATACATACATACATACATACATACATACATACATACATACATACATACATACATACATACATACATACATACATACATACATACATACATACATACATACATACATACATACATACATACATACATACATACATACATACATACACACACACACACACACACACACA